>JAXQQM020088910.1:0-22183 GCA_034641835.2 Pinus albicaulis
CGGAAAGTTGCAGCAGCTGCGGAAAGTGGCAAGATTCCGCAACTGAATGAACAAAATCTAGATCAAATAGCAAACACAAAAATATAATTAAAAACCATGTTAAATGCTCTTTTGCACATGATATTGACAATTTGGGAGGTTTAGGAGAGTGAAAAAGGTATGGGAAAGTGTATGGAAAAGATGCAAATTTGGGACTCAACACATATAAAAGCAGAGTCGTTATATCAAAGACAAATCAGTGGAGACAGAGGTAGCGAATATAGAGGCAGTGAAGTAGTCGAGCGGCAGAGCTGTAATTACAAGCAGAGGAAGAGCAGAAAATTCCGGGAATCGCTTAACCCAAGCGGCAAACATATATATATATATATATATATATATATATATATATATATATATATATATATATATATATATATATATATATAGACAAACCTTATTCCGGGAATCGTATACTCCAGCGGCAAGTATTGCGCTTTATATTCAAAGGTCCAAAGCATATTTATGAAGTTATACGGAGCGCATAATACAAAGTTTTATAAGGCGGGAATCGCAATATCGCAACTTCACAACATTGCGCCATCGCACCATCGCAATATCGCAACTTCACAACTTTGCGCCATCGCACAATCGCAATATCGCAACTTCACAACATTGCGCCATCGCACCATCGCAATATCGCAACTTCGCAACTTTGCGCCATCACACAATCGCAATATCACAACTTCACAACATTGCGCCATCGCACCATCGCAATATCGCAGTTGGTTGAAACTGCACAACAACTATCGCAAATTAGAAATTTGCGATTGCGATCAATTACATTTGAAAACATGTCAGGTGGGCCCGAAAGGTGTTCTATATGTTTTAAAACAGGCTTTAGTGTATGCGCCGAGAGTATGATTAAGGCGTATTAAAAGGGCAGATTATATGATTAAAACATCTTATAATTAAGCCAAGAGACAAAGTTGGGTTATATATATATATTAAAAGGCGCAGTCATATACATATATATTATATATATATAACGCTATTGTGATAAGCCGTATGGTCTGTAGACCCACGGGCCTCAGCTTAAGGGGAGGGCGATTATTTATGTAATACAATTGTGATATATGTATGTTCCGGCCTGCGGAATGTTCCACATCAACAAGACACTTGCTACGAGTCAGCAGTCACGTATTTTTCTAAAAGACACTGATATAAAAGCACTGTTACATATATACAACAATTACACCACAATAGAGGACAAAATAGAATACAGAGCAAAAAAGAGTTAAAACATAATCACAAAAAAAGACAAAATACAGTCAAAGAAAAGACAAATGCGCAGCTAGCCAAGAGGGTGAATGAGTGAGCTGGAATTCACCTTGTAATTCGAATGTAAATATTTTAATTGTTTTTATTGTTTGTGATGCATTGGCAAGTCTCCGAGAAAGAAAAAATATCCCACTGTAATATTAAAATAAGCACGTACAGTTACATTTTTCTGAGTAAGCTGAAAAGAGATGAGAAGGCAGAAGGCAAAGAGACATGGCTGTCCATTTCGAATTCCCAGTGGAATACAAACAACCATGAAGCTATTTTTGTATAAAACAGGGTAATATCCAAGGGGAGAGATGTTGACGAAAAGGAGTGAGAGAAGAAGAGAGTATGCAGCAGAATTAAAGAGAGTTGAAGAAAATAAGCAAGCTGCAAGAAGAATGTGAATAAGGAGGAGCTGAGCAAAGAAGAAGAAGGGGCTGAGCAGAGATGATGCAGGTCTGATATAAGAGTTGATGAACAGCAGAGAAGAAGGTACAGAACATAGCTGATATCCAAGGTAAATCAGCAAGTGTTTTTGTTTTCTTTTGAAAGAGTAAGGAAGTTGGAGCTTCCCTATCAAGTTGTAGCTTGATAAATTTCAGTTGTAGCTGACTGAGGTAGGAGCCTCATGTAGGTTGGTGCCTGCAAAAAATAGATGGGAGTTGGTGCTTCCACATCAATTTGTAGCTTGATAAAATGTCAGTTGTAGCTGACTGAGGTAGGAGCCTCCTGTAGGTTGGTGCCTGCAGAAAATAGATGGGAGTTGGAGCTTCCTTGTAAGTTGTAGCTTGCAGAATTGAGGTTGGAGCCTCCTGTAGATTGGTGCTTGCAGAAAATCAGTGGTGAGAGGGAGTTGGAACTTTCCTTTGCATCACAACAATAATAAGATGTGGTTTTCTCCCTTTATGGGTTTCCATGTATATCTGGTGTCTATGTGCATGATGTCTATGTGTTGATATGATATATCTATTCTGCTAATACTTGCTGCTAACATATTAAGACTGCTGTTACATTATCTAATCTACTTTTTAATTGCTGCTCATAAATAAATATTTCTCACACATTATGTTGATCTTGAAATAAAGGTGTTAATAAAGTAAAATAAGTTTTAAAGGAAAAGTTTTAAAAGTCCATGAATGTGTTAAACTGATTCACCCCCCCCCCTCTCAGTTTAACTAAGATTTCAACACCAACCCCTAACAAAGAGCTCCTCATAGTGTATTTATAGAAGAATGAGGAGGTGGAACTCTTTTTAGGGTTCAAAATGCTATTAATTACAGAGTAAATGCATTCCTAGCCTTGAAAACCACGCAGGGCATAAGGTAGGAATGAGTTGCACTACTTCTCTGTTTAATAACTCTGTCTTTACTTCCCGAGGATAAAGTAGATGAAAAGAATGGGTTTTAAGGCTTTCCCATGTCTTAAAATAACTTCTCTGACAGTCAAAATATGTTCTGTCAGTGTGATAACTGTCAGAGTGTCTTTGTAGGTAAAAAAACAGGCTACAGGTGGCTTCAGATATTTTGATGAATTAACTGCTTTGCTCTGTCGTGTACGAGGCCTTCTGCCTTGTTGATCTATCCTTGCCGATTGATTTATCCTTGATTACTTGTCCTTACACTACTTTATCCATTTAACTATGGATTAAGGTATTTGATCTTCAATCTTCGCTCTTTAACCCTTTTTAATCTTTAATTCTCTTCACTGTTCTTCATTAACTTCTATTGTTTGTTGACAGGTACTTTCTTTGTGCGCTGGAGGGTTTTACTGAATGACCAATGTTCATGACGCATTGGAAAAAACTTGGAATCTTAACCCTTTGTCCCTTTCTGAATTGAATTAGGCCCTGAGGATCGTCATCCTCGGCTTCTGCAACAATTTTGTTGTGGGATGACTTCAATATTTAACCACCATGAAAACCTGCAACCAAACAATAAACAATTAAATAAAACCTGCATTTTTGGGTTTAAACTACTTTCAGAGGCTCGACGGAGGTGAAGGAGCTGTGAGGAGGTGGTGGATGCAGCGGAAAAGGGTCTCATGACGCAAAACCACGAAAATCAAGGTTCAAAACTGAGTTTGGCGCGAAGAACTGGAAAAGCGATTTTGCGGAAAACCGCAAGTGGTTTTTGTGCTGGGTCGAGGTGGTAAATGGTTCTAGGCTGATCGAACGTGATACGGGTCATAGGACAACATGTGTCCAATAAAAACCACCTATTTCGCGTTCAAGGTGCACGAAGGGGGAGGGGAAGAATAATAGACGCGAAATGGGATCTGGGAGGGGGGCAGATCAATGGTGGAGATTTGAAGGAAACACGGAGGAAACCCCCAGTGTGGTCGGGTGGGACTAGCGGGAAAAATGAAATAAAATATGTATAGCAGGGGAACTTGAGGTACGAACGGGTTTGTGGGCCGGGTGCCTCCGTAGTAAATTTGGACCATTGGATCAAGATCTTCCGTGGTCAAATGAGTCAACTATGGGGGCACTCTTATAGTTAATCTATGTGTAGAAAGTGCCCACGGGTGGAAGAGGAGGTGAATCAATGTGGGCTATCGGATCTGTGATATGGATGGCGAAGATCAACTTGGAGGATCGGCAATCGGCATAAGAGAAAGTTCGGGGAGCAAGAATTTGGAATGTGCGATGGCCAATGGCCGATGGGAAAGGTCAGTGCGATGGCCAATGGAGGAGAGCGATTGCGATAGTGCGACGAAGCGAGAGCCGTTGGATCAGGGACAAGATCAACGGTGGAGATCAAATCAGGGGATCGCATCGGCGGAGAAAAGGAAAGCGAAAGGAAAAAGGGTGAGGCCCGATGCGATGTGCCGATGCGATGGAGTGATGTGATAGAGCGCGGAGGAGTGATGGCCATTATATTGAGATCGAGATCAATGACTAGGATTTGATTGGGAGATCGCATCGGTGGAGAGAAGGAATGCGAGAGTGAAATGCGATGGCCGTCGGATCTGGGGAATGGACAATCTAGATCTCATTGGTGGATCGGCCATTAGAAGAAAAAGGAAAAGGGAGGCGGAATTCAGAAAATGCGATGCGCCAATTTCCGATGGGCTTAGCGCTCGGTGGTGGTGCGGGTTATATGACAAAAAAAGGGGCTAAGGCTAAGCTGAAAGGCACTTGGAGCCTTATGCTAAAATGAGCAGAAAATAGGCTGAAAAAGTGGGTTTTTAACCTTTTTTGAGGAGTTCTGATAGGGTGTAAAAGAGGGGTTTTTTAACCAAATAAAGGTTTCAAATGGTCTAAAAGGGGATTTTGAGGAAATAAAGGATAAATGAGGGGAAAAATGAGGGAATGAAGGGAATTGTGAAGATAAAACGGATGAATGAAATGATGGAGATGAGGCTTTGAAAAACAGTTTTCTCTTTGGAAACAATAGGATTTTGAAGGATTTCTTGTGGAAACAGCAGTGAAGATGATTTGTAAGATAAAAGACACCAAGAAGGCTTCAAGAACTAGCAATTTTCCATGAATATTTCTTCTTGAAGGCTTAAGAACATATTTAGCCATCATTTTGTATAACATAAATTATAGATGGCTAACAGTGGCTCCACTTGGGGAGGACAACTGTCCTTTTAGGTGTCCAGAACCCCAGTTTATCAATCTCGGGATTTTAGCAGACCAGTGCCTTATCCATTGGGCAAAATTTCTTTGTCTTCTTGCTGCTTTTCTTTGTATTTTGAAAATTCTTCAATCACCTGCAGTATGAAAACACTTTAAGACATCACTTCTACCTACACATACTACTTGTCGTAGCATATTTTCTTCTCTTTAGTGCAATTGGACTGGCATCTCTTTTACATATTATTTTTGGAAACAGAAAGATAAAAATATCTAATGCTACCCTTATTTCTTCCAAGTTTTCAGCATGTTAGAACCAGTATTCTTTGTATCTTTGGCTCAAGTTTTGAGTTTGTTAGAGCCATCTTTTCTTTTGATCCTTTGGTTCAGATTTTGAGCATGTTTGAACCATTCTTTTCCTATCCTAATCTAGTCTACTGATAATCCAAGATTAAACAGTCTGGAAAATATTCTTCAATAACCTATCAGTAGTCAATTGAAATCTATCTAGTCATGATTAGGCTATATGACTGAATAGCAGTGCTCTTTCAAGTAGTGGCATTTAGGCTTGCACACTTTCATATTTTTCTTTTCTTTTTTGGTATGGGGTTGTACCTTTCTTCTTTTATATTTTCCCTCTTTTTCTCTTTTCTAATTTTCTTTGTATTTTTTTCAATTTTTATTTTTCAAAGAAAAATAACTAACTAGATGCTCACAAGCTGAGCTTATTTTATTTCCTATCTAACCTAATCTAACTTGGAAAATTTACATATTTATCTAATGAAATCCCTTTTCCAATATAGCCAATCAAGTAAATGGTTCCATAATTGGTCTTTGCTCATCCCCTTGAGCATGCTGGACAAACAGGGCCACCCCCATTTCCCTTGTTCTTTAGCAGTAGTGCTAAAAAATCTTCATGCTTTTGGCAAAACACCGCTCCTAACAACTTTTACTCCCTCTTCAAATGTCTTCAAGAATTTAACAAAGGGATATTGAAATAGTACCTGGTTATGGGTATTTGTAGGATAGGTTTCAACCATGATTACCTTTTCCTCCACTGGATCAAGCTTAATATTCTTTTGAGAAAGAACCTCTTCCTCATCTTCATTATCATCTGAACTGGAGGACTCATCATATATTACAGTGATGTTCTCTTGTATTCTTGGTATGCTCTGATTCAGTGGATTGTAATTTGTGAAGACATCATCATATTATCGAGTAGGTGTATATTTTATTATCTCATCCCTCTTAGGAGAAGGTTCCTTATATTCATCCTGCTCAATAAGTTCCTCTTTCTTCTCAACCTCATCATTAAAACTGATAGAATGTTGACTCCCAATTATGTGAACGCTACTTCTGATGGATTGGATTGGTTGATTGCTGCTTTCAAGCTGATGATAGTGAAGTTCATGATACCAATCAATTGCTGGTTGCCCTGCATGATTAGTTTCTACTTGGAGCTCATCATCATCATCAGAATGATCGAAAATTGGAGAATCATTAGTATAAACAATCTCACCAATCAAACATATTGGGTTATCGGTTTGTTCTTCTTTAAGCTGATCTACAAGTTTATTTTCTAGTTCAAGACAACAAGGTTCAATGGATAGATGAGCAGAAGTGTTTTGTTCCAATGAAAGCTCAGAGGTTGGATATTTGTTTAATATTTGATTAATCTCTTCTTCTGTCAAAAGAGGAGGAATTTTTATTTTTCTTTGGGCAGAAGTACAACAGTCCTCGTTCTCTTGTGGTGACTGACTGTGAGGCTGGATGTCTTCTTGAGCCTCTCTTGGAGGATATTTACTTGTGCTTGCAGGAAAAATTTGATGATTTTCTTCTATTTCAGGTTCTGTGTTTCCTAGGAGGCTTATTATTTCCTCAAAGCACTGCTCACTTTTTGCATTTGCATTTTGATCGTAAAGTTCCCTTAACAGCATAATACAAGATAAAGGTATGCTGTCAGGACTTTCTTGACAACCTTCTTCATTGTTTTCTCTATAATCCTACTCATCATACATATTTGTTTGTTGTATATGTCTTGTAGTGGTTGAGTTTGTGTTTGATTAGGAAAAAGAATGGGTTGTTCGGGATAATCAACACTTGTATCAGGCTCATGCTTTTCCAGTTTCTTTTCAAGTATGTTAACTATTTTTTCCATTAGGTCCAATAATATGTTTAGTTTAGCTTCTCTGTCTATACTTGATTCCATGTTTTTACAAAAGAGGTCACTGTATCTTTTCAACCAGTTTAGAGTTTTCTTCCAGTGGAGTCATTAGGTATTTTTGGAGGTTGTGGAGACACCAGGTGGAAGATTTGAAATTTGCTATCCACCAGCAACATGATTGGGTTTTCTCAATGCATTCCCAAGGGAGTATACAAGGACTAGTGAAGTAATAGGCCTACTAGGGGCCGGTGGAGTCGCCAGGTGGAAATTTCTAGCTCTTTTGAAGGTAAAATATTCTATGGTCCACCACCAATGTTTATTATGAAGGCCAATCTGAAATGTTTTTGGGGTTTTTCTGAGTTTATATGGTTGTTGAAGGACTAATGAGTCTATAAGAGCTTGCTAGACAACTATGAACTCATGGGTGCCACCGTGATCGCCAAAATGTTGTGTGGCGATGAGGTGGCAGATTCACTGGGTATTCTTTGATTTACTGAGGGTCTAATGAGTTTTAAAGAGGTATTTATGTGACTATATACTCAGAAGTCCCACCGTGATCGCCAAAATGTTGGGGTCCTGTGATTTGGCTGATTGGCAAGCCAAATGACAAGACAACATTAAAACCAAGCTTTAGAGCTCTAGGATCTAGCCCTCCTATTCTCAGAGAGTGATCTCTCAATATGTTTGTAAAGATATAGCTTGATTGCTTTTAAGGGTTGATTTTAGGCTAGTTATTAAGTGAAAGTTTGTTTGTTTGGGTTTGGTTGGTTGGACATGAATGATCTAGGAAGCATAGATAGAAAGGAGAAATATCAGAGCCATTGGGAAACAGAGTCAAGAAGAAGCTCAAACAAGCTCAATCAATGGATATGGGATATCAAAGGGCAAATTTAACTTGGCTAGTGAATCTTGGGTTTGGTGGATGAAATGAAATGGAAATTAAGTATTTAGAAGGAGAAGTATAACTAAGGGCAATTAAGAATCCTTAAGTATATGTACTTCTCAACAAAGGGACTTAAAAAATTATCTGAAAATGAAGAGGCATTCCATAGACAGGGCTAACCATAAATTCTAGAAACCACACTTCAGCAAATAACAATTTCAAGACAGAATTTTCCAATGAAATACAGAAGGCGAGGAACGCTCTATCTCTTCTAAATATTTCACTAGCAAGGATTAGAAAACATTCAATATTCACAAATAACTACATTCATAGAAGAGGGAACTCCTAAAAATCTTATATTACAGCTATAAAGACCTTCAAAACAATTATCTTAGCAAGAACAAAGGGTATGATCAAAACAGACCTCTTTGGCAGACTGTAAACAATGGTGCTTTAAAGGGAGACTTCAGAAATAGTTTTCAAGTAGCAGAAAGTAAGCAGGAAAAACCATAAATCATTCTTGAGACCAACTGTTCGAACTATTTCTAAAATAAACAAGCTTAAGAGTTGAAAAGTAGTCAAACTACTCAATAAAACCTTCAGCAGACAAAAAAATAAAGATAGTGACGAGCAAACAGGTCTAAGGTGCTTCTAGGAGACATTTCTTAGCCTAAACTTATTACTCTACTGTGAGTATAGAATGATGGAACAAAATGGAAAATAGGAAAATAATTAATAGATTAGAATACATCACCAACAACCATGCTCAGGGATCCAATGATAGAGCCTTCTTATTAACAAAACATGTCAAAACATCATCAATCTTCCAAAACTTTAATTTCTTCTTAATCTTCAGCCATACTATGTACAACTGCAAAGAGTTCGAATGCCAGCAACCAACCCCTAACAAAGAGCTCCTCATAGAGTATTTATAGAAGAACGAGGAGGTGGAAATATTTTTAGGGTTCAAAAAGTTATTAATTACAGAGTAAATGCATTCCTAGCCTTGAAAACGACGCAAGGCATAAGGTAGGAATGAGTTTCACTACTTCTCTATTTAATAACTCTGTCTTTACTTCTCGAGGATAAAGTAGGTGAAAAGAATGGGTTTTAAGGCTTTCCCATGTCTTAAAATAACTACTCTGACAGTCAAAAGATGTTTTGTCAGTGTGATAACTGTCAGAGTGTCTTTGTAGGTAAAAAACAGGCTACAGGTGGCTTCAAATATTTTGATGAATTAATTGCTTTTCTCTGTCGTGTATGAGGCCTTCTACCTTGTTGATCTGTCCTTGCCGACTGATTTATCCTTGATTACTTTTCCTTACACTGCTTCATCCATTTAACTATGGATTAAGGTCTTTGATCTTCAATCTTCGCGCTTTAACCCTTTTTAATCTTTAATTCTTTTCACTGTTCTTCATTAACTTCTATTGTTTGCTGACAGGTACTTTCTTTGTGCGCTGGAGGGTTTCACTGAATGACCAGTGTTCATGACGCACTAGCGAAAACTTTGAATTTTAACCCTTTGTCCCTTTTTGCATTGAATTAGGTCCTGATGATCGTCATACATGGCTTCTGAAACAATTTTGTTATGGGACGACTTCAATATTTAACCACCATGAAAACCTGCAACCAAACAATAAGCAATTAAATAAAACCTGCTTTTTTGGGTTTAAACTACTTTCAGAGGCTCGACGGAGGTGAAGGAGCTGTGAGGAGCCATTGGATGCATCAGAAAAGGGTCTCATGGCACAAAACCACTAAAACCATGGTTCAAAACTGAATTTGGCGGGAAGAACTAGAAAAATGGTTTTGCTTGAAAACCGTGAGTGGTTTTCACGCGGGGTCGAGGCGGTAAATGGTTTTAGGCTGATCGAACGCGATAAGAGTCATAGGAAGACACGTGTCCTATCAAAACCACCTATTTCGCATTCAAAGTGAACGAAGGGGGAGGGGGAGAAAAATGGAAACGAAATGGGATCTGGGCCGTTGGATCTGGGGGGGGTCACATCAACAGTGGAGATTTGAAGGAAACACGGTGGAAAGCCCCAGCGTGGTCGGATGGGACCAGCGGGAAAAATGTATAGCGGGGGCACTTGAGGTACGAATGGGTTTATGGGCCGAGTTCCTTTGCAGTAAATCTAGACCATTGGATCAAGATCTTCCGTGGTCAAACGAGTCAACTGTGGGGGCACTCTTATAGTTAATCTGTGTGTAGAAAGTGCCCGCGGGTGGAAGAGGAGGTGAATCAATGCAGGCCATCGGATCTGTGAGATGGATGGTGGAGATCAAATTGGAGGATCGGCAATCAGCGGAAGAGAAGGTCTGGGGAGGAAGAATTTGGAAGGTACGATGGCCGATGGCCGATGGGAAAGGTCAGTGCGATGGCCGATGGAGGAGAGCAATTGAGATAGTGCGACAGAGTGTTAGGTCCCTATATTACTAGTATAGTTCCTTATTATTCTTAGTGTAACCCCCTTATTTTTATTATTTTACCCTTGTAACCCCCATATTGTTATTATTGTGCCCTTAAATTATTATTGTTAGGTCAGCTAGGATTACATTGTGGCCCCACTAGGATTACATTATGGCCCCATGGACTCCTATATAGAGAAAGGAGGTTTTGTAAATTGTATCATCCAAGAATTGTTCATTTATGTAATGTATTGGAGGTTGCCCCCTCGAAGTGGCTTATTTCTAAGGCGTTCATATCTCTTTTCTTCTATTTTTTGGAGCTGGTTACACAACATTTGGTATCAGAGCTTGGGATTCTAGGGTTTCGCTGCTCCAAACAGGTCATCGTGGAATTTTCGCTATAACTTTGTTTCTACGAAGTTTCAGAAGCTGAAATTTTTAGGGTGCGAAGCTGAAATCCCTATGGAAACTTGTCAAAAAAATTTTCAGAGTTTGGTTCGTATTATTTTTGGAGATATGATCCGTGGAAGGTAGTGCTTTTTCAAGTCTAATTTACCCCAAAAGAGGTGATCGTGAAAGTTTCACAACTCTCTCCTTCCGAGCATCAGATTGGAGTGATATAAAAGAAGGTAATTACACGGAATGTAGTTTCTTGGCTATAAATTTTAGAGCCTAGATGACTTAAACAATAATGACACGTGGAAATCCATACAAGTCGCTCTACCGAACTAGTCAGTCCATAATTAGGTCATTGTGGGAGATTGGACATAACTTTGTCTTGGAGAATCCAAATCGTGAGACCTATGGCATTCAAAAGAGAATCAGGAGGGCTAATTCAATGATGAATTTCGTATATTGAAGAGTCAAAGTAATCACAAAGAGATAATCCAATTTCACATCGAGCCTCAAAAGCAAGAAAACGGTGTGTATTTGTTTCCGAATTGCATAATTCTTGTTTGAAGAATCAAGTTGAATTGATTCCAAGGGCATCTTGTAGAACATATATCAATATTGGATTCTAAAATGGCCCCTAAAAATAATTCAACACCCATTAAGCCTTCAGAAGGCTCTACTATGACTCATGAAGATGAAGAATTGCAACATGATCTATCAAAATTACAAGAGCAAGTGCAACAAATTTCACTCTCGCAAAGAGCAACAAAAAATGAAATGGAAGTTTTGAAGAAAGGCGTGGAAGCGAAGATGGATGGTGTGAAGAATAATATGGATGGTTTGAATAAAGGCATGGAATCTAAGATAGATGGCATGGAAGCTGGCATGGAATCTAAGATGGATGACATGGAAGCTAAAATGGAAAACATGAAGAATGATCTAAAAGCAGACATGGAAGGTTTGACAAAGTTGATACAAGAAATGTTTCCAAATGGTGAAAAGATAGTAGAGGAAACTCATGATGAGAACAAAATAAATGTTAATCGTGATTTCATAAACTCTAATGTTGGAGGGAAGAACCACCATATTCCAAAAATGGATATGAGGAAGTTTGATGGAAAGGATCTCGTAACATGGATACTACAGATGGAGAAATATTTTGATCTCAATAATGTGCAAAACACACAAAAGGTACGCATTGCAACTTTACATTTAGAACAAAATACATTTGTATGGTATCGATGGCTTTGCTCCCGTAAAAAAATTGTCACTTGGTCAATTTTTACGGAAGAAATGATAGCACATTATGAGGATACAAAGAGTAACACCTTCTTTAGCCAATTGATAAATCTCAAACAAAAGGGTTTAGTGGGGCAGCACATTGAGGACTTCCAAAAATTGAATATAAGGGTAACTGATATTCCAGAGGAACACAGGATTGATCTCTTCATAGGCACTTTAAAGGATAGCATCCAACATGAAGTTCGCGTTTTGGAACCTGATTCATTGGAGAAGGCATTCAGGTTGGCAAGAAAAATTGAATGTAAAATTATGGCGACAAGAAAGCCTACCACTCACTTCTATAAAGAAGGAAGTGTTGCTACACCTAGATTTCCACAACCTACAAGGTTGTCACCACAAAAATTGGAAGAAAAAAGAGCAAAAGGGCTTTGCTACAGTTGTGATAGCAAATACACTAAAGGTCATAAGTGTGCTAAGAAGAAATTATTTTACATAGATTGTGAAGAGGAAGAAGAAAATGAACAAGAAGATGATATACACCAGGAACCAACCCTAGAAGAGGAAGAAACGAGTCCAACCATATCATGTAATGCATTGGAAAGAATTACCACTCCTCAAACTCTCAAGATAGAACGACATATCAAGAAGAAAAAGGTAATAGTGTTGATTGATTCAGGTAGCACCCATAATATTATTCATTGTAAGGTAGCCAAGGAATTGAATTGTTTCCTATACCCAACACCAGAATGTCAAGTGATGGTTGCAAATGGAGGAACTATAAATTTCTCTGGAAAATGCCATAATATCAAGCTAACCATGGGGGGATATGTATTGAATAGTCCAATGCTTTCCATTCCTATGGGAGGTGCTGATGTTGTACTAGGAGTACAATGGTTACAATCTTTGGGGACGATAGCTTTTAATTTTCAAGAAATTTTCTTGAAAGTTTTTTGAGAAGGAAAGGAAGTTGAATTACGGGGTATTGCAAGAAGCCGGGAAAGATAATAAGCTCTAATGTCATGAAAAAACTTCTAAAGAAAGAAAAAAGAGGCGTAATTGCACAATTATGCTCACTAGAAGTTCCAACATCAAATTCATCTATTTCTGCAGATCTCCAACAAGTCTTGGAAAATCATTCCAAGGTGTTTGAAACTCCCAAAGGACTCCCACCTATTCGTGATCATGATCATGCTATTCATTTGATTCCAGGAAGTGTTCCTCCAAACATCAGGCCTTATAGATATCCTTATGTCCAAAAGAGCTAAATTGAACGTATGATTGCAGAAATGTTAGAGGCGGGTATAATTCAACCTAGTCAAAGTTCTTTCTCTGCTCCTGTAGTATTGGTACACAAGAAGGATGGATCATGGCGAATGTGTCCGGATTATAGGGAGCTCAATAAGCTCACCATTAAAGATAAATTTCCATTCCTGTGATTGATGAATTATTGGATGAATTACATGGAGCAATTTATTTTACCAAGTTGGATCTTCATTCAGGATATCATCAAATTAGAATGAAGACTGAAGATATTCCAAAAAAAGCATTTCGAACTCATGAGGGTCATTATGAATTTTTGGTCATGCCTTTTGGCCTTACCAATGCACCTTCTACATTTCAAGGGTTGATGAATTCCATTTTCAAACCCTTCCCTAGAAAATTTGTGCTAGTATTTTTTGATGATATACTAATCTACAACAGGTCTTGGAAGGATCATGTTGAACATGTTGACAGGGTGCTCAAACTATTGCAAGAGAAACAATTATATGAAAAAACATCCAAATGTTTCTTTGGAGTACAAGAGGTGGAATATCTGGGTCATATTGTATCTCACGAGGGTGTTAAAGTAGACCCTAACAAAATTAAAGCCATTAAGGAATGGAAAGTCCCCACAACCATAAAGAAGTTGCGAGAATTTCTCAGGTTAACAGGGTATTCTCGCAAGTTTGTTAAGAATTACGGGAGAATAGCAGCACCTATAACAACATTATTGAAGAAAGATGCATTTTCATGGACTCCTAAAGAAACTAAGGCCTTTGAACATCTTAAAGAGGCAATGTGCCTAGCACCAGTCTTAGCTACACCAGACTTCACAAAAACCTTTATTGTGGAATGTGATGCCTCAGGAAATGGAATTGGTGTTGTTTTAATGCAAGAAGGAAGACCGATTGCTTTTGAAAGTCGTCCAATCAAAGGAAAGTATTTACAGAAACCTATTTATGAGAAGGAAATGTTAGCAATACTGCATGCACTAAAGAAATGGCGAACTTACCTAATGGGAAGACACTTCAAGGTAAAAACTGATCATGATAGTCTTAAAACACTTTTTGGAACAAAGACTATCTTCAGAAGAGCAGCAAAAATGGGTCACAAAGATGTTGGGTTATGACTTTGAAATAATCTACAAAAAAGGAAAGCTTAATGCTGTTGTAGATGCACTCTCAAGAAAGAATGAAGAGGTGGAAGCATTGCTTTGTGCCATTTCTATTATCCAACCAGATTGGATAACCGAAGCAAGAGATGAATGGAAGAAGGACAAAGATGTATGGACACTCATTCAAAATTTGCAACAAGATCCTAGTACATCTGATACATTTAGTTGGAAAAATGATTCCTTATGGTACAAAGATCGCTTATATCTTTGTAAGAATTCCCAACTAAAACAAAAGATTCTTTTTGAATTGCACACTTCTCCTTTAGGAGGACACTCAGGATTTTTAAAAACTTACCACAGGGTGAAGAAAGAATTTTTTTGGGATGGCCTTAAATCTGATATTCAAAAGTTTGTGGCGGAATGTTTGGTTTGCCAGCAGAATAAAGTGGAGACAATTAAGACCCCGGGACTTCTACAACCTTTATCCATTCCAAATCAACGTTGGGAGGAGATTTCAATGGATTTTATCACAGGTTTACCTAAGTCCGAAGGAAATAATGTCATCATGGTGGTAGTTGATAGACTTACCAAGTATGTACACTTTTGTGCATTATCTCATCCATTTAAAGCAAGTACAGTTGCTACTACATTTATGGACAGAATTCAAAAGCTACATGGAAGCCCAAGGGTTATTGTGAGCGACAGAGATCCCATTTTTACTGGAAATTTTTGGACGGAGTTATTTCTTGTTTGGGTACTCAATTAGCTCATAGCTCATCTTATCATCCTCAATCTGATGGTCAAACTGAGATAGTAAATAAATGTTTGGAAGGATATCTTCGTTGTTTTGTATCCGATAAACAAACACAATGGGTCAAGTGGTTACCTCTCGCTGAATGGTGGTATAACACTTCCTTCCATACCGCAGCAAAAATGACCCCATTTATGGCACTTTATGGATATCATCCACCATCCATCACATCATATTTAAGAGAAAATTCGAAGGTTCAAGCAGTGGAAGATCACATCGAGCATCAGCAAGAAGTTCTCCAACTCTTAAAGGATAACCTCAATTTGGCACAAAATCGAATGAAACAACAGGCAGATCAACATCGCAGCGAGAGAAGTTTTGATGTAGGAGATTGGGTATTTTTACGGCTACAACCATACAAACAAATGTCCCTTAAGCAAGCTAAGAAGGATAATAAATTATCGCCAAAGTACTATGGTCCTTACAAGGTGTTGCAAAAGATTGGTACTATGGCATACAAATTGGAGCTTCCTGCTTCTTCGCGAGTACATCCAGTTTTCCATGTTTCATGCGTAAAGAAGGTTATAGGTGAAAATCTTCCAGTTCAAACAGTATTGCCAGAACTTGATGGGGAAGGGAAAATCATATTGGAACCTGAAGCAGTCATGGAAAAAAGAACTCGACAACTACGGAATCGATCAATTTCAGAGTATCTCATCAAGTGGAAGAACTTACCCACCGAAGATTCTACATGGGAGGATGAGAATTTTATACAGAAGCACCCAGAGCTACTCAAGCGTTGAGGACAACACTTTTTTGAAGGAGAGGGGCATGTTAGGTCCCTATATTACTAGTATAGTCCCTTATTGTTGTTAGTGTAACCCCCTTTATTGTTATTATTGTACCCTTGTAACCCCCATTTTGTTATTATTGTGCCCTTAAATTATTATTGTTAGGTCGGCTAGGATTACATTGTGGCCCACTAGGATTACATTATGGCCCCATGACTCCTATATATAGAAAGGAGGTTTTGTAAATTGTATCATCCAAGAATTGTTCATTTATGTAATGTATTGGAGGTTGCCCCCTCGAAGTGGCTTATTTCTAAGGCGTGGATATCTCTTTTCTTCTATTTTTGGAGTTGGTTACACAACACGGAGCGAGAGCCATTGGATCAGGGACGAGATCAATGGTGGAGATCAAATCGGGGGACCACATCGGCGGAGAAAAGGAAAGCGGAAGGGAAAAGGGTGAGGCCTGATGCGATGCGTCGATGCGATGTGTGATGCGATAGAGCGTAGAGGAGTGATGGCCGTTAGATCGAGAACAAGATCAATGGCTAGGATTTGATCGAGAGATTGCATCGGCGGAGAAAAAGAATGCGGGAGTGAAATGTGATGGCCGTCGGATCTGGGGAATGGACGGTCTAGATCTCATCGGTGGATCGGCCATCAGAAGAAAAAGGAAAAGGGAAGCGGAATTCAGAAAATGCGATGCGCCGATCGCTGATGGGCTTAGCGCTCGGTTGCGATGCGGGTCATATGACGAAAAAAGGGGCTAAGGCTAAGCTAAAAGGCGCTTAGAGCCTTATGCTAAAATGAGCGGAAAATAGGTCGAAAAAGTGGGTTTTTAACCTTTTTTGAGGAGTTCCGATAGGGTGTAAAAGAGGGGTTTTTTAACCAAATAAAGGTTTCAAATGGTCTAAAAGGGGATTTTGAGGAAATAAAGGATAAATGAGGGGAAAAATGAGGGAATGAAGGGAATTGTGAAGATAAAACTGATGAATGAAATGTTGGAGATGAGGCTTTGAAAAACAGTTTTCTCTTTGGAAACAACAGGATTTTGAAGGATTTCTTGTGGAAACAGTAGCAAAGATGATTTGTAAGATAAAATACACCAAGAAGGCTTCAAGAACTAGTAGTTTTCCATGAAGATTGCTTCTTGAAGGCTTAAGAACATATTTAGCCATCATTTGGTATAACATAAATTATAGATGGCTAACAGTGGCTCCACATGGGGAGGAAATCTGTCCTTTTAGGTGTCCAGAACCCTAGCTTATCAGTCTCGGGATTTTAGCAGAACAATGCCTTATCCATTGGGCATAATTTCTTTGTCTTCTTGATGCTTTTCTTTGTATTTTGAAAATTCTTCAATCACCTGTAGCATGAAAAAACTTTAAAACATCACTTCTACCTACCCATACTACTTGTCCTAGCATTTTTTCTTCTCTTGAGTGCACTTGGATTGGCATCTCTTTTACATATTATTTTTGGAAACATAAAGATAAAAATATCTAATGCTACCCTTATTTCTTCCAAGTGTCCAGATTAAGCAGTTGGACTCTTAATTCTCTACCTAATCTACTATCTGTCAATATTACGCTGTTTCACAGATCTGCATTCTCTACATTCTAAAACAGAAATTGAAAACACAGTCAAACCAGGATTAAGCTGTCTGATTTGCTGTGATGGCTATGACATCAAAAACAAACTGCTCATAGAACTTTATTTGCAGGAAAGTAAAAGAAAACTTGGAAGGCTTAATATGTGAAACAATGAGAGTCCTTCCTTCTTTCTTTCAGCTCTGGTTTTGATCTTTTTAGAGTTGTCTTCTTCTTCTCTACCTGGTTCAAGTTTTCAGCATGTTAGAACCAGTCTTCTCTGTATCTTTGGCTCAGGTTTTGAGTTTGTTAGAGCCATATTTTCTTTTGAGCATGTTTGAACCATTCTTTTCCTATCCTAATCTAGTCTACGAATAAGCCAAGATTAAATAGTTTGGAAAATCTTCTTCACTAACCTATCATCAGTCAATTGAAATCTATCTAGTCATGATTAGGCTATATGACTAAATAGCAGTGCTCTTTCAAGTAGTGGAATTTAGGCTTGCACACTTTCAGATTTTTCTTTTCTTTTTTGGTATGGGGCTGTGCCTTTCTTCTTTTATATTTTCCCTCTTTTTCTCTTTTCTATTGTTTTTTGTATTTTTTTCAATTTTTATTTTTCAAAGAAAAAAAACTAACTAGATGCTCACAGGCCGAGCTTATTTTCTTTCCTATATAACCTAATCTAACTTGGAAAATTTACATATTTAGCTGATGAACTCCCTTTTCCAATATAGCCAATCAATTAAATGGTTCCATGATTGGTCTTTGCTCATCTCCTTGAGCATGCTTGACAAATAGGGCCACTCCCATTTCCATTGTTCTTTAGCAGCAGTGCTAAAAAATCTTCTTGCTTTTGGAAAAACACTGCTCCTAACAAATTTTACTCCCTCTTCAAATGTCTTCAAGAATTTAACAAAGGGATCTTGAAACAATACTTGGTTATGTGTATTTGTAGGATAGGTTTCAACCAGGATTACCTTTTCCTCCACTGGATCAAGCTTAAGATTCTTTTGAGAAAGAACCTCTTCCTCATCTTCATTATAATATGAATTAGAGGACTCATCATATATTATAGTGTTGTCCTTTTGTAGTCCTGGTATGCTCTGATTCAATGGATTGTACTCTGTGAAAAGATCATCATATTCTCGAGCAGGGGTATCTTTTATTACCTCATCCCTCTTAGGAGAAGGTTCCTTATATTCATCCTGCTCAAGAAGTTCCTCTTTCTTCTCAACCTCATCATCAAAACTGATAGAATGCTGACTCCCAATTATGTGAATACTATTTCTGATGGATTGGATTGGTTGATTGTTGCTTTCAAGATGATGATAGTGAAGTTCATGATACCAATCAACTGCTGGTTTCCCTGCATGATTAGTTTCTGCTTGGAGTTCATCATCATCATCAGACTAATAAAAAATTGGAGAATCATTAGTATAAACAATCTCACCAATCAAACATATTGGGTTATCAGTTTTTTCTTCTTTAAGCTGATCTACAAGTTTATTTCTGGTTCAAGACAAAAAGGTTCAGTAGGTAGATGAGTAGAAGTGTTTTTTTCCAATGAAAGCTCAGAGACTGGCTGTTTGTTTAATATTTGATCAATCTCTAATTCTGTCAAAAAGAGGAGGAATTTTTATTTTTCTTTGGACAGAAGTACAATAGTCCTCTTTCTCTTGTGTTGACTAACTGTGAGGCTGGATGTCTTCTTGAGCCTCTCTTAGGGGATCTTTACTTGTGCTTGCAGGAAAAATTTGAGGATTTTCTTCTATTTCAAGTTCTATGTTTCCTAGGAGGCTTATTATTTCCTCAAAGAACTGCTCACTTTTGGCATTTGCATTTTGATCGTAAAGTTCCCTTAACAGCATAATACAAGATAAATGTATGCTGTCAGGAATTTCTTGACAACCTTCTTCATTGTTGTCTCCGTAATCCTGCTCATCATACATATTTTGTTTTTTGTATATGTCTTGTAGTGGTTGAGTTTGTGTTTGATTAGGAAAAAGCATGGGTTGTTCTGAATAATCAACACCTGTATCAGCCTCATGCATTTCTAGTTTATTTTCAAGTATGTACACTATTTTTTCCGTTAGGTCCGATAATATGTTTAGTTTAGCTTCTCTGTCTATACTTGATTCCATGTTTGTAAAAAAGAAGTCAATGTATCTTTTCAACCAATTTAGAGTCTTCTTCCAGTGGAGTCATTAGGTATTTTTGGAGGTTGTGGAGTCGCCAGGTGGAAGATTTGAACTTTTCTATCCACCAACAGCATGATTGGGTTTGCTCAATGCATTCCCAAGGGAGTCAAAATGTTGTGTGGAAATGAGGTGGAAGATTCACTGGGTATTATTTGATTTACTAAGGGTCTAGTGAGTTTTAAAGAGGTATTTATGTGACTATATACTCAGAATTCCCACTGTGATCGCCAAAATTTTGGGGTCCTATGATTTGGCTGATGGCAAGCCAAATGACAAGGAAAAATTCAAACCAAGATTTAGAGCTCTAGGTTCTAGCCCTCCTAGTCTCAGAGAGGGATTTCTCAATATGTTTGTAAAGATATAGCTTGATTGCTTTCAAAGGTTGATTTTAGGCTAGTTATTAAGTGCAAGTTTGTTTTTTTGGGTTTGGTTGGTTGGACATGGATGATCTAGGAAGCATAGATAGAAAGAGGAAATATCAGAGCCATTGGGCAATGGAGTCAAGAAGAAGCTCAAACAAGCTCAATCAATGGATATGGCATATAAAAGGGAAAATATAACTTGGCTAGTGGATCTTGGGTTTGGTGGATGAAATGAAATGGACATTAAGGAATTAGAAGGAGAAGTAGAACTAAGGGAAATTAAGAATCCTTAAGTATATGTACTTCTCAACAAAGGGACTTAAAAAATTATCTGAACATGAAGAGGCATTCCATAGATAGGGCTAACCATAGATTCTAGAAACCACACTTCAGTAAATAAAAATTTCAAGATAGACTTTTCCAATGAAATACAGAAGACAAGGAACACTCTATCTCTTCTAAATATTTCACTAGCAAGGATTAGAAAACATTCAAGATTCACAAATAACTGCATTCATAGAAGAGGGAACTCCTAGAAATCTTAGATTACAGCTATAAAGACCTTCAAAACAATTATCTCAGCAAGAACAAAGGGTATGATCGAAACAAACCTCTTTGGCAGACTGTAAACAATGGTGCTTTAAAGGGAGACTTCAGAAACAATTTTCAAGTAGCAGCAAGTAGAGAAAACCATAAATCATTCTTGAGACCAACGAGGAAGAAGAATGTCAAAATGTAACGATCAAACGACGAGACGGAAGCAACGACGAACGGAGATAAATGCACGGAGTGAAGGGACGACGGTGCATATAAACCAAACCGTTATATAAAAAACGAAACGATGGAGAACAGACGACAAATACGAGACGATAAATGGTCGTGCGAAGCTGTTAATACAAACGAGAGAGCAGAAAATTTAGAATCAGCAACAAGCGGCAAACATATATATATATGTGGGAATGTGTCTCCTCAATAGTATTAACATATTCAGGTCCAAAGCATATTTATGAAGTTATACGAAGCGCATAATACAAAGTTTTATAAGGCGGGACTCGCAATATCGCAACTTCGCAACATTGCGCCATCGCACCATCGCAATATTGCAACTTCACAACATTGCGCCATTGAACCATCGCAATATCGCAATATCGCAACCATCGCACCATCGCAATATCGCAACCATCGCAATATCGCAACCATCGCAATATCGCAGTTGGTTGAAACTACACAGCAACTATCGCAAATTAGAAATTTGTGATTGCGATCAATTGCATTTGAAAACGTGTCAGGTGGGTCCGAAAGGAGTTCTATATGTTTTAAAACAGGCTTTATTGTATGCGCCGAGAGTATGTTAAGGTGTATTAAAATGGCAGATTATATGATTAAATCATCTTATAATTAAGCCAAGAGACAAAGTTGGGTTATATATATATATATATATATATATATATATTAAAAGGCGCTGTCATATATATATATATATATATATATATATATATATATAACACTGTTGCGATAAGCCGTATGGTCTGTAGACCCACGGGCCTCAGCTTAAGGGGAGCGATTATTTATGTAATACAATTGTGATATATGTATGTTCTGGCCTGCGGAATGTTCCACATCAACAAGACACTTCAAGGCCGAGTCAAGAATCGCGTATTTTTCTAAAAAGACACTGATATAAAAGCATCCGTTACATATATACAAGAATTACACCACAAGAGAGGACAAAATAGAATACGTAGAGCAGTAAAAGAGTTAAAACATAATCACGTAAAAAAAGACAAAATACAAACTTCAAAGAAAAGACAAATGCACAGCTAGCCAAGAGGGTGAATGAGTGAGCTGGAATTCACCTTGTAATTGGAATTTAAATATTTTAATTGTTTTTATTGTTTGTGATGCATTGGCAAGTCTCCGGAAGAGAGCAAATATCCCACTGTAATATTAAAATAAGCACCTACAGTTACATTTTTATGAGTGACCTGAAAAGAGATGAGAAGGCAGAAGGCAAAGAGACATGGCTGTCCATTTCAAATTCCCAGTGGAATAAAAACAGCCATGAAGCTATTTTTGTATAAAACAGGGTAATATCCAAGGTGAGATGTTTTTTTTTGACGAAAAATGAGGGAGAGAAGA
>JAXQQM020064938.1:0-62562 GCA_034641835.2 Pinus albicaulis
TAATGCCATGCTCTTATTACCATAGGTCATGTTGGGCGGTTTAATTGTTGGATTAAACCTCTCAATATTAATTATCAATCCGGGAGTCGTAAATGCGAGTTGTACTGCGTATTGGCTCAGCTTAATGGTCAGAGTATATACGTTTCCTTCCATGGTCGCTTAAGTATGAAATGATAAAAACACCCTTCTATTAGCCAAGCAAACTCACACTTAAATGAAAGCAAAATGAAGGAAATTATCTAGTTAACTCAATCTGCAATCAAAAGACAATCTTATCGAAACAAATGCGCGATGAAATTAACTTCAACTACAATCTTAAAGCGACTAAGCATTAATCTATGAGGCTAAACTATAATTCCGGGATCAAATCCCGATCTATTGTCTTCAAATCTAGTTTATCCTTATCTTCAAACAACTTGAAGCAAAATTAAATCGCACACGGGATATAAGTTTCACCCTTTATTCTACAATATTAGAAATGGAAATCAATCTTATTCTATTAAGCCAGAAGAAATCTAAATTACCCTATGATAATTTAATAACTCAAAGCAAGATTCATAAAACACACAAAACAAATCAAATGATTTAAATTGCAAAAATGGAAATCTTTACACCTATTGCTACTTAGTCAAATTAACTCAACGAGTTAAATACAAAAAAACTCAATCCTTAAATGATAATGCATCAAATCTCACAAATGGTAAATATGACAAATCACTCTAATGCTTTCTAAATGAAACTATTGTACTCTAGTGAAATCACTCTTTACAAAACAACTTGATTACTTTGCAAAATGAATCTCTCAACCTATTTGAAACTTAAATGAAATCTAATTATCTGATTAAAACACACTGTCAGCTTTAACTTATTTCACACTCTCACACACTAATTCATTCCTAATATCAAACACATAAGAATAGAAAATGTTCAAGACTTCACGATTAACATCAAATGCAAGCCATCACACTTTGTCAAATTAAAACCTCACTAACTATTACAATCTAACTTGTTCAAGCATAAATGCAAAAGCATTCTATTCGATTTTAAACTACATGACAGAATGTATGTGCCCAGAAATCATTTACTCCATGTTCACAAAGATTCTCTTCACAATACACTTGTTGCCCCTTTCAAATTCAAACAAAACAAATTTATGATTAAGTACAGAATTTGGAAATCTGAGATACTATTTAAAAACAATTCAAAACAAAATATAATTATCGAAATTACACTAAAGCACAATTCCTAAATCTATGAAGAATGAGGGACTCTACTCTAGAAATACACTCATTGAATTCAAGAAAACGAAACGATAATTTTAATTACAGAATTGAGAAATCTACAATTCTATGTAGAAAACAATTCACAATAATTATAATTCATGCAGTAAAGTAAAGCTCAATTCCTACAACTATAAAGAACAAGGGA
Organism: Pinus albicaulis; assembly: GCA_034641835.2. NCBI lineage: Eukaryota > Viridiplantae > Streptophyta > Pinopsida > Pinales > Pinaceae > Pinus > Pinus albicaulis. The sequence continues at coordinate 1,429 of JAXQQM020064938.1, forward strand.
CTCAACTCCAGCAATACACTCATTAAATTCAAGAAAACCAAACGATAATTTTAATTATAGAATTGAGAAATCTAAAATTCTATTTAGAAAACAATTCACAATAATTATAATTAATGCAGTAAAGTAAAGTTCAATTCCTACAGCTATAATGAACAGGGGAGTCAACTCCAGGTTGCGGTGGATCCTTGCCACTCCCTGGAGCAAGTCCTAAACTAACTCAACGTTGAGAAATAAATAAAATTACAGTACTTACATAAAAAAATACAATTGCCGAAACTAGAATTTATTAAATTCAATCAAAACATTAGTTTAAATGTCAATTAAAATTACACCAGCTATTGCTGCCCATTACAATTCTGAAAAATTCAATGCGGGATTTGGATGTGCGCATTCACTCCCTCGGATTCCTACATTTCTTCTGAATTCGTACACTCCACTTCTCCTAATTGACAGATTCACTTTTGTGCCCCCTCTACATCTGAGAAAGTCGAGTTTACATCTGGGAGAATCGCTTTTGCATATGAGAATTCTGCTCTTTAAATGACAGATTAACTAATTCCTTTTCTACATCTCAGAAAATCGATTTGCATATGAGAATTCTGCTTTCTAAATGACAGATTAACTTCCTTAATCCCCCCCCCCAGCGCACAGTGCTCTCCTTTAGATATATAGCAGCAATGTTGCTTCTAATTAAAAATCGATAGTTACAAAAAACATAAATTTATGCTTTTTAGTTAAAACGATTTGGGAAAAATCGGAATGAGAATATTTTCTTCCCAATTCAAGTTTGATTTGGGTTGATCCGGAATCTATAAGACTTTAATCATCACGCCTTGCTGGTCGAGGCAACACACATTAGCTGGGGCATCACATAGCTGGAATTGATAGAGAATCAAATTGCAAGGACTTATACGCATGCTCAAGTTTCTTAGTGATATCATAGTCTTGAAGAATATCAATAATTTCAAGGTATAACACTACGTCATAATCGTCGCGAAATAACTCTTCCTCAGGATGTCAATCATGTTCACTTCTTGGTGGCCTATGATTCACCTTGGCAGGCATGTTCACACCTAGTTGAATGCCCAGCCTGCCAATTGAACAATCTACAAAAGAAAATCACGTTGCCTCATTTGCGGACTGACGGTTGTGCGCTGTAATTGAGCTCATTACAGCCTCAGTACTAGAGCCTTCCATCGAATGGATCAGGCATTACTCATAGAGAGGTTTTCCAAATCAAAATATGAAGTCCGTTGTCCCTTCAATAAAATAGTGCTTGAAATAGTGGCACCCATACTTGTCTAACAAAGTGTCTTGATTCCCATAAAATTGATACCTGTAAAATGAAACTTTGTTCCCAAATACTCTGATTGCTACTACTTGGGATCCAACGCTCGCCACTGGTGGATCAGAAAAATTATGGAAGCTAATGTCTCTTGCTATGATGTTAGCAGCCTCTACTATGAATGATATTCCTGATTTTGATTCTGATTTGGACAGCTTGAATCCGACGGTGTGTAGTATGAATAATTTGAATAGCCCTCATAATTTCCATAATTATTTTGACTCCATGAGCCTGTGTGACCACTAAAGCCTGTGCTTCGGTACCCTTTTGAGTTTTGATAAACACCAACATTGTAATAAGTTGTAGTGCTCGGATAATTTTTTGGGTCTGTATGTGAGCTTGCATTCTGAAACGAGTTAATAGGCTAATAAGGAGCACCAAAATTTTGATCATATATAGATGTAGGACCTGTCTCAAGGCAAGGGTTATGATTGATTTGTATAAAAGCCAAGACTTGTGGAACTTGCATGCATGCTGCTACTATGGCAAGTTATTCCATTATGAAAGTGACTATTCATATGTTTTGTGGATGAGCAAGACCCAATACGTTTACGTTCAGAAATGGTTTTCAGTGGAATATTCCCCTGACGAAAACTCCTTCACGAAGCCGAATTTTTCCAAACAGTTTTCGGTCTATAGGAAACATGGTGCTCTAAACAAAACCCACATCTCAGAATTTAGATATTCTGCTCCATTTGGTCACAAAATTGACATTTTCACCTACAACAATCTCGTACTCAACTACCCAGCTGCTGCTTTTATGCATTTGGTGAATTCGTACTCAAATGCATTACTGCACCGAACCTTCCTGCAACCAAGAAGGAATTTATTAAAAACACTCATCACATTAACTACTAACAAGAATTTATAAATTAATAGCTATTGTTTCTAAATTCCTCTAATTAACAACATAATGGATTAATAATGAAAAAAAAACACCAGGTACAAGTATGTATTTATTTGATAAAAATCGTAAAAACATGGACAAAAATGCAGCTCAACAGGTCACCAATATCGGGTGCCGTAACACAATTGTTAACCATAATTTTTGACACAAGTTCAAGTTTATCTAACACACATGACATCTAAAATAATATTTATATTACAAACCACTAAGAAGGATATGTAAAATTCATTCCATGCTCAACATGGAGTTGGCATTGATATTTAAAAAGATATTAATAACAAAAAGAGATTTCACTCTCAACCATAAAGTCAATTTCCATAGTAAGTAACATATATATATGTGTGTGTGTGTGTGTGTGTTTAATTTGGCTATTCCTATATTTCCTGGGTCGAGAGTCTTTACATGGAATTACTTAAACATTGGGAAATATTAAACTAGTGACTGTCCCTATAGGTCCAAAGATATATGTAACCCTCGGGATGTTTAAAAATTGTTTACATCAATGTGGTAATTATTTTAATTACATGGTAAACTCGAAAATTGATAATAATTTAATAAAACATTTGAATGTAGATATTTCATTTTAATGTTGTTTTGTTTTAATTCAATAGTTGTTCTTTTGTTAAAAAAAATAAGTTGGTTGGTAATGATCTGAACTCCTAAAAAGTTGAGGACATTTGTGCAGTTACAACCACCCTCCTGGGATTTATAGGAAATCTAGAGAACGGAAGGGGTTGTTTTTATGATTCCTAATAAAGGTTTGTCAATGAAATCCTAACTTGTAAAAACATTGCTCACTGAAAGTCCATCGTAGAGAACTTGTAACGCTTTTTGTTTACTTAATGGAACATGAAAAGAAAAATAATTGAAACTACAGGGGTGGCCCTATGGGAGTTGAGACCAACCGGAGGAAGGGAACCCACAGTTGGTCAAGGTCACCCATGTACCACCAGAACTATCTACTCTAGAAAATAATTATAAACTAAAAAACGAGTCTGAATTCATGCGTATAAATAACTTAAACAAACTGATAAAGTACATTGTGTTACAACCTTAACAAGACGAAAACTAACCAGTAGTAATTGACATGTAGAGAAATAAAGAGCATAACTAAATTGTGTTACAACTGAAAATCATATGGAGTGATTAAGCCCTCACATACATGCCGAGGAGTCGGAATATAAATGAATTTATTTAACCAATAAACTGTAGAATCGTATTAACATTAAATCAATCCAAAAATGAAACAGTGTGTAACACAGTTCACAAGTAACTTTTCAAAATTCAATCCGGAGATGTCAAGTATGTTTACATATATAGAAAAACCGTAAATTTATACATATCACTGTAATGCATAGATGGTCAAGAACCAGAGCCGAGAGTTTCTACCATGAACTGTAAATATTCCTCGACCAAATAGAGGATAGACACATCGTATCATATTCTTAACAAAAAAAGAGAGCAAGACTAGTAATCAGTCTGCCGAGAAGATACCCTAGGCACAATTAAACTTAATGTGGTCGAGTGAAATGGATGCAGTACTATAGCAACCTTAGTCATACATGATATGAAGGTGGTTGTAAAAGAAATCATTTAGTGTTGCTCCATTAGAGGAATTTTGAGGTCTAAAATGGGTTTTGTAAGGAAATTATAAAATAATAGTGGAAATAATTAAATAATATTAGGTTACATCACCAAATTTTGGAGGGAAAAAAGAAAAAAACTAATTTTCAACTTATCTCCCTTTGAGTTTGCTCAAATTTCGAGCGGAAACACTCATTGGATGCAAAATTTGATTCCTCATCTAAGGAGTACCCATGTTGCATAATTTCGATAGACTCTGCTACACGAAAAATGAAAAATACATGAAAAATGTGATTGCAATCACATTTTTTCATTTATTTCTCATTTTTAATGTAGTAGAGTCCATCGAAAGTATGCAATACAGGTACTCCTTGAATGGGGAATAAAATTTTGCATCCAACGAGCACTTATGCTCGAAATGAGTAAAAACTTAGGGAGATAAGTTGAAAAAGTAGTATTATTATTTTATTATTTTTAATTTTTTTACTCCAAAAATGGTGAATCATCCCCATAGTTGACGTCATCATCTTGAATCTTATCGGTTCTTATAAAGTTTATTTTGGTTGTACATTTTCTTAGGAGGCCCATTTTAGACCTCAAAATTTCCCTAATATGGCATGCAGCAGAGGCGCCCAAAAATAAATAAAAAGAGAAGACCCTTTTTGTTTTCCAAACTAGTAAAAATGTATGGAACGCAAACTTGAACTTACCCGAGAGCTGTCATTGAAGGAATAACACCTGCAACACTTGAACCTAAAGTTAACTTTGCGATACTGCAACAACAAATGTAAGAGTTAATACAAGATAACAGATTTATTAAACAAAGGGAAACACTATATTGGACCTTAATATGGGTAGAACCCTATTCATCATACCCAATTGAGCTATCGATAACCAACTGCTTATCACCTATGAGAAACCCTGTATCCGTATCTCGTTTTCCTGGAAAGACACCATCAAAATTTCATACACCTGCAACGCCTATAAGCAAGTTAAACCAGGCCAAGGATGGAAATCAGAATAGGTAAATCGAGATTTTGGGAGGACTTACTTGGCAAAAATCCCTCTCTCGCAGAGCTGCACAACTCTACCCGCCATGAGAATAGCCATGGTCAGTGAATGAGCTGGGGTAGTTACCCTAACTTCCATTAATTGCATCATCATCATTGGATCAAAATTGTAGATCAACGGACGAGATTTTCCCGCGTTTCAATCATGAGAATGAAAACTGTGAGATGATCTAGTTCAAGAGAATTATTTGAGTTAACCCAAGAGCTAAGAGCTTCCATAGAGGATGGATTCATCCTAGTAGTGCAAGTAACCATCTCATGGCCAGAGATTAATCCATTAGTGTGTATTAATATATGTTAGTACGATGAAATCCATACGATTTAAATCACTGTATCGAAACCTTCACAAAAAAATGATATGGGATGAGATATAATTGAGCCTCGAGCATCATCGGCCATAACACAGAGACCTGTATGGTGAAGGACTGACACCTACCAGCCATCTATAGTTCAAAAATCATCATGCTAGGTTTCTCTATTATCTAAGGTGACCGGTTAAGACCGAATGTCGGTGGAGACATGCCAAACATAATGCATGGTTTGATTAACCGCTAAAGTTACATGAATGAGTAATATATATATATATATATATATATATATATATATATATATATATATATATATATATATATATAACACGCCCTCCCTCACTACAACACGCTTCTTGCCACCCATAAGAAAAATATACTAGTAGAGTGTTGTTGGTAGTTTGAACTTTTGAAGAAATTGATAGAATTGTAGTTTCATATTGGGTTTTCGTTTCTGCTCCTCTTTTTTCGTCGGTGTCTTTCGTCTGCACTGCTCCTCCACTGGGAATTTAATGCAAATACTCAAATTTCATTAATTCTTCCTTGTTAATAAAACAGTTTTCTCACATGGCCACAAGTTTTCGTGTTGTTCCGCTTGCTTGTGTAACAATCTCCTTTTCCATCACCAAACACAAACCCAAAGTTTGCCTCTTCCATAGCCAAACAAAAACCCAAATTTCACCCAAAAATGTGTCCAACCGCCATGTCATCATTGTCACAAAAAATTCAATCCCCACAAGGTAAATGTGTCCAACCGCCACATCATTAGTGTCACAGCGAATTCGATCCCCACAAGTTATAAAAAAACCAAATTATCAATTATATAGCATAATTCATTAATGATTTATAAGAGTACAAACTTTTACTAATTTTGAATATTTCATATTTTTGTATTGTGATGAGACGTGCTTTCCGGTCTAATGCAGGTGAGAGATGTCCCATAATTTTACATTAAAAATTTAAATAATGATCACATCAAATAATTTAGAAATGTTTATAATAAAAAAATATTTTAGTATTGAACATAAATATTAATTAAAAAATATCTAATATAATTTAAAATAAAATAATTAAATGTTTATAGTAAATAACACAATTACATTAACTTGATATATGAAGAGATAAAATAATTAATAGTAAAAAGAATTATATTTTCATTCATAAGTGCTTTATACATTTTAATATGAAATATTTGTAATTCTTTCATTATTTAATATGGAGATTATACATTGTTAGGGTTAAAGAGAAATAAATATAACAAAAATGCAACAAACATTCAAATCATGTACACCATGAGTTATCTGGAAAACCTTAACTGGAGAAAAACCAACCAACAATAGATCTATTATTTTCTTTGAGTAAAACACAGTGAAATCTTCCAAGAACCCGAGCTTTCAGCGTTCAACCATAACTCAATACAATGGAGAATGCACAAACCTTTATCAGCTTCAACTGCATGTAATACCATGCTCTTATTACCAGAGGTCACCAATATCGGGTGCCCAAAAACACAATTGTTAACCATAATTGTTGACACAAGGTCAAATTTATCTAACACATGACATCTAAAATAATATTTTATATTACAAACCACTAATAAGGATATGTAAAATTCATTCCATGCTAACATGGAGTTGAAATTGATATTTAAAAAAATATTAATAACAAAAGAGATTTCACTCTCAACCATAAAGTAAATTTCCCTAGTAACATAATTTTATATCAACTTTATATATATTGAATGTGAAAAAAAAATTTATGTTTAATTTGGCTATTCGTATATTTCTTGGGTCGAGAGTCTCTACATGGAATTACTCAAACATTGGGAAATATTAAACTAGTGATTGTCCCTATAGGTCCAAATATATATGTAACCTTTAGGATGTTTAAAAATTGCTTACGTCATTGTGGTAATTATTTTAATTACAGAGTAAACTGGAAAACTGATAATAATTTAAAAGAACATTTGAATGTAGTTTTTTCATTTTAATCTCGTTTTGTTTTAATTCAATAATTGTTCTTTTGTTAAAAAAATAAGTTGGTTGGTAACGAACTGAGCTCCTGAACAGTTGAGGATAGTTGTGCTGTTACAACCACCCTCATAGGATTTATACGAAATCCAAAGAAAGGAAGGTGTTGGTTTTTATAATTTCCTAGGAAAGGTTTGAGAGGGACCAGAAAAACACAAATGTGTTTGGGGTAGGACATTTCCTGTGGTATACTCCCAAGCTGGCTGAGGGCTAGTGGAAATTCCTAGACCAGAATGGTTGCATGTTTGGACTGTTGTCTGGATGTCATCCAGAATAAGTTGTGAATACAACTACTCAAACTGTTCGGGAGCAGAGGCTCGGTGGGGAGAGGAGGACGTGAACGCCCTTCTCATTGTTGGGCAGATCAACCTAGCGTAAACATTTAGAAGCTAAGGAGAACATATAAGTGATTTTGATAAGAAATACAGAGGTTAAAGTGTTTTCATTATTCACTCTATGTGTGGTTAAAAATTGAGTATTAATATGTATATTTCCACATGCTAAAGTTACAAACATATTAGGTATCTATGTGCATGTTATGTTTTAATTTTTTTAGTATGTCTTTATAGACTTATCTTTGACAGAAACTTACTATAACCATAGGGCATGAAGCATAGAGTTTTAATACTAGAAATAGTGATACTGCGTCGTGCAAAGGTGATTAGGGTTAAACTGAAGGTTAGGAATATGCCAACAAAAAACTTAGCAAGATATGGTCACTGAAACCTTAACCTGTAAAAACATTGTTGACTGAAATTCCACTGCAGATAACTTGTAACGTTTTTTTTTTTTAAATTAATGGAACAAGAAAATAAAAACAATTGAAACTATAGGGGTAGCGCTATGGGAGTTGAGACCAACCGTAGGAAGTGAACCCGTAGTTGGTCAAGGTCGCCCATGCACCACCAAAACTATCTACTGTAGGAAATAAGTATAAACTAAAAAAACAAGTTCAAATTGATGTGTATAAATAGCTTAAACAAACTAATGAAGTACATCGTGTTACAACTTTACCAAGAAAAAAACTAACCAGTAGTAATTTACATGTAGAGAAATAAGGAGCATAACTAACTTGTGTTACAATTGTAAATCATATGGAGGGATAAACCCTTGAATACATGCCAAGGAGTCCGAACATAAATGAATTTACTTAACTAATAAATTGTAGAATCATATTAACATTAAATCAAACCAAAAATGCAGTAGTGTGTAACACAGTTAACAAGTAAATTTGAAAAATTCAATCTGGAGATGTCAAATACATTTACATATATAGAAAAAATGTAACTTTATACATATCAATGTAATGCACAGATGGTCAATAATTGGAGCCAAGAGTTGCTATCGTGAACTCTAAATCTTCCTCGACCAAACAGAGGCTAGCCATGTCATATCATATTATTAACAAAAAAAAAGAGCAAGACTAGTAATCAGTCCACTGAGAAGAAACCCAAGGCACAACTAAAATAAATGCAGTCGAGCGAAACACATGCAGTACTATAACGACATTATTCATATAGGATATCAAGGTGGTTTTCAAAGAAATCTTTTAGCGTTGCTCTGGCCTGCAACAGAGGCACCCAAAAATAAATAAAAAGGGAAAACCCTTTTTCTTTTCCAAACTAGTAAAAATGCATGGAACGCAGACTTGAACTTACTTGGGAGTTGACGTTGAAGGCATATCACCTACGACACTTGAACCTAGAGTTAACTCTGTGATAATGCAACAACAAATTTAAGATTTAATATGAGATAACAATTTTATTAAACAAAGGGAAACACGATATTGGACCCTAATGCGGGTAGAACCCCATTCATCATACCTAATTGAGCTATCGATTACCAACCTCTTATCACTTGTGAGAAACCCTGCCTCTGTATCTCGTTTTCCTGGAAAGACACCATCAAATTTGCATACACCTACAACGCATGTAAGCGAGTTAAATAGGCCAAGGATGGAAAGTAGGATAGGTAAAGCGAGACTGTGGGATGACTTACCTGGCAAGAAACCCTTTCTCGCAGAATTGCACCGCCTTGAGCGCCATGAGAATGAGCCACTGTCAGCGAATGAGCTGGAGTAGTTACCCTAACTTCCAATAATTTCCTCATCATCATTGGAAAAAAATTGGACATCAACAGATGAGTTTTTCCCACATTTCAATCATGAGAAAGACAATTGTGAGATGATCAAGTTTGAGAGAATTATTCTGAGTTAACCCAAGAGCTAAGAGTTGATGTTGAGGATGGGGTCATCTCGGTAGTGTAGGTAACCACCTCATGGACCAATATTAATCCATTAGTGTGTATTAATATATGTTAGTACAATGAAAGCCATATGATCTAAATCATTGTACTAAAACCTTAAAAGAAAATCTGTGGGATGAGATATAATTGAGCCTCGAGGATCATTGGCCAGAACATAGATACATGTAGTTTCAAGGACCACCACCTACTAGCCATCTATAGTTTGAAAAGCATCATGCTAGGTTTCTCCATTGTCCAACATGACCAGTTAAGGCTGAATGCCAGTGGATACATGCCAAACATCATGCATGGTTTGATTATACGCCAAAGTTACATGAATGAGTAATATAACGTACACCTCAATATTCGATAAGTTGTCATAATATTTGATGGTCTAATGGCCACAATTAATAACTAAATTATTATAGTGCTAATGTCATATGCACATATTAATAATTATGTTTAATAATTGTATAATTGCAATGAAAATGTTATATTTATATATGTAGGTTTAATTATTTTATTTTATTTTGGTATAAACATGTGGTATCAGACCCATGTTCCAACATTGTGGCTTCATGGGAACTGAAAGTGTAATGATGAGAAGAACACAAAGAGATAGAGAGAGATAAAGAGTGAAGCAAGGGCTAGATGCAGAGAGGATCCAGATCGGATGCAAAGAGGATCCAAATCGCTAGGGAGGATAGAAACGTCTTATGGAGGAACCAACCCAGAAATGTAGGTACAATTGGATGCCAACTGGCATTACCACACAAACAGATTGTTGGAAGAACAACAACAAGAAACTAGAAAAATGATGGAGACCATGCAACATCTACAGAATGAGATGGCACAAATGAGAATGATAGAAAAAAGTTGATTCAAGAACAAGAGATAATTTTAAAAATCCTCTACGATAAATAGAACAACAAAGGCCATCATCCAAATCCAAACTATGAAATCTAGAAGGCAATGGAACAACAATGAACTGAAGATGACCAGGAGGAGATTCATACTCAGAGGAGTCAGTGCTATGAGAGACATAGAGTTGAGTGTGATGAGGGATATGATAATGTGAATGATAAAGTAATGAAAAAAAAGAAAAAGATAGAACTACAAGGTGAATTCAGAAAAATTAAGCCACCAACCTATGACGGGGAGAAAGAAGAGCTATTTGAAGCCTAGATAATCAAAATGAATAAATAAATATTTTTAAATGTACACTTATAACAACAATCTCAGAGCTTGAATAGCTATATACCAGCTGTGGGGAAAGGCCACGCTGTGGTGGGAAGATATTAAAACTGTGAAAAAAATTGATGAGCATAAAGTGAACTGGGAATATTTCAAGAGGTACTTCAAGAATAAGTTCTTAACAGAGCACTTTTATGATGAAAAATCCAAGGTGTTTCATGACTTGCACCTGGGAAAGCTAAACATGGATGAGTTCATAGCCAAATTTACAACTTTATTGAGGTATGTGCCTTACTTACATGAGGAAATAGTGAAGGTACATCGATTTTTAAGTAGTCTACCTACCTTCATGAAGGAAGGAATTGAATTCGATAGTCCTAAAACAATGGATGAAGCAATAAAAAAAGCACGAATGTGCTATCAACAAACCAAGCAGAAGGATGCTAATAAATGTTGGAACCAGAAGAAAGGGTCAAAGAGCTTCTAAAGTTTTAGAAATTCTAAGCTGAATCCAAAAAACAAATCAAAAGAATTTGACAAATAGAATGACGGGCAAGTCACAATTGAGAACAAAATGCCAAACGAAAGCTAAACTCATTGAGGCATCCAACAAACCAGAGCTCAGTCAATCACAAAAACCTCCTTTTCAATGTTGGGGATGTGGATAATCCCATTATTATCGAAAATTTCTTCATAGAGCAAGAGCATAGCAAGTAGCCAATATAGAAGAAGCCTCGACTATTGGTGAGGTAGCGAGAAACATTCCTCAAATAAACGCAGCTTTGGACAATCATTAGGAGGATTTCAAGCCTTCGATGATAGAGTGTTAAGGTAAAACTGCTAATCAAATTGTCTATGTTTTAATTGATCCTCGTGCTAGTATTAGTTACATTAGTCCCAAAATTTTAGAGTTATGTCAATTACAGAGCCTTAAATTTCAGAAGCTATGATTGGTACAACTGGCTACTAGTGCCAAGTGTTGGGTAACGTCTAAGATAGAAAATTGTCCTATTGAGATATCATGACAACACATTCATGTAAATATGAATGTGCCTCCCTTGGGCTCATATGATGTGTTGATTGGGATGGATTGGATAGAAAGCCATTGGTATGTGGTACACTACAAGGAGAAAAGTGTTAGTTTCCTCACTAAAGAGGAAATAATAAGAGAGCTACAGGGTATCAAGAAAGGCATCAAATTACGACCCCTTATGGCAAATCAACTGGGAAAATGTATCAGAAAGGGGTGTCAAGTTTATGTTGTTCAAGTGGGTTATTCAGATTCTAAGGAAAAGATAACTTCACTTTAAAATCTACTAATTATTCAATATTTTTTTGATGTGTTTCCCGAGTCCATTCTGGATTTACCACCCCAATGGGATATTGAATTCACTATAGACCTGGTAGGAGCAAATCTTGTGTTAGGAACCCCATACCGTATGAGTACACCAGAGCTGACTAAGCTAAAAATGCAGCTGCAAGAACTGCTTGATAAGGGATATATTCGTCCCAACGTATCTTCCTGGTGGGCCCCAATATTTTTTGTGCACAAGAAGAATGGAACCGTGCATATATGAATTTATTACTGATAGTTGAATAAGTTGACCATTAAGAAAAAATACCCACTACCACGAATTAATGATTTTTTTTATCAATTCTATGGAGCTAGTGTGTTTTCAAAAATAGACATAAGATCAGGATACCATGATAAAATCTGGATCAAATATGAATATATTTTTAAGAATTCCTTATGAACTCGTTATGGGCACTACGAGTTCATGGTGACACCCTTTGGCCTCACAAATTCTCCTGTAACCTTTATGATTTTGATGAATGGCATATTTTAGCCTTATTTGGATAAGTTTGTATTAATTTTTATCGACGATATCCTAATTTATTCTAAGAATTAGGAAGAGCATGAGAAACATCTCAGAATAGTTCTGCAAAATTTAAGAGATAATTAGTTGTACGTTAAGTACAACAAGTGTGACTTATTCAAATACCACATTCAATATTTGGGACACGTGATATTAGCTGAAGGGATAGCTGTTGATCCAGAGAAAATTCGAAAAATTATGGAGTTGGTTGTCCTGAAAAACATTGCAGATATACGATCTTTCATGGGGTTAGCAGGTTACTATCATCAATTTATCAAATATTTCTTAAAAATCGCTTACCCCAAAACTTCCCTACAGAAGAAAGGGAGAATATTTAAATGGAAATCGAACTATCAGCAAGGATTTGAACAATTAAAACAACTACTGACTTCAACCCCAATTTTGAAGGTGGAAGACCCTGAGAAGTATTTTTTTGTGTGTATTGATGCATGTCAAGAAGGTGTGGGAGGAGTTCCTATGAAATAGGATAAGGTAGTAGCATATGAGTCCCACAAACTGAAGGAGCATGAAAAAAATCATTCGTCTTATGACTTGGAATTCACAATAGTAGTTCATGCCTTCAAAATGTGGCGCCATTACTTATTGGGAAAGAAATTATTATTGTTGATAGATCATAGCACCCTGAATAGTTTCTTTAATCAACCCACTTTGAATGCATGCCAGGCCATATGGACTGCGTTCTTGAGTGAGTTCGACTTTGACATAAATAATTTGAAGGGTAAGAAAAATTGGGTAGCAGATGCCTTAAGTAGGAAAGTACAATGTGTTTACGAAGTCCAGTACCGTCAAATTGAATTTGATGTGTTGGGACCACTTGTTGCAGCTCCCCTTAAGGACCAAAAATATAAATATCTTTGGCAGCATACGAAATAACTGCGGATATTGTTGGGTATGGAGCCTGATTATCTTGTTTATTTTGTATCACAGTGTTGAACACCTGTACCTTAATGGGATGGAAACACCGCCCGTAATTAAACGTTGCTTGGGGGGCGGCAGCACCCCCGAAGCTAAAAACAAATGTAAAATTGACATGTAAAAGTATAGTAATTTCTAGTCAATCTGGGTCGTTCATTAGGTGGATGATCTGACATTAGAAGTTATGTTTGATTTAGGGATTTTTGCCCTAGAAGGAAACCCCTCGTTTTGTATGAGGGTATTGTATTGCACCTGTGTATTATATGTGTATTCTCAGAGTGAGAAACTGGTAGAGACTGTGAGAGAGAACATAGGATATTACAATGGATATGCTGTAGGTTGTGTCTCTTCATTTTGCTGGATAATAGAAAGGAAGGACTGGTTGTTCGGGGTGGACGTAGCCCAAACTAGGTGAACCACGTATATTTGTGTCTCTCTGATTTTATGTGTTTCTTGTGTTTGTGTTTCCGCATATATATTTTATTTGTTCCATTGTTCTATAATATATAATTTTCTAACAGATATTGGGTAAAACTTATGAGTATAGCATTAATATCCTAGATCAATTAACTTTTCGTAGGAGAATTTATGTACCTAATCAAAAGTCTATCAAGAAATTGTTACTGGATGAGAATCGCCGTAGTCCATACACATTTCATCCAGGATACCAAAAGTTGTTTTATGCGCTAAAGAAGGAATATTTATGGCCAAGAATGCAAAAATATATTACAGAATACCTGTCTAAATGTTTATAATGCCAACATGTAAAGGCTAAACATCAGCATCTGGCGGGTTTTTTGAACACCCTTCCTATCACAAAATGGAAGTGGGAAATGATTATGCTGGATTTTATAACTAGACTCCCTATAATGAAAGGAAAACATGAATATGTTATGGTGGTAGTAGATAAATTGAGCAAAAATGCTCACTTCATTCCAGTAAAATCCACCAAAAAAATAGTGGATATCATAGATATTTTCATGAAAGAAGTATTTCAGTTCCACAACATACCTAAGGTGGTAATTTCTGATAGGGAAGTGAAATTCACGTCTTCTTTTTGGAAAACTCTAGATTGGGTACCCAAATATATTTCAGTACTACCTACCAGCCACAGACAGACATGAAGACAGAGCGAGTGAGTCAAGTATTGGAATACATGTTGCGTATGTATGTAATGAATCAACCAACTAAATGTGAGGATTATCTCCACCTCGTTGAGTTTGTGTATAATAACATCTACCATGAGTCACTAAAAATGAGTCCCTATGAAGTGTTGTATGGCAGGAAATTATGGACACCTACCAATTGGAACGGCCTCAAAGACAAAATGATACTAGGACCGGATATACTTAAGGAAATGGATCAAGAAGTTAGGAGAGTTCGCCAGAATTTTTGAGCTACTCAAGATCAATAGAAAACATATGTAGATAGGAAAATAAATCACAAGGAATTCCAGGTGGGATATCATGTCTACATAAGAATTAAACCGAGGAAGAGTACCCTGCAGTGGGGTGGATGTGTTAAACTAGCACCTTGCTATTGCGGTCCTTTTCAGATTTAAAAATAATAGTGTCGCTGGCCTATCAGCTTGCCCTTCCTAGTTATCCAAAGGTTCACAATGTCTTTCATGTTTCATTATTAAGGAAATATGTGTATGATCCCCAATGCATAA
Organism: Pinus albicaulis; assembly: GCA_034641835.2. Classification (NCBI taxonomy): domain Eukaryota; kingdom Viridiplantae; phylum Streptophyta; class Pinopsida; order Pinales; family Pinaceae; genus Pinus; species Pinus albicaulis. Next base: position 16,596 of record JAXQQM020064938.1, read on the forward strand.
TTAATTTCTAAGATGTTCAGGTAGGTAATATCTTCATTTTAAAATGTTTATATTCAGATTTATGAATTATAGAATAATGAATATTGTAATGATTGACAGGTCAAACCGGATGGATAATTCAGGGTAGAAACCCTGCGTATCCTCGAATGGAGAGAATCAACATTGTGGAGGTGAGCGGTCACCCAATTTAAAGTGCAATGGGTGTAATTTAGCCCCAAAGAGGCCACATGGGAAGATGAGGGGTTGATGAAGAAAGCATATCCAAGTTTATTCCATGGGTTGGAATGAACATTGAGGACGGTGTTGCGCTGAGAGGGAGAATATGCAATCTTCACGATGTTTAAAAATTTCATACATCAATGTGGTAATTATTTTAATTACAAAGTAAACTGGAAACTGATAATAATTTAAAAGAACATTTGCATGTAATTATTTCATTTTAATGTTTTTTTTTTTAATTCAATAAATTTTATTTTATTAAAAAAAAATTTGTTCGGTAACGAATTCAGCTCCTAAAAATTTGAGGAGAGTTGTGTAGTTACAACCACCCTCCTACGATTTATAGGAAACCCAAAGTAACGAAGGGTTGGTTTTTATGATTCCTGAGAAAGGCCTGAGAGGATCCAGGAAAAACACATCTATGTTTGGGGCAGGACGCTGCCTGTGGTATACTCTCGAACTGGATGAGGGCTAGTGGAGAATCCTAGACCAGAATGGTTGCATGGCTAGACTGTTTCCCCGATTCCATCAAGAATAAACTATGAACACAACTGCTCAAACTCTTCGGCACAGAGTATCGGTGGGGAGAAAAGGACGCGAACGCCCCTCTCATGGTTGGGAGGATCAACCCAGCATAAATATTTAGAAGCTAAGGATAGCACATAAGTGATTTTGATAAGAAATGCATAGGTTAAAGTGTTTTCATTATTCAATATGTGTGTGGTTACAAATTAATTATTAATATGCATATTTGCACATGTAAAAGTTACAAACAAATTAGGTATTTGTGTTTCTGTTCTATTTTAATTTTGTCAGTATGTCTGTACAGACTTATCTTTGACAGAAACTTAATATAACCATAGGGAAGGAACCCTAGGGTTTTAATGCTGGAAACAATGATATTTCACCGTGAAAAGGCAATTAGGGTTAAACTGGAGGCTAGGAATATGCTAGAAAAAACTTAGCAAGATATGGTCAATGAAACCCTAACCTGTAAAAACCTTTCTCACTGAAAGTCCACCACAAAGAACGTGTAATGTTTTGTGTTTACTTAATGGAACAGGAAAATAAAAAAAATCTACAGGGGTGGCTCTATGGGAGTTGAGACCAACCACAGGAAGGGAAGTCGCAGTCGGTCAAGGTCGCCCATGCACCACTGGAACTATCTACTCTTTGAAATAAGTATAAACTGAAAAATGAGTTTGAATTCATGTGTATAAATAACTTAAATGAAATGATAAAGTAAGTTGTGTTACAAACTTAACAGGAATAAAAATAACCAGTATTAATTGACAATTGACATGTAGAGAAAAAAAGAGCATAACTAACTTGTGTTACAACTATAAATCATATGGAGGGATTAAACCCTTGCATACATATCGAGGAGTCGGAACAGAAATGAATTTACTTAACCAATAAACTGTAGAATCATATTAAAATTAAATCAATCCAAAAATGCAGTAGTGCATAACATAGTTAACTAGTAGCTTTTCAAAATTCAATCTGGAGATGTCAAATACATTTACATATATAGAAAAACCGTAACTTTATACATATCATTGTAATGCACAGATGGTGAAGAACCGTAGTTGAGAGTTGCTATCGTGAATTTTAACTCTTCCTCAACCAAACAGAGGTTAGCCACATCGTATCATATTCTTAACAAAATAAAGAGCAAGACTACCAATCAGTCCTGTTATCCATGATAACAATTTGGTTGGTCTTAAGTTAATTAGGTTTATTCACTTAGGGTTGAATAGGGTCTTTTGAATTTTTAAATTTTCAAAAACGTACATATGTGGGGGTCTTAAAAGTCATCATTAAGGTGATAGGTGTCAATGTCAAATAAAAATCCCAAAATTATCTCATGCATAAGTGAAATTGGTCATTTCATGTAAATTTGGCACTTCTACCCAATTTCGCGATGAATTCAGTTTAAATTGTTTAGAATTCATTAAGAAATTGCCTAATCCTCTGCTTTTCCAACATTATGAAATTTTTGTCTTTTTGGGGAATTCGACACATTAAAGGAGGTATTTGAGTTGTCCAATAAGATCAGGAATATCATTGCGCCATTTTTTTAAGGGGGCAGCTCCACAGTCAAACTCCATGTGGATACAAACTCATGAAGTCAAAAAATCATGCCAACTCATCAATTTAACATCTCACCATATTAACTCAGGTTTACAAGGTCTTAACTCCAATGTATCATTTGGCCAACACCTCACCATGTTAGTTTGGTTTGATAGAGATGGTACAAGTTGAATTGAAGAAAAGGGTCTTAAAATGATTATGCAAGATGTTGATGTTAAACCATTAAACATGGTAGGACACACATTTTTTTTATCACATTTTGTCTTATGCCATCATAACTAGGCATATATAGGCTTTAGAAATGTTTTTGAGGATAGAAAAGGAAGAAGGAGAAATTTTTTGTGAAACTAGGCAAGTTCGTAACGAGCTCCAAGCTTGAGGCTGAGTTTTCACTACGAACTCGCTATAGGTTTCTTTGAGGTAAAACTTATGAAAAAATTTCAGAACAGGGGTAACTAAAGGCATTTATTTACCTTATCAAACCCAAGGAATACCCTACAATAGTCTGAAAGGTCAAAGGTTATGCAAAAGTTGGATTTTTGAGTTTGCTACGAAATTTTTTGTACATCACTGTTTTAGCAGTTAAGTTTGTGTTCAATTTATGACAAAATTAAAAATAATTTTGAAAATCGAAAGGAAAATTTTCTTCAGCACAAGCCCATCTACAAAAACCTCTCTCTGGTTTTGCAAATCCATCAAGTTTTCAAAATTATGCACTCATATTTGAGGCCTAATTTTCAAAATTTTCACTAGCCATATTTGTGTAAAAAAATTAAAATTCGACTTGGAAGAGGTCCAGCTTAGCATCCACGTGGCATAATGACACATCACCAGTCCAGTACACTGAGAAAAATATTTTTTTGCATTTGATAAGGGTTATTAAATGGATTTGTTGAGCTATTTAATCAAATAAGAGTCCTTTTTGTATTCAAACTCTGCCAAACAGAAAATATCCCTAGGAAGTCACCAAGTGATGTAATCCTATTTCAAATAGGTCTCTTAGGTAGGAATTCAAATCTAGTAAGGTGGAAAACCATTTGTATGAGACCTAACTCTATAAATTAGGTATTTTTGGAGTTTCAAAGGGTTGGAAGTTCATGAGAAGGCTATTATGTAATTTATGTCTATCAAGCTAATACACAGTTGCAGTAGTTGTCTTTCAGACCTGAGATTATTTTAGAGCTTATACGTTTGTGTCTTTCTATTTTATATATTGTTATCAGCCTCATAGCATCATGATTACTTGTAATTCATATGTTTATGCTCCAATTTCCTTCATGTACTATGTTTTTGCTGAAAAAAAGTTATTTTATAAGCTCAATTGCCTCAGCTTCCATGATTTGCATTTTTTTGTAATTAAATTCCATTAGTTGAATCCATGCCCATGGTAGTCCTCACTCATCTTACACATGAAAAAAATCATCTAAAAACATATAAGAGTTATACATTTTCATTATAAGCTTGTTTATTGAATATATTACGTTTTTCTTGAGAGACCCCTCTCTGGTTGGAGGGGCTAAATTCCAACCCCAAGTGGTTTGAAATAGTTACATCAAATTGACTATTGAAAAACCCAATTAGTCTCAGTTTGGTGATAACATTTGGTGCGTCTACCGAGAGCTTGAATCTGCATTTCCCCATAAAATTGTGTTCAATCAAAGCAATTGAACTCTTGAAGATAGCAGGAGATCAAAAATATTTGAGGTTGTACTTTTACCTTGGCAACTCCATTCTTAAAGAATTTAGAAATTCAAAACTTCATGGTGACTCCATTGCTTGAAGATCAATATCTTGATGAAGTTCCAAGATGAGTTATATTGCAAGAAATAATGCCATGTATGCCCCTATGAATCGGGCTCACATCCATGGTTTTCAAAGAAATTCCTATGCCTAGAGTTGATTGGTTGACTTATCTTCCTATATTTAAAGATGAAAAGAAAGATAGTGTTTCTCTTCACTTGGTTATTTTCCATATGCATTTACATAGGTTTCTAGTGGAGTTTAGTGAGGACTGTCTCATGAAAAATTTTATGGCCACCCTAGAGGATGAAGCTAGAACATGGTATGAAGGGTTACAGTCTGGAATCTTGTTCTCTCTTAGAGATTTCCATAGAATGTTTTGCGAACATTATGAGAAATCTCATTATTCTTTATCACTGTTACAATAATGTTGTGATTTTTGTGAGTTTTTTATTCCATATCTTAAAACTCTTGGTGATAATGGAGAGAGCTTAGATGAGGACATGTTAGAGGCACTTTATAAATTATCTTATCAAGTTAGTTGTCATGATAATCAAGAAATTTTTCAACAAGAAGATGTCTTTTCTTTAGTTGAAGATGAAATAGATTAGAAATTTGACAATCAAGTCATATTACATGAAATTTATGAGGATTTGTAGCCTTTTCAATCTATATGTAGTCAAAGGTTTGAGCCAAATCATTCAAATTATTTTTCAACCCATTCATTTTCTGAAATTTTATGTCAAGAAGAAACTCCTCAAGATCAAGTTGTTGAAAATACATGCATGGAAATTCTGAACAGTGAGGTAACATGTGATGAAAGTTCACTTTTAGATAAAACCGAGCTAGCTACATGAAGAGATAAATATACAAGTTTTACCTATTCTATTTGGGGATCATAAAAATGACATGGATGATATGCATAAATTTGTTTGTATAGGAGCTCTTAGTGTTCAGAATCAAGATGAAAATCCTCAAGAAAAACTACCAAAGATTATATCTGATTTGTTTGATAACAAAAAGAGTAGTTTTGATACACACAATATGGATTTCATGTTTGAAGATGTTGAAGGATGCATGGATGGTTTTGTTGATTTACACGAAAGGGAAGAAAAATTTATTGTTGCCCTTTTATTTGATGATATTCTTCAAATTGAAGACATAGGACAAAAGAAGCCATCAATGGATTCAACAGTCATGGTTTTATTCATCAAAAAGAGAAAATATTTCATGGTTTCCAAGATCCAATAGTAAATCTGTTGCAGTCACTAGTCAAGACAATTTTTTTGTTTTACATGGAACAAAGATTCAATTTTCATTCCGAGTTGCCAATAGATGACTCACTTGTGATGTTGTTCAAGCACAATCAAGAAGCCCATTTGTTGGATCAGCTCTTTGACTGGATATACTGGAGGTTTTATATTGCTTGAATTGAAATTTTGGTTTTCAGTTGTTGAAGTAGGATTGGTAAGTACATAAATAAGCTTGTTGGGCAAGCATCTCTTTCAGCATTTAGTTTGAAGATTTTAGTCACAAGTTTTGGTTTGTACAAGTTTTTTTTATTCAAGAGCATGTCAAGGATCGAATATATGTTGAATAATATGAAAAGTGGTTGGTATTTTCCCAATGGATAAGGCACTAGAGCTACTGGTTCTTTTTTACACCACAAGGGCGCAGCATCCCCTTTGGAGCCAATGTTATCCATGATAAAAATTTGGTTGGTATTAAGTTAATTAGGTTGAGTCACTGAGGGTTGAATAAGGTATTTTGAATTTTTAAATTTTCAAATTTGTACATATGTGGGGGTCTTAAATTCCATCATTAAGATGATAGGTTTCAATGTCAAATAAAAATCCCAAAAATATCTCATGCATAAGTGAAATTGGTCATTTCATGTAAATTTGGCACTTCTACCCATATTTTTAGCGAATTTAGTGTCAACCGGTCATAATAATTTTGGTATTTTTGGGGAATTCAACACATTAAAGGAGGCAGTTGAGTCATCAAATGAGATCAGGAATATCATTGGGCTATTTGTTTAAGGGGGCAGCTCAACAATCAAACTCCATGTGGATAACAACTCATCATGTCAACAAAGCATGTCAAATAATCAATTGGACATCTCACCATCTAAACTCAGGTTTAAAAGGTCTTAGCTCTATTGTATCAACTGGCCAACACCTCATCATGTCAATTTGGTTCGATAGAGATGGTACAACCTGAATTGAAGAAAAGTGTCTTAAAACGATTATGAAAGATGTTGATGTTACACCATGAAACATAGTAGGCCACACACTTTTTTATCACATTTTGTCTTATTCCATCATAACCAGGCATATACAGGCTTTAGAAAGTTTTTTGAGGATAAAAAAGGAAGAAGGAGCAAAATTTTGTGAAACTAGGTAAGTTCGTAGTGAGCTTTGGGCTTGAGGCTGAGTTTTCGCTACGAACTCGCTATAAGTTTCTTTGAGGAAAAAATTATGAAAAAAATTCAGAAAAGGGGTAAATATAGGCATGTATTTACCTTATCAAACCCAAGGAAGACCCTCCAATAGTTATAAAGGTCAAAGGTTGTGCAAAAGTTGGATTTTGGAGTTTGCTACAAAATTTCTTGTACATGGTTGTTTTAGCAGTCAACTTCAAGTTCAATTTATAACAAAATGATTTTTTTTTTTGGAAATATGAAGGAGGATTTTCTTAATAACAAGCCCATATACAAAAACCTCTCTCCATTTTTTCAAATCCATCAGGGTTTGGAAATTATGCACTCAAATTTGAGGCCTATTTTTCAGAATTTTCACTAGCCATATTTGTGTAAAAATTTTAAAATTCGACTTGGAAGAGGACCAGCTCAGCATCCATGTGGCATAATGACACATCCACAGTCCATTACACTCAAAAAATTATTTGGTTTCATTTAATAAGGGTTATTAAAGGGATTTTTTGAGCTATTTAATGAAAGAAGAGTCATTTTTTGTATTCAAACTCTGCCAAACAAAAAATATCCCTAGGAAGTCTCCAAGTGATGGAATCCTCATTAGGGGAATTTTGAGGTCTAAAATGGACCTCCTAAGGAAATTATAAAATAATAAAATAAGATTAGATTAAATCATCAAATTTTAGAGGGAAAAAAGAAAAAAACTATTTTTCAACTCATAGTTTCAACTTATCTCTCTATGGGTTTACTGAAATTTCAAGAGAAAATGCTCGTTGGATGTAGAATTTAATTCCTCATCCAAGGAATACTTTTCATGTATTGCTCACTTTTCGTATAGAAGGGTCCATCGAAAGAATGCAACATGGGTACTCCTTAGATGAGAAATTAAATTTTTCATCCAACGAGCACTATCGTTTGAAATTTGAGTAAACACTTAGGGAGATAAGTTGAAAATAACAGTTGAAAAAAGTAGTTTTAATATTTTATAATTTTTTATTTTTTTATTTTTTTACTCCAAGAATGGTGAATCATCCCCCATGGTTGTCATCATCATTTTGAATCCTATTTGTTCTTATAAAGTTTATTTTGGTTGTACATTTTTCTTAGGAGGCCCATTTTAGACTTCAAAATCCCCCTAATGATTTGAAATAGGTCTCTTAGGTAGGGATTCGAAGCTTGCAAAGTGGCAACCGTTTGTATGATACATCACTCTATAAATGAGGGAGTTTTGGAGTCTGAAAGGGTTTGAAGGTCATGAGAAGGCTACTATGTAATTTATTTCTATCAAGATAATTCAAAGTTGCAGTAATTGTCTTTCAAACCTGATATTATTTTGGAGCTTATATGTTTGTGTCTCTATATTTTATATATTTTTATCAACTTCATAGTATTACGATTACTTGGAATTCATAGTTTTATGCTCCAAATTCGTTCATCTACTATGTTTTTACTTAAAATGGTTATTTTATAAGCCCAATTGCCTCAGATTCCATGAATTGAATTTGTTTGTAGTTGAATTCCATTAGATGACTCCATGCCCTTGGTAGGCCTCACTCATCTTCCACCTGCAAAAAATCATCTAAAAACATATAAGAGTTAGCCATCTTCGTTACAATCTTGTTTTTTGAATATCTTACCTTTTTCTTGAGAGAGGCCTCTCTCGTTGGAAGGGCTAACTTCCAACCCCAAGTGGTTTAAAATAGTTACATCAGATTCACTGTTGAATAGCCTAATTAGTCCCAGTTTGGTGATAACAAGTCCACTGAGAAGAAACCCTAGGCACAAGTAAACTAAATGCGGTCGAGAAAAACACATGTAGTACTATAGCAACATCAATCTTATAGGATATAACAGCGGATCTCAAAGAAATCATTCAGCGTTAATCTGGCCTGCTGCCGAGGCACCCAAGAATAAATAAAAAGGGAAGACCCTTTTTATTTTCCAAACTAGTAAAAATGCATGGAACGTAGACATCAACTTACTCAAGAGTCGACACTGAAGGCATAATACCTGCGACACTTGAACCCGAAGGTAAATATTTGATACTGCAACAACAAATGTAGGAGTTAATACGAGATAACATATTTATTAAACAAAGGGAGACACAGTATTGGACCCTAATGCAGGTATAACCCTATTCATATTACCCAACTGAGCTATCGATAACCAACTAATTATCACTTGTGAGAAACCCTACCTCCATATCCCGTTTTCCTAGAAATACACCAACAAATTTTCATACACCTGCAATGCCTGTAAGCAAGTTAAACCAAGCCAATGATGGAAATCAGAATAGGTAAATCGAGACCATGGGATGACTTACTCGGCAAGAAACTCTCTCTCGCAGTGCTGCACCACTCTGGCTACCATCACAATGAGACACTATTACCGAATGAGCTGGGGTAGTTACCTTAACTTACAATAATTACATCATCATCGTTGGATCAAAATTGGAGATCAATGGACGAGGTTTTCCCACTTTTCAATCATGATAGAGAAAACTATTAGATGATCAAGTTCAAGATAATTCTTCTGATTTAACCCAAGAGCTAAGAGCTGACATTGAGGATGGGTTCATCTCGATACTGCAATTCACCACCTCGTGGCTCGAGATTAATCCATTAGTGTGTATTAATGTATGTGAGTAAAATGAAATCCATATGATATAAGTCACTGTACTGAAACCTTCGCAAAAAAATATATGGGCTGAGATATAATTGAGCCTCGAGGATCATCGGCCAGAACATAGACACTTGTAGGGTCAAGGACCGACACCTTCCAACCATCTACAGTTAGAAAAAAATCATTCCAGGTTTCTCCATTGTCTAAGGTGACCATTTAAGGCCGAATGTCGGTGGATACCTACCAAACATCATGCATGGTTTGATTAACCACCAAAGTTACATGAATGACTAATATACATAGCATACACCTCAATATTCGATAAGTTGTCATAATAATTGATGGTATAATGGCCACAGTTAATAACTACATTATTATAGTGCTAATGTCATGTGCACATATTAATAATTATGTTTAATAATTGTATAATTTCAATGAAAGTTTTATATGTATACATGCAAGTTTAAATTTTTATTTTTTTTGGTAGATACATGTAACAATATACAAAATGAATAGAAAATTCAAGAATATCATCTTAAAAACTAAATCACTAAATATTAAAACTATTATTTTTAATGGAACAAGAGCGTCTTCTATACTACTTTTGTATTCCTTATAATGGTGGAAATGCTACACACTTATGGGGCTCCTTGTGCTCAGCCTGACGCTCTCTCTAGTGCATTCTTCCTCTTATGTCTATTGTGTTTGTGTTTATGGTTACTTCTCCATATTTCTTATCTTTTGTTCTTGAACCCCACAGGTGTCTAGACGTCTCTATAACATTTCCTTGTGGTTATGTGTAAATGATTTCTTAACCTTATGGGTAGTCCTGCTTTCCACCTTTTTGTTTCTGCTTTCCTTATTAGTTTTTTCATGTGGGGTATTTTAGCTACCCTTATCTAGAGACATTTCTCTATAGCGTTTTCTTGCGGCATTTTGTTCCCTTGGATTTTTTGGTCAGTATGATGTCTGCTCTGTTTCTGGAACTGTTCAATATCTTCTTCTTGTTCATCTGTGTCGTCTCTATTCTCATCCACATCTGGCTTAAACACTTTCGCCACCTCTGGCCACGTCAGACCTAGGGTCCCTCCTTGGTCATTTTTTCGTCCCCACTATCACCTCCTCTTTGCGTGCAGATGTAAGACTAGAGTATCGAGCTTGGGAGGTTTTTCAGTGAGGACCCCTATGCGGAGCTTGAACGACAAGGTTTCTCCAAGCTCCCATACCTTTGGCGCAAATGGAAGGCATCTTTCTGCATCTCTCGACCCTTCGAGCGCATTACCTTCCGTTTCTGTAATTTGTGGTGGCGTTTTCATGGCTATTTGTGTTATTTATGCTACGAATAATGACACCATTGTGCTAATCATATGTGGGTGGTTATGGTTTGGATGGACAGGTAATTTCATTGGGTGGTGCTGGTGGTTTTTGTAGGGTGTTGGGTGGTGCTGAGTGTGGGGCGGTGTTGGGTGGTGGGTGGTGACACTGCTGCTATGTGGGTGGTGGCTGGGTCAGGTGGCTCAAGCATGCCATTTTACTATTTACATAATTTTTTCCACTTTTTCGAGCATCTCTGTCCAGGATTTAATCTTACTAGTGGTTGGTTCACATTCTCCCAATCTGCTTCTGGCACAAATTGTCATCCTTAGGTATTGTGATGACCTTATCCTCCTCACTACTGAAGTATCTCCCATTTTCCACCTCCATTGCGACATTCTCTCACTCTCGGACATATTCATATGACCTGGCTCCCACTCACCATGTATTTTTAATTCTCATCCTCCTCCTTTTTCATGTACGCCTGCTCTGACCCCCTTGATCTTTCCTCCTTTGCACGAGGTGTACATATTTTTCCTTCCATTTTCTATTCTTGACCTAATCAGTACACTTCACAAGAATATAATTCTTTACCCTTCCCTAGGTGGGGGTAGGTGTTTCTTTTGAATTTATTATTATATCGCGGTAGACTCTCTCCTTGAGGTTCTCATGGATGATTACATGGCATCACTAGATTATGACACCTCAGCACAAGAAAAATTTCTACGGGCCACGTTGGAGTTGGAACGTAATTGGTCGGGTGATGGTGTCCACATGAGCATGATGCATGGGGGTCCATGGTTGGGTAATGTGGCACCCTCATTGGACCCCACATGTTCATTATGTGCACATGTGATTGGAGATGGTCTCCACACTCAACAGATACACCGGGGTTGAAGACACAAACATGTTCATAGTGCTCATATTCCTAAGCTTTTCAGTTTCAGACATGATGTGCTTTGGGACCATGTGATGAGCCTTCATAATTGGGCATTGGTTGGTTGTTGGTTTTTCTCTGGTTCTGGGAACATGGACATGGAGGGTTGGGGTGTGGCTCAATGGAAGCCCCTCTTGGGCTATACCCTGAAGGTCAGTTGCTTGATGAACCACTGGTTCAAATTACACTTTCTCCATCATGCGAATGTGGTGAAGATTCTTATGAAGCCTTGGGTGCACGGTCGTAGTTTCTTGCAGCTCAACAAATGGTACGTGGGTTTCAATCGGTTCATAAATACCCCACACAACCAGTATACATGGGTTAAAATCCCTTGTTTACCACTCGAATTTTGGACTAAAGTGGCACTGTAGGGAATTGAAAATACTATGGGTAAATTCATTTACATGGACCCAAAGGTGTAAGGCGCTCGAGACAAGTGCATTTCTTGGACCCTTGTGGAGGAGGACTACGCGGGTGGTTGGTTGGAAGCTATTATTTGGAATGGGATTATTTGCACATCACCCAACGTATCGACTACTGTGGGGTGTCTTTCCGGTGTTTTTTGTGCCATAATTTTTATGAATATAATTGATATAAAAATAATAAATATCAATATCAATATGACAATAATAAATAATAATTAATTAAATAATTATTAGTTTGTTAGTAATGAAGAGGCATGTCTGAGAGACACGATCGTTCCTAAAAGGGCACCTGCCTATGCTATATAAGTAGACCCTCATTCTCATTTGTACTCGTCCTACATTAGCTATTTTATACAATATACAATATACAATTATTGTCCTACAATGGATGTCTTTGTCTATGAAGTATTTTAAATTTTTCCGTTGCGTATACGACTGTTGGTCATTACATTGGTATCAAAGCCACATCTGATCTGGCCTTTGGCCTTCAACTCATTGTCAAGTTTGTTGTCGTCCATCAAGCATTCACTACAAAGAATGAGGTTCTCCATTCTGCCAGTCATTACTAGACCTTTGGCCATAAACAAATTAAAATAAAATAAATTTATATAAAATAAAAAAAAATCGAAAAAAATTATATAAAAATTAATTAAATAAAAAATAATAATAATAAAAATCAAAAATAAAAATATGAAAATAAATAAATAAATAAATATATATAGATATATATATATATAGATATATGTATATATATATTATAAAAAAAAAAAGGAAAATCGTCGAAGTCTTTCGACATAGCAGCCACTAGTGCAAACCTTGTCGACTCCGAAGACTACAACTTGTCCATGCTGCAACGAATGAAGCTCATCCTATGAAATGTATGTCCCTTGAAGATTGTACAGCTCCCACCGATGTAGTAGCTACCGCACACCACTACATTTCACGTTAAATTTACAAACGTGTTTTCACTCTACCCTCACACTTCCACACCCTTCCGCTGTACGCCACACATTCTCCCTTCGTCGTCTCTTTTCCAGCAGTTTGTAACGTAGTGTGCACCCATTTCTACAACAACCCTCTGACACCGATCGATTGCATTGTTCATGACTATTGTCTCAACCTTCCCAACCACTGTCCGTTTCATATCTTGTTTTCCAACTGACAACAATCTGATATATTCTTTGCACTCCGCCACCAAAGGTCATAATGCTCGGTCAAACATTGGCGCAACAGTCAAACGTTGCATGGGTTGGATTTTTATATACAGGTTCGATATACATATTCATGTTGATCCGCCTGTCCTGACATAGTTATAGCTCTCAATCATATATTTTATAACAATTAGATTATAAACTAAGTTAATATAATTTAATTAATTAATTTAAACTATTTAATTAATTAAATTATTTAATTAAATAAAATAAAAATAAATAAATAATTTATTAGGAATAAATAAAAATACCGTTAATAGGGTAAAATTACTGTAAAAAAAGGATAATCATAACAAAGACATTTGGAAAATTTTTAAAAGTCAAAGGAAATAATTGTTATATTTCTAAATTCATAAGGAATATTGTTGAAAGTATAAAGGAAGAAAGAATAATATTTTATTATAGAAAAGAAGTTGTTACTTTTAAAACCCTAAGTTCATCCCAAAGAAGGGAAGAAAAGGAGTCAAGTTCAAAAACAAAGGAAGGGAAATTTTCCTACAACGGTTTTTCAGTGATGGATTACCATTTAATTACATTAAAAAGAATAATCCAAGGAAGGGAAATTAATATTTCTATCAACACAAGCAATGAGGAAAATTACATCAATATTAATTTTTCAAATCAACTATTAATTCAAGAGCCAAACATTGGTGAAAGAACATATATTTGTGGCCAAAAGGAGTATGAAATTAATGTTTTACAAGTAACAGTTGATCATTATGAGTATATATCTAGAAATATTGATATAATTCTTGGTCAATCTTGGTTTAGATATTTGGGTGCATCCATCTTAAACATGGAGAAAAAAATGTTGATGTTTTCTTATAAGGGAAATATGCTCACATTTCAAGACATCACACTGAAGTCTCAAACGATAATATCCTCATCACAATAATTTAAATATATTACGAAATTAATACCTCAAAGGAATCTCAACTCAATATCGAAGCAGAAAAAAGAGCTTGAGGAGGCTACATCCAATAAAAACGAAGAAAATTCTCGTTTAGAAGATCATGTCCGTAAACTTCTTAGACAAGTCAGAAAGTGTAAAGCTAAAAATAAAAAATTAGAACAAGAAAATGAAAGTTTTGAGAAGAATTCAACAACAGTCTATCAGAAAAAGGAAGACGAAAATTTGCATTAAAAAACCATTAATCAAAGGTTACTGGAACAAATCAAAAGTTTAAAACATGAGGAGGATACTAAGAATAAAGTCAATAATTCATAAAGTGAAGAGATTTTACGTCTAAGGAATCATAATGAAAACCTCCGTAAAAAAATCAAGAAGCTCAAGAATAATAATAATTCATTACAAGACAAGTTACAACAATCTATTCAAAAAGAAGGATTAAAGTCTTTAGAGGCAACAGTCGAGTTTGAAGAAAAAGAAATGATTACCGATCCAGTCAAAATCGTAACTCAAGTAAAGGACCACCCTATTGAGGTGAAGATGCAAGAAGAAGTTGCAGTTAAAATGATGGACATTCGAAATAATGATTCAGTCACCAACTCAACAACAACAACACTTGAAAGAAAGTAGAAAACAACCACTAACATGATAAGGGGATGTCCAAACAGAAGAATTATTTATCAACATTTGAATCACAAGAGGAGACTTTCCAACCAATCTACTTACCAGTATTACATAGAACATGAACGAAAAATTTATGTTCCCATAAATACTCAAGTTTGAAAAATCTAGTCCCGCAATAACTACTCATCACAAAATTTGGTTCCACAGAAGATCAATCTACGATGGTCTGATCGATTCTCAATACAACAGTTTTGTCTATCACTCAGATTATCATATCGTCTTGTATCGATGAAGATGAAAGTAGAGAGATGAGAATATGTTCTCAGTGAGATTTGAGGACAAAGCTTCTTGAAGAGAGATGCAATTTTATGAATATAATTCATATAAAAATAATAAATATAAATATAAATATAAAAATAATAAATAATAATTAATTAACTAATGATTAGTTAGTTAGTAATGAAGAGGCATGTTTGAGAGACATTACCATTCCTGAATGGGCACATGCCTAGGGTATATAAGTAGGCCCTCATTATCATTTTTACTCACGCTACATCAATTATTTTATACAATATACAATATACAATTATTTTCCTAAAATTGATGTCTTTGTCTACGAAGTATTTTAAAATTTTCCCTTGCGTATATGATTGTTGGTCGTTTCAATAATATTTTCCATCTCATTGACCGATGTCCATGGTGCAAACACAAAGTTGATATGGCTTAGTGTCTCGGGAAAAATAACGTGAAATATGATGGTACCACTCTGTTGGGATCTGTTCAGATCCAGGTACTTTTGTGACTTCTGAAGATCCCTCTCATTTTGCACACAATTTTTATTCTCTTACTCCTTTTCCCCCCCATACCTCTCATGAAGACGACTCAGATCCTCACCCACCTTCCTGACTGGTTGTTTCAAACCTTGGGGGACCTTTCTATTAACGCAACCAACCTCTCACTGGACCACCCCTCACTTTTGGCTGTATTTGCTAACGTTTATGCCTTAGCTAATCTTGATATGCCTGGATCCTTGTCCCACCCACCTACCTCCCTTACGCCTCCTTCCTCCCTTCTACAGGTTCTCTCTTCCTCACCTACTTTTCCCTCCTCCCCCCATAACTCTATTGATAACGATATAAAATTCCTGCTTCACAACTATTTGATGTACATTTCCACTCAAATCATTCATAAAGGTTCGGGTGGTGCATCTTCCATAATCATCAGTCCACATTCTGCTAAGAACATTACAAATCACTATAAATCGAGAAGAGGTGGTCACCATCACCATCGCCATCACCGGGGTCGCCTCTCAAACTGGATTTTGGTAACTTAATGGGCATTCTGATTCTTGGCTCTTCCACTTATGTGGCCCTTAGAGACTAGTTTCCCCCTGCTACTGGGCCCTCATGACCATTCTCTCACTAAATTTACGTGGCTTGGTGGATGACACTAAAATTTTGTATATTCACCACCTCCTTCACACTCTTCGTCCACATATTGTCCTCATCCAAGAAACCATTGTCGATTCAACCAGATCTTTGGCTCACTTCAGGCACATTCTCCCTCACCAGAATATGGTGGTCATCGATTCCTCAGGTTTATCGGTCGATCTTGTTGCATTATGGAACTCTAATTGGATGATTTTAAGGCTTATTTTTTCTTTGCTAGGATTATTCTTGCTCAAAGACTTCGTGGATTCCCTAAAAAAATTAATATTTCGAACATCTATTCTCCTTTCACTGACAGATCCACTTTCTGGAATCGAGTCATAGATTAAAATGTTCTTTATATTACTTCTTCGATTATTGCAGGGGATTTTAACCTCAATCTGCCTTATCATGAATGATAGGGGTCCTCTAGACCTCGCGACCCTTTGTCTTATATGTTATTTGGTATTTTTGATGATAACTACTTGGTTGATATTTGTGCCTCTCCCCTTCAACCCACCTGGCACAATGGTAGATCGGGATATGACTACATTGGCAAGAGATTGGATCGTTTCCTGGTTCATCAGAACCTCATGGAAACTTTGAGAAATTTAAAGTCTTCGGTGGTGAAATTTTTCATATTGGACCATTTTCCCATCATGTTATAGTGGAGATTAGAAGGGACCCAGAAAGGGATCCCGTTCAAATTCAACCATACTTGGCTCAAAGACGAAGAATTTAACAGTTTGGTCAAAGAGGCGTGGAACTCATTTCCCCAGTGGCGAGATCAATCTGCAATGGAACACTGTTGAGCCTCAAATTTTTCATAATTTTGTTGATGAAACCATCCATTTTCGCATCATTCCATTCACCCATTGTCATAATTTATAACCATATTTCTTAATAAACGCACCAAATTCCCGCATACATGTTTACATGGTTTATTATTATTATTTCTATTATTTTTAATGAATTAAAGAGAATTATGCATGGTTTTACTAATGATAGTTTGACAATTCAAGTTTCTACAGTTTTTGCAGTTGTCTCCATGGTTGAGGTAGTAGCATCACTCTAGAATGAAATCCAACACATGGAATTTGTTTCTAGAAGCTCCAATATGGATTGTTGTTGGTCAAATTCCACCGAGTTCACACATGTGGGCCTCCGGGCAAAGATCAAGGGAAAATCGTGGCAGTTTTGACCAGTCAACTTCAAACGCTTTTTATGAGCAAAGTAAAGTGAATCTAGCAAAACAAAAACATGGCTTTTGTTGTAGTTGCGTGAGCAAACATTACACCCATGTGTCAATAAAAACCCAGTCAAGCAAACAGAGGTGGAATGGACTGTGCTTCATCAAATTCGTGGCAAATAGGTGTCCATTTAGTTCTGATATTTAGCCATATGAATCTCCATGAAGTTACATTGGAACCCATATATAAACACTCCTTTGAAACAAAGAGGAGAGGTTAATTTTCTGAAGCATATTGTGAAGTTTTAAACCTCTGTTTTTCATTATTTTTTTTAATGAATAAGTACCTTGAAGACTTGATGCACAAATAACTGTTCGAGTAAATATTTGATACCACATGTTTGTGGAGGTCCCCTAAAAACAATGAAGGTTCT
Organism: Pinus albicaulis; assembly: GCA_034641835.2. Classification (NCBI taxonomy): domain Eukaryota; kingdom Viridiplantae; phylum Streptophyta; class Pinopsida; order Pinales; family Pinaceae; genus Pinus; species Pinus albicaulis. Next base: position 34,179 of record JAXQQM020064938.1, read on the forward strand.
GCATTTTATGTTTTTAATGTAGTTTTCATGTTTTCATTTTATCATTTGATGTAGATATTTTTAGAATTCCAATTTTTCATTTATTGTAGTTGTTTTCAGAATTCCAATTTTTCATTTTTCGTAGGTACTTCCAGAATTTCATTTTATTATTTGATGTACATTCTTTCATAAGTCTTATTTTATCATTTAATGTAGATTCATCCATATTTCCTTTCGAATGTCAAATTGTAGAGGATTCATAGTTTTACTTCTATAGCAGCAATGATTTATTTTAGAGTAGTTTTGCAAGTTCATGAGTGGTTTATTTCAAGAGCATGAGTGATTTATTTTCAAAAAAGTTATTGAGTGATTTCCTTTCAACATATGAGTGTGTTCTTTTCCATTCATGAGTGATTTATTTTCGAGAGCTATAGTGATTTCTTTAGAAGTTTCATTGCCTTAACATTTCATTTCAAAAACATAAAAATGTATAAATCCCCTTTTCTAGAATTCGATTTTATCTTCATGCACAAGACTGTTAGAGAATAATAATTTTTAGAGACTAACAAATAAATTAGTTAAGATTTCTTCATAATATAGAGAAAGTTTGTTTCAGTTTTTACAGAGTAGAAAGCATGTTGATTTTTAGAACTTAGTTGGAATTTAAATTTATCAATTTTATTAGGAACATAAGAATAAAAGCATCCTTAGAAGTAATCTCTACAAATCCAATCATCACACCAACAAACTAAATGAATAATAGAGGCTTCTAGCATATATTGTGCACTTGCACTTCACAAGTTTACCAACTCTGGTTGATAATTTATGTAATCAATTTAAGACAATTAAATTGACCAAACATTTTGGCGTCGTTGCCGGGGTAGTGTAAATCGGAGCCTTTTTATTTATTAAAAAATAAAAAATAAAAATAAAAATCAATAAATAAATAAATAACTTCAATCACCTACCACCACCACTATATCACGTGGTGCTGTAAGAGCCACACATCCACATCATGAATTCTTATCTTTGTAGGTAGAAGAAGAGGTGACAAAGGAGGTTGAAAAAATGGATGGAGATGATGACAATGAGGAAGATCCTTTTGGATTTCCCATTCAAGAAACTAATATCAGTGTTCAAATGAAGAACATCCCTCCATCTGTACTTCTTATCTTCAAAGGTATGAGATCAGAAGACTCGGAAACCTTTCTTTTTGAATTTGAAATAATTTGTAGATCTTATGGCTAGTCATTACACAATCAAAAATTGAATTTGTTTCCGGCAAAATTGAAGGATAGAGCTCTTAGATGGTTCATGTATTTAGGAACAAATTCTGTAAGGACATGGGATAATATGAAAAGAGTATTTTTAAAAAAATATAAAGATTATTGCATACACCATGACCTTAGAAATGAATTCTTTAAGATGAAACAAAAAGAGGATGAAATCCTATAAGATTTAGTGGAGATATTTACTTATAATATCAAAATATCTAAATTGCATAATTTAGGATCAGACACATTAAAAACTCTCCTACTAAATGCTATAAAGGATGAATGGATTGAACTTCTTAATCTACTGGGAAAAGAAGATGTCTATCAATTTTCATTTCAAGATATTTGTGAACTATGCAAGAACATATAAAGAGTAAAAGAAAAGTATGTAAGGTCCCCTCAAGATCCATTTATGGCAAGAGTAAGTAAGTCGACATCAAGATTGGTAAGTCAAACTGGACTTAATGATTTTCTAAACATTCTTGGTAATTTAAATGAACAAATTGACATGCTAAGAATGCAAAACAAACAAAAAGTTGATAATGCTACTTCATTTATATTTTTCCCTAAATGTAGAAAGAAACATGCTTTTCATGAATGCCCACTTGATAACATTAAAATTTGTGACATCTGTGCAAGATCACATACTACTAAATATTGTTGATCATTACCAAGGTTAAAGGCAGTTTACCAGGAACAAAATAAAACACTAGAACAATCTTGTTATGTAGCTCCAAGAAGACCAGGGCAAGCTCATCAACCTTGTATGATGCAATATCTCAATTCTCAATTTTAGGGTTATGCAAAACAATATCAAAGTAATTGGCAAACACCATTGCCTTGGAAACCTTGGACATCTCAATCCCAACCTCAAAACCAACCTTGGAAACCTTGGCCATCTCAATCCCAACCTCAAAACCAATCTTGGCAAAAAATTTGGCAAAGGCCCTACAAAGGAAATCCACCATATCCTCAATCTTTCCCTCTCTATCCTCAATACCATCATCAATATTATCCATACCATTCACCTCCACCACAACATCAATGTCACCCTCATTTGACCTCAATTCAACCTTTCCCATTACCATCCATGAAAGCACACCAAAGATCCATTCCCACTCCACTACTTGCACAACCATTTAATATCCCCAACAATAAAACACCTCAATCAACTTACAATTTTGAGGTATTGTAAAATGGTTCCTCAGCTATCATTGAAGAAAAACAACCAAAATATGAAGACTCAGATAAGGTCCAAGAATCATGGATGCCTTTCGATAAAGAGAAGTTGTTGGAACCAGAGATTGAAAAGTTTAATGCCTGCCTATCACCAGATTCTATAAATAAATATCACATCTCTGAAGACTTTCATGACATGATAGTAGGAAGCCAAGGAATACAAGATTACATTGGATCTTGGTTCAAGAGATTCATCGAATCCTAATGCTCAATTCTTCAGTATCTTCTGACATCATCTCAATCAAGGCAATTGGTCTCTCATATACTGGTACATATCAAAGAGTATATTTCAAACCTGCATATGAGTTTATCTATCATCCTATTACATACATGGTTCCATTGGAAGTATTCATATACTTGAATAAGATTTATTTTTCAAGTAGATTAGGACACATATATATATATATATATATATATATATATATATAAAGTAAAGAGAAAAATAAGTCCTATTGTGAAAACCAGCTTGTTGGCACAATTGGACATGAGCTTTTCTTGAAAACCAGGCAACTGGTGAGCAAAGTTCACAATAAGTTCTGAAATTTCATGATGGTTTCAATATTTTAGTATGTTTCTTCAAATCATTTTTGGTTCTATCCTCGAGTTGGATGATGTGGAATTCCTTAAGGTCAACCTTGCAACAAATATTGTCCCATCGACCTTGTTAGAAAATTATATATTATGGAGCAATGCAACACATAAAATATGCGTCAAATACAATCACACAAAAAACACATAAAACCAGAGAGACACAGATATACGTGGTTCACCCAGTTTGGGCTACGTCCACCCCGAACAGCCAGTCCTTCCTTTCTATCATCCAACAAAAATGAAGAGACAAAACCTACAACAGATCCACTGTAATATCCTCTGTTCTCTCTCACAGTCTCCCTCTCTGTTTCTTGCTCCGAGAATACACATACAATGCACAGCCGCAATACAATGCCCTCATAAAAACGAGGGGTTGCCTTCTAGGGAAAAAAACCCTAATCTAAACATAACTTCTACCGTCAGATCATTTGCCTAATGAACAGCCCAGATTGACTAGAAATTACTATACTTTTACAAGGCAATTTTACATCTGTTTTTAGCTTCAGGGGCGCTGCCCCCAAAAGCCCCCACCAGGGGGGGGCTCCGAAAAGTGCTACCGCCCCCCCTGGACCCCCCCACGGCAGTGATTAATTACGGGCGGCGTTGCCACCCCTTTTAAGGTACAGGGGTCCAATGCTGTGATACAAAGTAAACAAGATAATCAGGCTCCACACCCAACAATCTCCCACTTGGAGGCTGATTGTAGAACCTCCATCGCTGCTTCATTTGCTGGACAATGACTCCTCTTTGGACCTGGCTATTCCTCATCTTCATCGTCATCCTTGAAGACCAATTGAAACTGAGCACATTCTCAATTTCTCCCTGGTTACAACTTTTGTTAGCATATCTGCAGGATTTTGGCTAGTGTGTATCTTTTCCAGCTTCAACTCTCCATCTTCCAATACTGACCGTATGAAATGGTACTTGATATGTATGTGTTTAGTCCTGGAATGAAATGCTGAGTTCTTTGCAAGATGAATAACACTTTGGCTATCACTGTATAGCGTGCCCATATCATGCTTCTTACCCAATTCATCCATAAACCTTTGTAACCAAATCATTTCTTTACTAGCCTCTGTAGCAGCAACATACTCTGCTTCTGTTGTTGAAAGTGCAACAACAATTTGGATTTTTCAAACCCAACTGACAGCTATTTCACTTACATTAAATACATATACTATAGTGCTCCTCCTTTTATCTTTGTCAACTCCCATATCCGCATCAACATATCCTTGTAGAGCAATGTTTGAACCACCAAAGCATAATTCTTGATTTGTGGTACCTCTCAAATATCTGAGAATCCATTTTACTGCCATCCAATGTTCTTTTCCTAGATTGTTCATGTACCTGCTTACAACTCCCACTGCATGTGCAATATCAGGCCTTGTGCAGACCATTGCATACATTAAGCTTCCAACCGCTGATGCATATGGAACTTTAGACATATAATCCATGTCTTCTTGGGTCTTTGGGCACATCTCCTTACTAAGTTTGAAATGGCTAGCAAAAGGTTTACTAACTGGTTTTGCATTCTGCATATTAAATCTTTTCAACACCTTTTCTATGTACTCATTCTGAGACAGTGTTAATTTGTGATTTTTCCTGTCTCTAGTTATCCTCATACCAAGGATTTGTTTTGCAGCTCCTAAATCCTTCATTGCAAATGAATTTGCCAATTTTCTTTTGAGCACATTTATTTCCTGCATGTTAGACCCTGCAATAAGCATGTCATCTACATACAATAACAATATAATATAGCTGCCATCATTTTTCCTTTTTAGATAAACACAATGATCAGAGTGACATCTAGTATAACCTTGTTCAGACATAAACTTGTCAAATTCTAGATACCACTGCCTTGGAGCCCGTTTTAAGCCATACAAGCTCTTCTTTAACCTGCACACCAATTTTTCTTTCCCTTTTACCTCATATCCTTCTGGTTGCTGCACGTATATCTCTTCCTCCAAATCTCCATGGAGAAATGCTGTCTTTACATCTAACTGTTCAAGATGTAAATCTTCCGCTGCTACAAGACTTAAGATAGTTCTGATTGAATTCATCTTAACAACAGGAGAAAATATTTCATCAAAATCAATACCTTTATTTTGTGCAAACTCCTTCACCAAAAGTCTAGCTTTGTACCTCTGTTTTCCTCCATCTTCTTCCTTCAGCCTGTAAACCCATTTATTCTGCAATGTAGTTTTACCTCCAGGCAACTTGACTAAGTCCCAAGTTTGGTTATGCATTAAGGAGTCCATCTCTTTTTCCATGGCTAGCTCCCACTTCTTCCTACTTTCAACCTGCATTGCTTCTTCATAACATTCAGGTTCACCAGAATCAGTTAGCAATAAATAATATAATGAAGGAGAGTATCGTTCAGGGGGTCTACTTATCCTGGTAGATCTTCTGACACCACTTTCAGGTGTTTGAGGTGCCTGTTGTTGTTGTGGTGGTTTCTGCTGCTGTGGTTGTTGATTATTATTATTTTCAGGCACCTTTACTTTTTCAGATATCTCATCAAGAACCGCGTATTCCTTGCTTTCTTTTTCCTGTTTCTTTTCCTGCAATTGATTCTTATACAAGACCTTTTCATTGAATATTACATCTCTGCTCCTAATGATTTTGTGATTTTCATAATAATATAAGCGATAACCAAAATCATTAGCACCATATCCAATAAAGGTACATTTCTTTGATTTTGCCTCAAGCTTTGTTCTGTTTTCTTTATTAATATGGACAAAGGCCTCACAACCAAAAGGCTTTAAAAAAGAGTAGTTTACCTTTTTACCTGTCCATGCTTCCTCCGGAATACCACCATCCAAGGAACTTGAAGGCCCTCTGTTTATTAGATAAATAGAAGTATCTACAGCATCTGCCCAAAATTGTAAAGGCAATCCTGCATGCAATCTCATGCACCTTGCACGCTCCATGATTGTTCTGTTCATCCTTTCCGACACACCATTTTCTTGTGGTGTTCTTGGAACTGTCTTCTCTCTACGAATTCCATGCTCTGAACAGTACCTATCAAACTCTTTGCTGCAATATTCACCTCCATTGTCTGATCTGAGACACTTCAACTTCTTTCCTGTCTCAATCTCAACCAAAGCTTTCCATTTCTTGAAAGTGTCAAATACATCAGATTTATTCTGAATACAATAAATCCATGTTTTTCTAGTTGCATCATCAATAAAAGTAACATAATAACGAGAGCCACCGAGAGATGATACCTGAGCAGGTCCCCATACATCTGTATGCACAAGCTCCAATTTTCCGCTCTTCTTTTCTTTCCCAACTCTGAGAAATCTGACTCTCTTTTGTTTTCCATAAATGCAATTTTCACAGAAATCCAAATCAACATTCTTCAAACCTGGCAACAAATTTCTTGAGTGAAGAATCTTCATCCCCTTCTCACTCATGTGTCCGAGCCTATGATTCCATAATGCTGCATCTACTCCTTTGGAAGTTAAAGCATTAACAGAGTTAGAAATACCATTGCATAAATACAATGTACCAACCTTTTCGCCTTTTGCTATTACCAGGGCTCCTTTGGTGACCTTCCAAGTTTTATCCGTGAAAGTTGTCACACAACCTTCACCGCCTAACTGCCCTGTTGAAATCAGATTTTTCTTCAGATCTAGAACATGCCTTACCTCCTTTAGTAGCCATTGGTTTCCATTCTGTTGTTTTACAAGAACTTTACCCATTCCAACAATTTTACAGGGTTTATCATCACCCAAACGAACTTGTCCAAAATCTCCTCGAACATAGTCATGAAAATATTTCTTATCAGGTGTGGCATGGAATGAAGCCCCTGAATCTACAACCCAAGAATCAGTAACATTTTCGAAAGAAAGAATCAAAGCATCTTGTAACACATCACCTGTCACATTTACTTCATGATTTTTTTCTTGATGTGTGTCTCATTCTTTTCCCTTCCGAGATCTACAATATTTCTTTAGGTGTCCTTTCTTTCTGCAATTCCAGCACACTATCCCCGATCTGGACTTGGATCTGCCTTTCCTTGATTTACTACGATATCTCGAGCTCTTTCCTCTTTCCATTCTTCTTCCCCTAGACTCTGCACTCAAAGCATTACCTGATGTATCACCAGAGATTTTCCGTCGCATTTCCTCGCTAAGGATAGCACCAACAACATCATCAAACTTTAAAGTACTAGATCCAGAGACAGAGTTACTAATGGCCATTACTAAACCATTCCAACTCTCTGACAATGAGCACAAGAATAACAAAGCTCTAACTTCATCATCAAAGTTTACCCCTACAGAACTTAACTGACTGGTAACTGTATTAAATTCATTTAAATGGTCTGCAACAGATCCACCTTCCGACATCTTCATATTAAATAGTCGTTTCATAAGAAATACCTTGTTTGAGGCTGAGGGTTTTTCATATAGTTTCGCCAACGTCTGCATCAAACCCTATGTTGTTGTTTCCTTCGAAATATTGAAGGCGACTGACGCCGCAAGACACAACCATACTGTTCCGAGTGCCTTTCTATCGAGAATGTTCCATTCCGTGTCTGTCATGGCCACCGGCTTCTTTGTTTTTCTGCTCAATGGTAGGTACAGATATTTCTGATACAGATAATCTTCCATTTGCATCTTCCACAGCGGGAATTTTTGGCCGTTAAATTTCTCGACCCTAAACTTACCATCTTCCGCCATTGCTCCCACTCAAACCAGGAACCCTTTTTTCCTGTGAGTTTATCAGCCAAATATACCTTCGGCTCTGATACCAGTTGTTAGAAAATTATATATTATGGAGCAATGCAACACATAAAATATGCGGAAAATACAAGCACACATAAAACCAGAGAGACACAGATATACGTGGTTCACCTAGTTTGGGCTACGTCCACCTCGAACAGCCAGTCCTTCCTTTCTATCATCCAGCAAAAATGAAGAGACAAAACCTACAGCAGATCCGCTGTAATATCCTATGTTCTCTCTCACAGTCTCCCTCTCTGTTTCTTGCTCCGAGAATACACTTACAATGCACAGCCGCAATACAATGCCCTCATAAAAACGAGGGGTTGCCTTCTAGGGAAAAAAAACCCTAATCTAAACATAACTTCTACCATCAGATCATTTGCCTAATGAACGGCCCAGATTGACTAGAAATTACTATACTTTTACAAGGAAATTTTACATCTGTTTTTAGCTTCGGGGGCACTGCTCCCGAAAGTCCCCGCCAGGGGGGGGCTCTGAAAAGGACCCCCCATGGCAGCGATTAATTACGGGCGGTGTTGCCGCCCCTTTTAAGGTACAGGGGTCCAATGCTGTGATACAAAGTAAACAAGATAATCCAGCTCCACACCCAACAGACCTCAACACCTTATCTGGGATCAAGATCGGAGATTATTTGGAGTGCCTTGGAACTTGCATACATCAATGGCAAGCCTCCTCATTGACAACAATGGGAATAGAACAATGTCTCTTGATTGTCAGATCTTGCAGGTGACTCGATTTAAACACATTCATTTGCCCCTGTCAAGAAGCACCCAGGTAACTTGACACTCATTTACATTATCGGTGAATTGTCTCGCATTGGTTAACAATTTTCATCATTGATCAATAATCCAATGATTTCTTCCCATACTCGACTTCGACACGTTCATTCACATGGTAAGAATTGTACCATGAATTTTGGCTTTGATGAAGACTAATGGTTTTATGGAATAAAAAACAGCTTGCAGTAGTAAATTTTATTGGTTTCTTGTAGCAACATGTTCATCCTTTTTTTTCATTCAACAACAGCATGATGGCACCATTACAACAATTTTCATTCATTTTCATTTTCTGTTAGGATAGTCCGACACATAGGAAATAGTTAAGAATAACTTAGTCTAGTGTAGAGTTAGGTAAAGTGTGTTTCTTTACCATGTACATTTGTAACTTATAATCCGACAGCCACAATTTATAGTGATCCACTGGTTATCTCTCACCTTGGTATTAATGGCACTTGATCCGTGACTTAACACTCGAGTGGTCCATGATCTCTATTTAAAGAGCATGGAGGGTCATTTTTCTGGTAACCGTTTATGAGAGAAACATATGTAACTTTTCTTTTTATATTAATAAATTCCCTGAAGTGGTTGCGTTGGCTCAGGGCATGGACTGTTTCCCTCATTGAGGGTTTTAACCACGTGATTATACTGGTGTACTGATTTGTGATCTGTTTGTGAGCGGTGACCTTTGGTTCTTGATATAGGAACTTACCCTATAAATTTCTACATGGTATCAAAGCTATTTCGAGGGCCGCATCTGTTATTGATCAAAATCTGCAGCTGGTTTGACTGCATGTGAATGCCGTTTTGTAGATCTACTATTTCTAAACATTTTTGGGCTTGGAGAACTACTCGGTTGTGTCCGGAGCATCTGTTACAATGAGGAACACCTTTCGTTTCATGCGAAAAGGTTTTTGGCTGCCCAAGTTATGTCAGTTTAGATCTGGAGGTATAAAGCATCTATTTTGCAGTTATATTTGTTAATAGTTTTGCTTATTTCAGTTTTTTTTTGTTTATTTTCGGTATTAAGGTTTGATTTATTTGCCGGATCTATACCCTGTTAACTGTGTATGATCTTTGCTGTGTGCTCCGTGCGATCTTGGCAAATCATAAACGAGAAAAGGGATTTTTTTTGCTACGTATGCTCTTTCCCCATGTCTTTGCGCGATCTCGGGAAATAAAAAATAGTGGAAAAAGTGATAATTGCTAGTAAGGCTAACCGAAAATCTAACATTCTTTCGTAAGGGTTTTCATTTCATTTTTTTTCTCGGTTTTTGTGTTTTTTTTTGTGCAGGAAAAGGCACGCACATCGAAGAGTAATAAAAAAAATAAAAAATAAAAATAAAAATAAAAAAAAACACCTTTCTCCTTTCATACAATAACGTGATCCTTTTACTATCTCACTTGGTGAGGGGTTAGTTTATGAGAATATAGGTCTTGGGTTTAGGTCTCATTCTCAAGCTTCTTTTGTAAAATGTTTTTGTTCAAAGGGGCGGAATTTTTTTTTTTAAAAGCCGCACTTCATCCTGTTCCCGTAACTATTCGGCATCTACAACTTAGATTTTTCAAAAAGGCATAACTTCTTCACCTGGAAGCTGTTTTTCGAGCCGATTTTTTTGAAACGACCTAATTTTTCAAGATCTTTCCATTGGAGCAGTTAGTTTCAGCTTTTCTCAGCTTTATATTAAAAAAAATAAAATGGAAATTGCATGCCTGGTTATTCTTAACAGCACCAATTATTTCCAATGGCTACCTCACGTGGTAGATATACTTAGAAGTAAAGGGCTTTATAGAATAGCCACGGGACAAGAAACTAAACCTTCTGATGATGATAAAGCTGCTAAATGGGAAAATAAACAAGATCAAGCACGAGGGTTGATAGGAATGTCCATTGCTCAAGATCTTCGATTTCATATCCTTGACATTGACACCCCTGATGAGGCCCTGGAAAAGCTAAAAACTGTTTTTGACGTTCAAAATCAAATCCGGGCCCACCAGCTTGAAAATGAGTTGCTTACTTTGGATCCCAATAATTTCTCCTACATTGAAGATTTTTTGTCCAAATTTAAAACCCTCAGAATTCTTTTAAAAGGTTGTAAGATAAAAAAGGACGATAGTAGCCTCATATATTGCATTCTTGCTAAGCTTGGTCCTACATACTCTGTATTTGTTTCCGCCTTCCATTCCACCAGAGAAGCCGTCATTTCGTCAGGAAACACCTACAAGAATCCCTCTTTTGATGCCTTTTGTGATTCTTTGATAAGAGAACAAGAAATTTTTTTACACCTTGGTCTTATCACTACTGGAAACGCTTCTAAGAAATCCTTAGCAGCCCAGCAACAACCATATCAAAAGAATCCCAGGAAGCAGTATCCTAAAAAATATGGTCCTAAACCAAACAAGGCCCCTAAGCAATTTCAGCTGCAAACTGAAAAATCAAATCACCAAAATAATAAGGCAAATCAAAACAAAGGGAAGAAGACAGATAGACATTGCAACTTTTGCAATCGGGATGGCCATATAGAGTCCAAATGTTTTAAGAAGATGGAAGCCTTAGAAGAAGCAATGAAGAAGCACAACATCAATTTGGAGCACTCTTCACCTTCATCTTCAGGCATGGCACTTTCTGCTTGTGGTTGTCAAGCATCAAGATCTGGTTATGCATTAAATGTATCTTCTTATTCTCCTTCTCATGAGTGGCTCATTGATTCTAGAGCTTCTTACCACATGGCTAAAAATAAATCCATGTTTTCTTCTTTAAATGATTGTAACACCAAACATATTTATGTTGGTGATGATAGATCTCTTAGTGTTGTAGGATCTGGAACTATTCATCTAGATAATGGTCAGTTTAATGATGTACTATGTGTTCCTACCTTGTCATGCAACCTTCTCTCTGTTTATCAGATAACTCATTCAGGTGAAGGGAAAATAGTAGAATTTTCACCTCATGATGTTGTAATCAAGGACCTCAAAGATCCTAAACATATTTTAGCTACTGGCATTGCTGATGATTCCACAAGGTTGTATAAGTTTGACAACTTTGGGTCATCATCTCTTCCCTTTGTTTTTGTTGCTCATAATGATGATGTGAGCAAACTTTGGCATGAGCGATTTGGTCACTTAAACTATCGCTCTCTTCAAACTCTATGTAAGGAAAATATGGTGACAAGCCTTCCTATGGTATCTTGCCGAGATGGTGTTTGCTCCGGATGTGTACTCGGAAAACATCATCGGGATAGTTTTGACAAACATGCCTCTTGGCACGCTTCAACCCCTTTGCAGCTTGTGCATAGTGATTTATGTGGTCCACTTCCTGTTGTTTCTTTCTCTGGTTGCAAGTACTTCTTAACTTTCATTGATGATTTTTCCAGACGCACTTGGGTATATTTCTTAAAACTCAAGAGTGAAGTTTTTAACATGTTCTTGGCCTTTAAGGTCTTTGTTGAGAAACAATCTGGACATCAAATTCTTAAGTTAAGATCAGACAATGGCGGAGAATATGTTAACAACAAATTTATCAACTTCTGCACTGAGCATGGCATTCAATTGCAACATACTATTCCATATACTCCACAACAAAATGGTGTAGCTGAAAGGAAGAATCACACCTTAAAAGAAATAGCTAATTGTATGCTTCAATCTAAAGGACTTGGTCTCAATTTTTGGGCAGAAGCCATTAACTGTGCAAATTACATAGTAAATCACACTCCTACTAAGGTTTTAAAGAATATAACTCCAGAAGAAGCTTGGAGCTCAATCAAACCATATGTAAGTCACTTTCGTGTTTTTGGAAGTGATGCTTGGGCCCATATTCCAGATGCGAAACATAAAGCCTTAGAACCTAAGAGTGAAAAATGTATTTTTGTTGGATATTCTGAAGATGTCAAAGGATATAGACTTCTTCAACCAAAATCCAAAAATATTATCATTATAAGAGATGTAAAATTTGATGAAAATATATCGACCTGCAAGCCTAGTTCAGCAAGTGTGCCACCTTTGGCCTGGGAGCCTGATTCGGAATATGTGCCACCTCTCTCTCTCTCTTCTATTTTTAATAGCATTCCTTCTAGTTCAGATGATGACAACGTGGATGACAATCCTCCTCCCCCTCGTGAAATTGTTCTTTATACTCCACTGCTTCCAAGATGGGTCCGTTCTACTCGGGATGTAGCAGGTTCTCTTGCAGGTGACCCTGCTGATCGACGACGTACACGTTCTTAGTTCGAAAGAGCTTCTTCCTTATTAGCTCAAGTTCCAGAAAAACTTGATCCAGAAACCTTTGAAGAAGCCTCCGGTCATCCAGATTGGGATGAAGCTATGAATGAAGAGTATCGTTCCTTATTGGCAAACAATACTTGGGATCTTGTTCCTCTTCCAAAAGGAAGAAAACTTGTCAGATGCAGATGGGTTTACAAAACAAAGTTTGGACCAGATGGAAAAGTGGATAGACATAAAGCTTTTCTTGTCGCTAAAGGTTTTTCACAAGTTGAAGGCATTGACTATACTGAATCCTTCTTCCCTGTTGCCAAAATGAATTCTATCCACCTTATTCTTTCCCTTGCTGCCTCCTTTAAATGGGAATTCCATCAGATGGATGTTAAATCCGCCTTCTTACATGGAGATTTGCATGAAGAAATCTACATGGAAAAACCCCCTGGCTTTATCCAAAAAGACTCCAGCCTTGTTTGTCGCCTTAGGAAGTCTCTCTATGGTCTCAAACAAGCTCCTCAGGCTTGGTATGCCAAAATGGATAGATTTCTCTTAGATAATGACTTTTCTAGGTGTCATTCTGACAACACTGTCTACGCCAAGAAAGTGGGTAATTCCTTCACCATCCTTGTTCTTTATGTTGAAGATCTTATCCTTACTGGTAGTGATCCAAACCATATAAACCATCTGAAGTCTAGCCTCAAAAATAAGTTTGAACTGACAGACTTAGGACACTTGCATTATTTCCTTGGTCTTCAAGTCTTGCAATCTAAGGAAGGCATTACCCTCTCTTAGTCCAAGTATGCTTGTGATCTTCTACACCACTTTCACATGGAAGACTATAAGCTTGCCCCTTCTCCCTTTCAATCTGGAGTCAAGCTTTCAGTCAACTGTACTACCCCTGAAGTTGATGCTACCGTATACTTTCAACTTGTTGGTAAACTTTTGTATCTAACCCATACCCGTCCTGACCTTTCCTTTGCCATTGATCTTGTCGCTCGGTTTATGCACCGACCTCATGAAAGTCACTGGAAAGTAGCTAAAAGAATACTTCGATATATTCGAGGTACAGTTTAGTTCGAGATTCATTACAGTGCAGGAGAATCTCCCTTGTTGATTGGTTTCACTGATTTTGATTGGGCTGGTGACCCTGATGATCGGAAGTCCACTGCAGGATATGTATTCACTCTTGGTTCAGGACCTATTACTTGGTCTTGTAAGAAACAAAGTGTCATCTCCCTTTCTTCAGCAGAAGCAGAGTATCGTGGTGCAGTTGAAGCCAGCAAGGAAGCCATGTGGCTTCGTCAGTTCCTGTCTGAATTTGGTCTTCATCAGCAGCATCCAACTACACTTTGGTGTGATAATCAAAGTGCCATTCAACTATGTAAAGATCCAGTTCAGCATTAGCATATGAAACGCATTGAATTCCACATACACTTCATCAGAAAGCTCATTCATGATTGTGTTCATGAAGTGCAGTATTGTCTGACCAATGATCAAGTAGCCGATATCTTTACGAAGGCTCTCACAGAAGCGAAGTTTACCAAACTTCAATCCATGCTTGGAGTTCAGGAAAGTTGTCATTAAGGGGGGATAGGCTCTAATGCTTCCTTCCTTCTCCTATTGTGTCACTTTTGTAAATCCTTCAATCCTATCCCAAATTGTTCTTAAGGGGGGAGGTTAGGATATTTCGACACATAGGAAATAGGCTCCTTTTGTGTCACCTTTTTATATCCTTCAGTCCTATCCCCAGTTGTTCTTAAGGGGGGATCTTAGGATATTCTGACACATAGGAAATAGTTAAGAATAACTTAGTCTAGTGTAGAGTTAGGTAAAGTGTGTTTCTTTACCATGTACATTTGTAACTTATAATCCGACGGTCACGATTTGTAGTGATCCAATGGTTATCTCTCACCTCGGTATTAACGACACTTGATCCTTGGCTTAACACCCGAATGGTCCATGATCTCTATTTAAAGAGCATGGAGGATCATTTGTCCAGTAACCGTTTATGAGAGAAACATATGTAACTTTTATTTTTATATTAATAAATTCCCTGAAGTGGTCGTGTTGGCTCAGGGCATGGACTGTTTCCCTCTTTGAGGGTTTTAACCACGTGATTATACTGGTGTACTGATTTGTGATCTGTTTGTGAGCGGTGACCTTTGGTTCTTGACTTAGGAACTTACCCTGTAAATGCCTACAATTTCAAGAAAAAAAATAAATTTGGGCCTATTTCAGTGAATATGCAGTATGTTTCATGGTTTCTAGTTCGACATGCAGTACACAATTCAAATCAACAGCTCAAAATCAGAGAAAAGGTTTTTTTTGCAAAAATCGACATTTTTGCAACAGTTGCAGTTTTGGCACAAATATTGCAAGAAATTGGAGAAGAAATAAAAAATTCTGAGCTTCTAGGTTTTCTTAGAATATGATAAATTGAGTAGAACTTGGACATAATTCAAAAAAGAGCAATTTTGAAGGGCATTTCACGTGAGTTTTTAAGGGAGATTTTCATTTTTCATCATTTTGGACAAATTATGGCAGATTTCGGTATTTTTGCATAGCAACACCTTTTCTTCATCAAAATGGGATTATGAAGGAATGTGACAGTATAAAAGGTTAAAATACACGGCTTCCCTTTGAATCACTCAATTTGGCCTTAAAATGAGTTCGTGGCATATTTTTTTGTTGTAACATTGGGCAGCATGAAGGGTGAAACATGGCAGAAATTGATTTGATCATAACATGAAAATCGTGCATCCATTGGGCTTGAAATTGTTATGGTAAATGAATTGAGGTAGGGTAAATGAACAAAAAAAATTCAGAAAATTTCAGCGTGTATTTTTCAAGAAATTGACCAGTTTCACCTACAGCCATTTCTCATTTTTCTCGAGATCCATGCACCCATTGGCTAATAGTTTTTGTGGGAAGAAGCATAATATTAATAGTAACAACCTCAGAAAATTTCAAGATAATCTGATTTACAATTTGAGAGAAATTGGAAAAAACAAATCTGTTACATGAAAAAGATACATTTTGTGGAGCAAGGTCAAAGTGGCGGTCAACACATTATGGAGCAGAGTACTTGAGCCAAATCAACACCAAATCAACCATCAGATCGTGTTCTCTTCTCCAATTCCAAAATGTAAAATTGAGGTAAAACTAGCCTTAAACTTTTGAATTTGTATAAAATTCAAGAAATTTTGATGAAAAGTTATTGTAAACATGTAGTTCCAATTTTTTCCTATTCTGTTTTGTCATACCTTTTAGCAACCAATCCCACAGCTTATGATTGATTCTTTATCAACAAAGTCCTTCCACCCATGCAATTATCTCATTGTTTTCCATGGTCATAATGATGTTCTTCAATGATTTCACTGCTCTCTTGTTAGTCCATCCTTTCCTTAATGGTCCATCGACATGACGTTCTTGAGCAAAAGAATTATTTTACAAATAGAAAAAACTCGAGTTCATGGTACATGTTTGTAGTACATGATCAAAGGTACATGGAGCACTTGAAATAATGTGTCCTATTGCTCATCTTCAGATTTTTAATGGAATCCAAGAAATGATGAGTACAAAGCCACAAGAAGAAGAAGATTGCAACAAGCATTTGTTCACACACTCTTGAAGTCACATGGAAGCACATTTAAGGCTTTGATAAGTTGCATAACCCTCAACATCAACAACTCTTATTTTGTGTTATGTGCAACTCATCTTGTAAAAAGATTCACAATGGGAAGTATTCTTCATTCATTAGTTTGTGAGTTCTTGAAGAAACTATTTGATCACATAGTTTAAATGTGATTGGTTGCTATGCATGGATGATAAGAAGACAAACATTATGGGCTGTAATCTATGATTATTTCCAGCCATACTAATGGGATGAAATTTACAAGGATGGAAAGCACATTCTATAGATGGAGTAAAAGTCTTGATGTGTTCTTCATAATATGGTATTCTACAAAGGCTTGAACAATTTTAGCACAATTAAAATAATGACAACTACAAGTACTTGGATATGCTACTATGTGGGAATCCTTTCTTTTCACACAAGTTGCATATAATAAATAGTGAAGGGTTGGAGAAAAGTGCATCCTATTGAGATAAATGGTCAATATTGCTCCCTTGGAGCTTTGGTCAAGGATTTAGTTGAAATGACAGAATAAAGGAACGCAAGGAACCAGTTGGATATGAAACTTTTCAAGGCTTTGTTTTTATGAGGACATGAAAAATCTCCAGTGTAGGGGAATGTTGAGCCGCAAATTTGTCATAATTTTGTTGATGAAACCATCCATTTTCACATCATTCCATTCACCCATTGTCATCATTTTTAACCATATTTCTTAATAAACACACCAAATTCCTGCATACATGTTTACATGGGTTATTGTTATTATTTATATTATTTTTAATGAATTAAAGAGAATTATGCATGGTTTTACTAATGATAGTTTGACCGTTCAAGTTTCTACAGTTTCCGTAGTTTTCTCCAAGGTTGAGGTAGTAGCATCACTCTATAATTAAATCCAACACATGTAAATTATTTCTAGAAGCTCCAATATGAATTTTTTTTGGTCAAATTCCACCCAGCTCACACATGTGGACCTCCAAGCAAAGATCAAGGGAAAATCGTAGCAGTTTTTACCATTCAACTTAAAATGCGTTTTCTGAGCAAAGTAAAGTGAATCTCGAAAAACAAAAACATGGGTTTTGTTGAGCACAGGCCCAATTAAGTTCTTGTAGAGAATTTTTACCAAATTAGTTACCATTTGGGAGATATTTCAGGTTATTTGGAGTCCTATTTTGCAATTGCATACGAAAACATAGTGCCCATGTGTCAATAAACGCCCAGTCAAGAAAACAGAGGTTGGAATGGACTGTGCTTCATCAAATTCATGGAAAAAATGTGTCCATTTAGTTCTGATATTTATCCATATAAATCTCCATGAAGCTACATTGCAACCCCTATATAAATACTCCATTGAAACAAAGAGGAGAGGTTAATTTTCTGAAGCATATTGTGAAGTTTTAAAACTCTGTTTTTCATTCTTTTTTTTAATGGAGAAGTACCTTGAAGACTTGATGCACAAAAAATTGTTGGAGTAAATATTTGAGACCACCTATTTGTCGAGGGCCCATGCAAACAGTGAAGGTTCTGCATTTTATGTTTTTAATGGAGTTTTCATGTTTTCATTTTATCATTTGATGTAGTTATTTTCAGAATTCCAATTTTTCATTTTCCGTAGTTGTTTTCAGAATTCCAATTTGACATTTGCCATGGGTACTTTTAGAATTTCATTTTGTTATTTGATGTATATGCTTTCATAAGTCTTCTTTTATTATTTGATGTATATCCATCCATCTTTCTTTTCGAATTGTCAAATTGTAGAGGATTCATAGATTTACTTCTATAGCAGCAGTGATTTATTTTAGAGTAGTTTTACAAGTTCATGAGTGGTTTATTTCAAGAGCATGAGTGATTAATTTTCAAAATAGTAGTTATTGAGTGATTTCCTTTCAGCATATGAGTGGTTTTTTTTTCTGTTCATGAGTGATTTCATTTCGAGAGCTATAGTGATTTCTTTACAAGTTTCATTGCAATAACATTTCATTTCAAAAACAAAAAAATGTATAAATTCCCTTTTCTAAAATTCGATTTTATCTTCATGCACAATACTGTTAGAGAATAAGAATTTTTAGAGACTAACAAATAAATTAGTTAAGATTTCTTCATAAGATAGAGAAAGCCTGTTTCAGTTTTTAAAGAGTAGAAAGCATGTTGAGTTTTAGAACATAGTTGGAATTTAAATTTATAAATTTCATAGGAACATAAGAATAAAAACATCCTTAGAAGTAATCTCTACAAATCCAATCATCACACCAATAAACTAAATGAATAAAAGAGGCTTCTATCATATATTGTGCATCTTGCACTTCACAAGTTTATCAAATCTGGTCGATAATTTATGTAATCAATTTAAGAAAATTAAATTGACCAAAAAACCACATCACGATCATTTTGGCCACTCTCAAGAGTTGGGTTCAGACTTGGGAACAAAAGAAGAAGGCATGTTTAAGTGCCAAACTGAAGGTGGTTTCCGATGAAATCTAGAATTTTAGTCGTTCCTCAGAGAGGGCCATCCCACTCAATTGGAACTGGACACACTTAAATCCATTGATATGAGGAGGAAGCACATCCTAAATTTTAGGAGGAAACTTGGATACTTAAGAGTCGTTCCATATGGAAAGAGTCAGGTGAATAGAACACTAAATTATTTCACATATTTTCTAACTAGAGGAGGAACATAAATTCCATATGGAGTACCAGAGGTGGGGATGGAACGCTCAAAATTTTCAAATTTTTGGAGTTAGATATTTGCAGGGAGATTGTTTAGTTTTTTGGGTCACTTTTTAATGAATGAGACGATGTTAACATTCAATAACTTCTTTGGGTTGTTGAGGATTCCCTAGTGATGTTCGATCAGGATGCTAATAGGAATTTTTAGCGCCCAATCTCTTTGGATGAAATTCAATTTGTTCTTTGCTCTTTCTCCAAGGACAAATTTCTCAGTCCCGATGGGTGGATTGTTCAAATTTTTATTCATTTTTTGGTCTTGATGTGTCAGTCTCTTTGGGTGATGATCGATGAATCTCGAGTCAATAAATCCATTGCTAGCACCATCAAGGCTACTTTCATAACTTTGATCACCAAAGTATCTACCCCAGTCTCCTTCTCATAATTTCAACCCATCTCGTTGTTCAATATTGTATTAAAACTAATCTCCAAGGTTATTGTTGAACACATAAAAGGAGTATTCTTTAAAAATATCACTTAGGAGCAATTCGAGCTCCTATCTGGAATATTTATACATGATACAATTTTTATTGCATAAGAATGTATTCACTCCATACATACCAAGAAGCTGGAGGCGACCATCATGAATATTGATCTGAGGAGGGCATACAATTATGTGGATTGGGGATTAATTCATCTCATTCTTGTCAAGGTCAGTTTGGAATTTGATAACGCAGAATGGATTATGGATTGCATTACAAATATATGGATTTCCATTCTGATACATAAATATCCCACCAATTTCTTCAGATCCCACCGGGGGCTCAGGCAAGGCTTTTATTTCTCCCCTTTCCTGTTTTTATTGATCATAGATAGTTTTAGTAGGAATATAAACTCTTCCAATAGTCTTAACATTTTTCAGGGATTGTGTATGGAATCTCAGGTATGCATTACACATATCTTTTTTGTTGATAATATTTTGTCTTTCAGTCTCATTATAAGGGATAAATGGGAAGCTTTACTTCTTATATTCCAAATGATGGGGGAAACTACTTGCCTCTACATAAATGGACCCAAGTCCTATTTATACTTTTCCTATAGAAACATCCTGCATATCAGATATGTTTCTGAAATATTTAACATGAACACCACTCCTCTATAAAATGGTTTTTCGTATTTGTGCTTCCGACTCAAGCCATCATGCTACATATTGGATGATAGGACATTGCTCCTTTATAAGTTTGATTAGAGTTTAAAAGGTTGGTATTTTCATTGTCTCTCACTGGCTAGTAATTTTATTTGATTTAGTTGGTCTTACAATAGATGGAAACCCACTGGGAACATATTTTTGCACTTCTTATTCACATTATAAATCTCATCCGATCACGGCTTCCCCATTTTTTATGGTCTCGAAATGGTACTACAAATAAATACAACTTTTCTTCCTAGGAGAACATATCCAGACCGAAAACACGAACTGATGTGGGACCTTGGATTCCCGGGTTTTTGGAATTTCCTTACTATTGAAGTCCTTATGGTGGGCTCTCTTTATGGATGGAATCTAGAGCCATATTATCAATTCCAAATACCTCTAAAAACATCATAGCTCCTTCTGGATTGACAAGAAAGAGATTGGAACCAAACATGGCCCCTACATTTGGTCCAATTTTCATAAAAATAAAACCATGGTTTCTTCAACGGTTGGTTTGGACTTTTGGCAAGGGGAACCTATTGCTTATCGGTCAGGACAACATTACTAGTGTTAATGATAATTGTCTTCTTTCACATGACACCATCAACTCAATACATCACAAAATTTTCTTCTTCTTACAACAAGTTATCAGAAATTGGGAACATTGTATGCCCAATTCGATGTTGGCCTCCCAGATTGGGCTACAAGGCCTTATGGCTTTGGAATGGAATCATTACACATAGGTCCTTAGGGATGTTGGTTTATGTAGAAAACCAACAAGTGACAATATCTCCTAGGGTGGCCATATTCAGAATGGTTTTTTGGTTGTTTCAGAATCATATCAACACGTCATGCAATTGCAAATGGGAGCTCTGGCCTCTAATTGTTTTCTTCCTATTTGGAAATTTAGTATCCCACTCAAAATCATATGTTTTCTTTGGCTTACGTGGAAGAATAATATCCTCACATTGGAAAATATTTGCAAAAAAGGATTCTTGGGGTCGGGCATATGTCAACTATGTTTTTCTAACGATGAATATGTAATACCCTTGTTCATCAATTGTTATTATTCCTTGCAGGTTTGGAAATATATGCTCTCATACTTTCAAGTTGCCTCCAACCATTTTAATTCTACTAAAACATTCCTAAAATGTGGGCTACCTCATAAGGGTTATCTCATTTTCGTACCTCCCCTTGTCTTATGGGAAATTTGGAAGACCAGCAACCATGTTATATTCGGTGGCAGGAAACATAATGTTCTTTACACTGTCACCAAAATTCAGGGCTGGATACATTACATGAATATGAAGTCCAGATCAATCGTTGAATTCACACCTCGAAATATATTTCCCCCCATCATACAACCTACTGGTTTCTTTGATGGTGCACCGTAGGGTTAGAAATTTGGATCTCGTGTTGTTGTCCTCTTAAATGAGGACTTAGTTTTCATAATACACCAGTACGGTGGACCTGGCACTAACACTAAGGAAGACCTGATGGCACTATGGGGTCTCCTTTGGTTTTCTTTGTGTAAACAGGTACAATGCATTCATATATATGGGGATTCCAAAACAATCATTGAGGGCATTACTGACTGCACACAGTTCAATCCACCATTGCTCCAGAATTGGAAGAACCACATATAGTCTCTCATCCATACATTTCTATAGGTCCACATGCAACATATCTTTCATGATTTTAACTCATATTTCGACTCACTATACAAGTTGGGTCTCAGGGATGTGGAGAGATACATACACTTTTCCAGATTTTACTAGGGGATCATGCTGGAAAATGGACACATGTGCATGCCTTAGTTTATAATACTCTTGAACTACTATATTTTATATTTTTTGCTGCATTAGTTTTACTTACTACCTTTTTTGGTTTTATCTATGTTTTTATGGTGTTTTGTTTCCATGGAGGATCCTCATTTTCACTTATGGAGTTATCCTCATGATGTATTTTTCTAGCTAGATTCTGATTATTCTCTCAGATGTCTTTCCTTGTCACTACTGCGGGACTACATGTTCTCTTTCTAAATTTTTTTTTGGGCTTTGGGCACCAAGTAGTACTATGCATCATATACATACCATATAAATGAACTTTTTATAAGATTGGTTGTTTTTTTTCCTCTGAAAAAAACTTGTCTTCCATTTTAGTCACAATATTCTATTAATTTCTTATGTTTCTACTTTAGTTGGCTCTTTTGTTCATGAATTATCATATATCATTCAATTGAAGCCTATAAATTCCATGTCTCTTTCTGATATCACATAAGATTAAATACAATTTGTGAATGAAAAATTGAAAATAGAAAGACCGCAAACAAACAGAAAATGGAAGAAACCCATGTTCTTATAATCATGTGTAAAATATAAATTAATTTCAAATAAATATATTGTATTTATTATTCAGGAAAGGCGTGTTCAATTTTTTAATCCAATTTATTCAGAATTGATTGATCATCCAGTGGCATTTGCCAATTCAACTTTTGTGTAGACACAGATTAAACTTATGTGAGCTGAAATGTTTCTTGTTATATTTTTCAAATTATTCATAATTGATTGGTCATTTTGAATTTTTTGATTTAGCAGTACCGAGAGACAATATACATCAATTCAAATATTTGATTCACATGGGGATTTTATCATTTTTAATTGTTGGGTTTCTTGCATTTTTGTAACTACCCAAGACTTATGCAACCTCATTTTCAAAGACCACATTAGAATAAGATTTTCTCTTATAACAATGTGACATAGCATATGGATTTTAAGATGTGTACACAATCATTTTAGAGAATTTGTAGCAGTAAATCCATGGGAGGATTAAAATTTAATATGATATTTTTTATTACAAACAAGTTTTAATATAGCAATTTATAAAAAAATATGTAATAGTCGAACTTGAACCATTGATGGTACAAGGAAGATTTTTTGAAGTGGCTTGATATCAATAATAATTTTATTGAGTCTTAAAGTTAAGATGTCATGAATAGAGAGATTTCATAATGCAAACATTGTAGATGATATTTTTTCCATATATTCTTGGAAGCTTGTTTCAACAATGGTTGGGTAGTATTGTTGTAATTGTGGCATTTGCAGTATGCGGTCTATCTTGTCGTCATGTGTTTCCATGTGCACTCAATACTAAGGTGATAGAAAGATGTACATTCTTTATAGATAAAGTATTTTGATGAATTTGGAAGCATGGGATTTGTTGATAGGGTGGTGAAAAGGAATTTTCTAGTCTGAGTATTCATTGTACTTATTTCAAAAGTGAGAGTAATTATTAAGTTTGGATGTGTTTTGGTGAGAAAAATGGCATGATTTTTAATAGAATAATATATATGCACTGTAAGTAGGTGTTGTGAGATGATTTTGTAGCATTTTTGTTGGCACTATGACCTAATTTCTTAGCACTTCCAAAAAATTTATCTTCTCGAATTCCTGGAAAGTGAAATGACTCGGCCTCGCTCCCAATCAATTCTCCACTACCCTAATTTTCTCCTTAATACCAAATATGGTTTTATTTTCCTTTATCCATCATATTTTTAAATCCATAACACATTTTCCACTCCAAATCAGTCACAAGAAGGCTTATGAAAACACTCAAATATGGTACTTTGTAATCTGTGAAAGCGCTCTATTTGTTGTAAATCCAAGAAGTCTTTGCGCCTGAACGTAGAGAACATACATCCATGGGGTTTTGGAACAAAACCAAAAGATACATTAAAAACCACGCAAATTTTGGGCCACAATATTTATATTAGTAATGTAAATCGACTCTTTAGGTCTCAACCAAAGTTTACACTGATTCCAGACAACAAACTCTTCAAAACGCATAGGGGTCTCACTGAAAATTATGTTGGTTTCAACACTCAAAATCAACGTCCATTCTATAGGCCTAACGATCAACCTCTAATAAAATTTTGTAGTATATTCAAGTTCCTTTCTTACATGAATTTCATGTCTCTCATACATCGCAATCCTCATGAATTCAACCGTTCATATTTCGTACCAAAAACAAACATCACACATAGATTTCTAACTCATTTTATTGGTCATTTACATTTCCCCAAAAGCAAACAACTTCATTAATAATAGACAAACATAGAAATTACAAACACAAAGGCACATAAACATATTTCTCATTAATCAAATTCAGGTATGTATTAAATGGTCCAGATATACAATGTGGGCATGTTCATCTTAGGCCCCTCGACGTCTTCTTCTTCTCCTCGCATTAGAGCTTCTCCTCTTCTCCTCCAATTATACTTATGTTTCACACCCTCTCTTCTCAAATAGTTTTCCTCATTAAAAATAAAGATAACATAGGACAACCAAGAGTCATAGATGAATCGTTTCCATTCTCCACAAAATAAGGGAAACCGAAACTACATTTACATTAGGAAATATTTCCTCCAAATTATTCTAAAAATAAATTCACATCCTAATGTGTTAGGATATTACGACACATAGGAAATAGTTAAGAATAACTTAGTCTAGTGTAGAGTTAGGTAAAGTGTGTTTCTTTACCATGTACATTTGTAACTTATAATCCGACGGTCACAATTTGTAGTGATCCGACGGTTATCTCTCACCTCGGTATTAACGGCACTTGATCCGTGGCTTAACACCCGATTGGTCCATGATCTCTATTTAAAGAGCATGGAGGGTCATTTGTCCGGTAACCGTTTATGAGAGAAACATATGTAACTTTTCTTTTATATTAATAAATTCCCTGAAGTGGCCGCGTTGGCTCAGGGCATGGATTGTTTCCCTCTTTGAGGGTTTTAACCACGTGATTATACTGGTGTACTGATTTGTGATCTATTTGTGAGTAGTGACCTTTGGTTCTTGATCTACGGAACTTACCTTGTAAATTCCTACATGGTTTGACAAGCGTGCCTCTTGGCACGCTTCAGCCCCTTTGCAGCTTGTGCACAGTGATTTATGTGGTCCACTTCTTGTTGTTTCTTTCTCTAGTTGCAAGTACTTCTTAACTTTAATTGATGATTTTTCCAGACGCACTTGGGTATACTTCTTAAAACTCAAGAGTGAAGTTTTTAACATGTTCTTGGCCTTTAAGGCCTTTGTTGAGAAACAATCTGGACATCAAATTCTCAAGTTAAGATCAGACAATGGTGGAGAATATGTTAACAACAAATTTATCAACTTCTGCACTGAGCATGGCATTCAATTGCAACATACTGTTCCATATACTCCACAAAAAAATGGTGTAGTTGAAAGGAAGAATCGCACCTTAAAAGAAATGGCTAATTGTATGCTTCAATCTAAAGGACTTGGTCTCAATTTTTGGGCAGAAGCCATTAACTGTGCAAATTACATAGTAAATCGCACTCCTACTAAGGTTTTAAAGAATATAACTCCAAAAGAAGCTTGGAGCTCAATCAAACCAAATGTAAGTCACTTTCGTGTTTTTGGAAGTGATGCTTGGGCCCATATTCCAGATGCGAAACATAAAGCCTTAGAACCTAAGAGTAAAAAATGTATTTTTGTTGGATATTCTGAAGATGTCAAAGGATATAGACTTCTTCAACCCAAATCCAAAAATATAATCATTAGAAGAGATGTAAAGTTTGATGAAAATATATCGGCCTGCAAGCCTAGTTCGGTGGGTGAGCCACCTTTGGCCTGCGAGCCTGATTCGGCATATGTGCCACCTCTCTCTCTCTCTTATATTTTTAACAGCATTCCTTCTAGTTCAGATGATGACAACGAGGATGAAAATCCTCCTCCAGTTCGTGCAATTGTTCCTTATACTCCACCGCTTGAAATATGATTTCGCTCTACTCGGGATGCAATAGGTTCTCTTGCAGGTGACCCTGCCGATCGATGACGTACATGTTCTTAGTTCGAAAGAGCCTCTTCCTTATTGGCTCAAGTTCTAGAAAAAGTTGATCCAGAAACCTTTGAAGAAGCCTCCGGTCATCTAGATTGGGATGAAGCTATGAATGAAGAGTATCATTCCTTATTGGCAAACAATACTTGGGATCTTGTTCCTCTTCCAAAAGGAAGAAAACTTGTCAGATGCAGATGGGTTTACAAAACAAAGTTTGGACCAGATGGAAAAGTGGATAGACATAAAGCTCATCTTGTTGCTAAAGGATTTTCACAAGTTGAAGGCATTGACTATACTGAAACCTTCTCCCCTATTTCCAAAATGAATTCTATCCACCTTGTTCTTTCCCTTGCTACCTCCTTTAAATGGGAAGTCCATCAGATGGATGTTAAATCTGCCTTCTTACATGGATATTTGCATGAAGAAATCTACATGGAACAACCCCCTGGCTTTATCCAAAAAGACTCCAGCCTTGTTTGTCGCCTTAGGAAGTCTCTCTATGGTCTCAAACAAGCTCCTCGGGCTTGATATGCCAAAATGGATAGATTTCTCTTAGATAATGGCTTTTCTAGGTGTCATTCTGACAACACTGTCTACACCAAGAAGGTGGGTAATTCCTTCACCATCCTTGTTCTTTATGTTGATGATCTTATCCTTACTTGTAGTGATCCAAACCATATAAACCATGTGAAGTCTAGCCTCAAAAAGAAGTTTGAAATGACAGACTTAGGACACTTGCATTATTTCCTTGGTCTTCAAGTCTTGCAATCCAAGGAAGGAATTACCCTCTCTCAGTCCAAGTATGCATGTGATCTTCTACACCACTTTCACATGGGAGACTGTAAGTCCGCCCCTTCTCCCTTTCAGTCTGGAGTCAAGATTTCAGTCAACTATACTACCCCTGAAGTTGATGCTACCTTATACCGTCAACTTGTTGGTAAACTTTTGTATCTAACCCATACCCGTCCTGACCTTTCCTTTGTCGTTGGTCTTGTCGCTCGGTTTATGCACCAACCTCATGAAAGTCACTGGAAAGCAACTAAAAGAATACTTCGATATATTCGAGGTACAGTTCAGTTCGGGATTCATTACAGTGCAAGAGCATCTCCCTTGTTGATTGGTTTCACTGATTCTGATTGGGCTGGTGACCCTGATGATCGGAAGTCCACTGCAAGATATGTATTCACTCTTGGTTCAGGACCTATTACTTGGTCTTGTAAGAAACAAAGTGCCATCTCCCTTTCTTCAGCAAAAGCAGAGTATCGTGGTGCAGTTGAAGCCAGCAAGGAAGCCATGTGGCTTCGTCAGATCCTGTCTGAATTTGGTCTTCATCAGCAGCATCCAACTACACTTTGGTGTGATAATTAGAGTGCCATTCAGCTATGTAAAGATCCAGTTCAGCATCAGTGTATGAAACACATTGAACTCCACATACACTTCATCAGAAAGCTCATTCATGATCGTGTTCTTGAAGTGCAGTACTGTCCAACCAATGATCAAGTAGCCGATATCTTTACAAAGGCTCTCACAGAAACGAAGTTTACCAAACTTCGATCCATGCTTGGAGTTCAGGAAAGTTGTCATTAAGGGGGGATAGGCTCTAATGCCTCCTTCCTTCTCTTATTGTGTCACCTTTGTAAATCCTTCAATCCTATCCCAATTTGTTCTTAAGGGGGGATGTTAGGATATTTTGACACATAGGAAATAGGCTCCTTTTGTGTCACCTTTGTAAATCCTTCAATCCTATCCCAAGTTTTTCTTAAGGGGGGATGTTAGGATATTCCGACACATAGGAAATAGTTAAGAATAACTTAATCTAGTGTAGAGTTAGGTAAAGTGTGTTTCTTTACCATGTACATTTGTAACTTATAATCCGACGGTCATGATTTGTAGTGATCCGACGGTTATCTCTCACCTCGGTATTAATGACACTTGATCCGTGGCTTAACACCCAATTGGTCCATGATCTCTATTTCAAGAGCATGGAGGGTCATTTTTCCGGTAACAGTTTACGAGAGAAAAATATGTAACTTTTCTTTTTATATTAATAAATTTCCTGAAGTGGCCGCGTTGCCTTGGGCCATGGACTATTTCCTTCTTTGAGGGCTTTAACCATGTGATTATGCGGTGTACTAATTTGTGGATCTGTTTGTGACGGTGACCTTTGGCTCTGCAGTACGGAACTTACCCTATAAATTCCTACA
>JAXQQM020089021.1:0-35127 GCA_034641835.2 Pinus albicaulis
ATCTAGAAAATTACGGGGAGCTACTGATAAAAGATTTATCAGGACAATTCCAAGGTGAAATGGAGTATTTATCGTAATTCATATTGGGCTAGTTGATGATTTTAAAGCATTGTAATCTTGGAAAAAGGTAAGTTCCTTGCCCGAGGAGAAAAAGAAGAGTTTTTCTTTAGACTAGAACATATCATTTTATCTTTATACTTTATGAAACATATTATCGGGCAGACCCATTATTAACTGGGAGTTGCCCCTCCCTTGTATGTATGGGCGTACACTGTGGATGTGATGATGATGTTCATGTTTTCCGCACATTGAAAGAACATTTGATTAACTAATTTAACAAGTGTTGATAAAGGCGCAGTCTACATACTTGAGTATTACGAAAAGGAGAAGTACGGTAGTGCCGCACCCCGTCTATAGCACGGTTGAAAGGTCACCGAAGGTCTAGGGGCGTGACAGGTTTCCTCGCCCCGCCGTGACGACAGTCGCCCAACTGTGCGAAATGTAAGGTTTCCATGTCACTGCTCAATGGACACCGTCCAATTATACGCCCGCCGCGACGGAAACCGCCCCTGTAAGACCCACGAGCCGAGGACGACGACGGAAGGCGTTGGAAGCATTCGGTGGACATGCGACGAACGACGAAAACCACGACGGAAGGTTAGACGGGCGCGCCGACGGACGAAAACATCGCTCGGCTACTATGCAACGTTATCATGGTGACCGTGCGACGTTTAGGAGCGACATGCATAAACGCGTCCAAAAATGGCCGTGTGTTGGCTTGGAGGTTTTATAGGCCGGCCGTGGTGGCAAGCCGACGTTAAGGAGGAAATGCCACGTCGTAACCAAGGCTTTATGGGCGTTTACTGGGTCGACCTTATATGGGTCAAGCCCCACCCATGGAAGCAATGTGTGGGCAAAGGCACATACGAAAGGAGGACGTGCGATGGACGATAAAGGAAAGAAAGAAGGACATCAACATCTTATTGATTCCACCATTGGCAAGCTAATGCTCGAGCCAGAGCGAAGGTCGAGGGTGGAGGGCGAAGCCGCAGCAGGGAAACGGAGTCTGGGTCGAGTCGGGTAAAAACACGTTCGGCGTTCACCCGCAGGTCGAGTCGGGTTCCTTCCGCAGGGCGCGTGCGGTGCAGTGTTTAGTGCGGTTCCTTACGTAGGATGCATGCGGTGCGGTGTTTAGGTCGAGGTTGAGTTGGGTTCCTTCCGGGAGACGCATGCAGAATAGCGTTCAACGTGGCCACGTTTAGGTCGAGTCTGGTTCATATAGTGCGCCCGCGTTCAACATGCATAGAATAATGTTTGAAGGCGCGAGGTCATTTAGTAGGGTTAGTTCGATTCAAACGTGGCCTAAACGTGTGCAGATTGTGACCCTCGCGTGCGGAAACGCGTTCAGGGTGCCGAGGGCGTCTGTGACCCGTGTGACCCACTCGAACCAGAATTCGCGCAGACTTCATAAACATGTTCTGAAAGGGAATTTTGGGGTTCCTTTAGATTTTTTGCACTGTTGGGAAGCTGTTAAGGCTAGACCCAGGTACAAGCACATTTGGCAAGAAGCATAAATGGTTTATGGAGGCTTGGTTGTATAGTTATTGCAGATTGTACATATTTATTGAAGCATAATACTGGGCAGACTCATTAACGCGATTTGGCCCTCCCTTGAATGTATGGGTGTTCATGTGGTTTGATATTGATTTTTATTGCTGTTTTATTTCCGCACAGGAGCACTTTGGAAGATTAATTAAACAAGTGTTGAGTTAGGCGTAGTCTACTTATTGAGTATTTGAAAAGAGAAAAATAAGGTAGTGCCGCACCCGTCTATAGAGTGGTTGGGAGACTACCACAGGTATAAGGGCGTGACAGTTGGTATCAGAGCTACATTTTTGTGGCTTTTATTATTATTATTATTATTGAGCAGGGATACCGTTGCAGGTGGTATTGAAGCTTGACGGATGAGTTTGTTTCATTGGAAGTGAACTTCAAAGAAATTAAAGAGAAGTCGAAGGAAGTGGAAAAGAATTTTGATGAGGCGAGTCGGACCATTGATACATTGTGAAAGAGGAGGACATCTGGCATGAGAAAAGATGAAATGTTTCGACTTATGAAGAAAGTTGTAGAAATTTATATAAATGGTATGTTATACATCCGCACCGAGATTCTCTGATCACACACTATTTGGCTTCAATGCTCCACCAAACTACGTACATGAGTTCTAATAGAAGTATCCATGCAATAGCTCCACTTAACCCTTAGGAATAGCATAATTCTCTGTCGACTCTTGTGCCACATCTGCCACATCACAATGCACTTAACACGAAGTGCTCAAGAGGAATAAGATAATGTTTATAGTCCAAATATTATTAGAGGTAATAATATTCAACATATCTATTAGATTAGCAATCTAAATCGGATTCACTTAATGTCTAAAAATAGAAGTCCATATATTTTTCCAACTTGACCAACCATCCACAAATAATCACGCAACTCATAGAATATGATCGACATGTCTAAAAATAGACATAGTCTAAAAATAGACTTTGCACCAAAAATAGCCTGTGGGCCCACTTAGTGAAGGCGACTTCTTTCCACTAAGCTCATCATCTTGTTGCAATCTCAACACTCCCTCTCAACAAGATAAGGATTATTTGCCACCCCTATCCTGCCCCTATGGTATTTGAATTTTCTCTTGGTGAGCGCCTTCATCAAGATATCAGCATCCCGATCCTCCGTGGGAATGTATGAAAGTAACATGATCTTATGCTACACACAATCTCTTATATGATGATGCTGGATGTCAATTTGTTTAGATCTATCATGAAATACTAGATTAACTGAGAGTTTGATGCAACTCTGATTATCACAATATATCACAGTAGGATCCAAGTGTGAACCGAACAACCTGACTAGGATCTTCCTCATCCATATAGCCTCACATGTAGCCAAAATTGTTGCCATATACTCGGCCTCTGCTGAACTGAGTGCCACGGATATCTACTTCCTGCTGTACGAAGAAAATGTTGTCAACCCAATACTGAAAATCCCTCCAAATGTGCTCTTTCTGTCCGTTGGGCTCCCTGCCCAATTTGCATATGTGAAGCCACATAGCTTCACCTCATCCTACTATCTATACCATAATCCATATCCCGATGTGCCTCTGAGATATCTCAATACATGCTTTCCTGCCTTCCAAAAGAGCTTGGTAGGTGTTAGAGTCAGTCTTTACATCCCTCCGTCAGAGATCATTTCTCTTATTGCATTTAATTTTTAGGTGTCTCATTCAGCTCATTCATCTACATTCCGTTAGGGGCATGCCATCATCTGAAAGAAGGGCTTTGTCACTCATTCCCCCTCATGCCTTGTACCTGGTGGCTCAGGTCTGTTCACCAAAATCAAAGTCATTCATAGTCTTGTTTTGTTCTCTTGGTTAACTAAGAGTCATCTTAGTCATTAGGTCTAGGGTTTCTCAAATTTTGTGTTTCCGAGTGTCCAATAATTCCAACAGGCCAGAGGGAGGTTCCAAATAAGTTTTTATTTCAAATTTTTCATCATCAATAATTCTTGAGAATGATTCTTCTTCAAAAATCTGTTTTAAAGAAGAAATTGTCAAATTTATTGTTTGTAATAAATATGTAATTTTTAAAGTATTCCGTCATGAAGAATTTAGAGGCAGCCTTGGTCCTCCTTTGCCGAAATACAATGCCAACCATCCCTACAAAAAATTTCCAAGAGTTTCATCATTTCAGCCAAAAAGTCAAGTGGAAACAAGCAAAACAGAGTTTGTATTAAAAATGTGAAAAGTGCCAATTTCAAAACATTACAAAAGTGGGTCTTTACAAAGCAAAAATCAAATCCATGACTTTACAAAGATATTTCTATGTTTATCAAGCCATTTTCATCCAAGAAGCATCAGAGAATTTGAGCTTAGTTGTGGAAGGGTGAAACTGTGAGTTTAAAACTGAAGATTGTGTGTTGGGAGTTGCACGGCGCACAAGAAGGAGGGCGCGACGCACATAGGCCGCGCGGCGCATTGGGACCATTTTCACTGTGTTAAATTGCACTATCATGGTGCATCCAGGAGGCACAGTGCAGTGGGTTTGTGCACGGCACACAGAGCCTCCAAACAAATTTTCACCACCGCTTCACCAAATTTCAAATCAACTCAATTTTCTAATGATCCAAGTAAGTTTGTGGGCTTTGTCTATTGATATTAGCTGGTGTTTGCTGTGGTTTGAAAGTGAAATATAATAATTTGAATGCCAAAATGATAAACCCTCTCATTTGTCAAAAACTGCTCTCAGGCTTTGTATTTGAATTTTAAAAGGTGTGATTTTTGGTGCCAAGAACTTCATAGCACATTCCCCATCACTGTCACGATATCATTCATATCCCTTCCTATTTCCTTTATAAAACCATTCATATCATTAAAATCCTTAAACCCTATCATTCCTTCTCCTTATTCCTCTCCCATATCATTTGCAAAAAAATCCCCATTTCCAAACTGTCAAGTGATTGTTATTGCATTAATTTCACTTGACAAACCCCCACTTTTCCCACTATTCATACTTACCACAACGCTTCATTTCCCTTGGCACACATTTGACATTGAAACCAAAGCACCACTTGCTCATTTTCAAACCAACCAAACATACAGTTGACACATACATTTGCAGCACCATGACAGAGACAAATTCATCATATGAGCAAGAATATGAGCAAGACAGTGACTCAACCACTGAGCTTAATGTATGGAGAAGGCCTCATAAAAGTGGCAAGCACATCAGAGAAGATCCCACTTCCTTGACTCAATTGCAGGCCTGCCCGCTTGCAATGGCATGCTTTCAGAAACAATCATGCTTTCAGTATTGTGAGATGATTGCTCAGATTCAGCATCATCAAGAGTTGGTTCGCTTGTTTGTTTTACATTTGCGTGATTCTCATGTAAACCTTTCTGGAGTGAATTTCACCTTGACACCAAAAACCATTTCTCAGGCCACCGAGATACCCAATGTAGGTGAAGAGTGGAATAAGAGACAGCAGCTGGACAAAGTGTTCTATGAGCCATACATCAGACGCAGCCATATCAAGCAAATCAGCAGGGTATTCCCATTTCGGTTTCTGAAGGAGTCATATGTGCCATTGATGAGACTTATTATTTGGTATTTCAGTTGCGAGGGTATATTCTCCCACCTTTATGCATACCACATTCAGCTGTTGATGCATTTCACGAGGGTACGGATGATGAACATTCCATATTTTATGTGCCAAAACATAGAAAGGATGACTACCCTTGTGTAGAAGAAGACTCCAGAGTAGTAGCATAACAACATTTATCATTATGCGCTCATCAAGATCATTATGGTACATTCTCATGGATTACCTTTTGCACCAGCAGGAACCAGTCTTGGGAGATTGTCGTTTTGGAGGGGCAAATGGACACCAAATTGAAAAATTCCACTTGGGTTGGATATTATACAGGCAGGGCTTTCTAAAAAGCTATCATAAGCTCAATTTGGACTTCAGAAAGTGCCTCAAACATAGGCTCAAAGTGGTGCGATGCATTGAGTTTTTGGGCGCGGCACATAGAGAAATTTGGCCTCATTTTCACTCTTCAGCTCAGAAATTCGCCCAGTTTTGACTAGTTTCACTTTTTGATGTAACTATTGATCTATATTGATGTAATTTGATGACTATGATGTAATTTTGGCTCATATTTACTTGTTCTAGAGGATTCATTCAGTAAAAAGTGAAAACTAAATGAATGAATCAGTTTCCTACCATATAGAGGCAAGTTGTTTGATTGCCTATATTTCAGTTCCTTATTTAGAATTGGTTGAAACAGCTCCTAGAAGGATGAGCTCGACCCCTAGAGGCATGGGAAGGGATTAGAATTGTCTATATATTGTATTTTATGAGACATTTTCAGGGTTGGACTCTTGGGAATAGTTTGGCACCTAATTGTATATTCATTTCAGATTTTTGGCAAAGGAAAGACCAGAGTTTTGTAGCACTTGTTGGGATCCTTGTGGCTCTGAGTTTTTATGATGTTTTTCTCCATGTATCTGTAAGTTTCATTAATGTTTATATATGCCATTTCCCTTCTCTTTGCTTCCTAAATTAAACAAATGAGTAACTAAGGTAGAATTCATTAGTTTGCTGGTGCTCTGCCTCGAAATTTTGTTTAGTTTTATATGTTTTCGTCAGTTTGAAGAGGATCCTTGCACCTTATTTCCCTCTTCATCTCCTTAGTAGTATTTTCTGTCCATTCATTGAATCTAAGACATCAAAGCCATTTCCTTCCCTACCCCAACTTGAACTCTACAAGAAATTGGCCTCATCCCCAAGCCCAAAATTTCCTTTCCCTTTTTCCAACAAAAACCCCTAAAAATCATTCCAAACGCCTTGATTAATATACCTAGCCTAAAATTAGCACTCATTTCAGTCATCTCAAGGCCTATTGATACATTTTTCTTGAGATTGACCCGGAGAGAGCCCTCTCCTGTTCTGGTAGGGCTAGCTACCAGACTGAGCGTGGTTTGGTGTTACCATGAATCCTACCTTCTTTCAGCCTGAGGTGGATTTGGGCTATAACATAGTGGCAACTCCACTGGGGAAGAAAATTGTTTTCTTGTTGGTGTTACTTGTTTTATAAGTTATCGACGGAGCCTGAAGTTATGCCAGGTAGCCTTCAAAATGTTTTTTATTTGCATTAGCGGAAGTAGATAAACGCTGCTTCAGCCAATCTTTGGTTTAGCTTGTGAACGTGACACTTGACTTGTGAATTACCCCAGTATATCAGATCGTTCTGGACTTTTGGGTGATTGAGTCTAGAATTTGATAGGCTGAAATAGGTCGGTTTTTTCCTTTGATTTTTGAATAGATCAACACACTGGCTTCCAGAAGACATACTAGAGCTAATCCCGATCCTGATCCGCCTCCAGTGTATGAGAACCCCAATCTGATTTCAAGAAATCCTCTGTCAAGAAAGTTCCGTGATCCCTTTGTTTAAATTTCATTCATGCCCTACTGTATTTGAATTCCTTGAAGATATTGAGTTTGATGATCAATTTGAGTTTTCGTTGTTTGAAACTAAGTCTGAAAGTGCTACTGGTTCTATTGTCATAAATCCTAAGTTTATCAAGTATCTTGAGATTGAACAAGCTAATAGATCCATTGATAGTTACATCTTGAACATTCAAAACTCTATTGTGGCAACGAATATTCCTGATTTTATCGAATCCGCATCTGAAACTCTTGGTCCATCAGCAGTTACTTTTGATTCACAAGTTCACGCTGAGCCTTCTTTAATTCCTACCATTCCCGTGCAACCATCTATATCTGATCAGCAATCTGCAGTAGTTACTCCTCCATCTCCACCACATACACCTCATACATCTACTGCTCCTACTCCACCCATTTCTCCAAGACAGATCATAAATCCACCAAGAGCAATGGCTACTAGATTCGCACCTCTTTTCTTGCCCTAGAACTTAGATCCCATGCCTGCTAATTATCAGAGTAAAATCCCTTTGTTTGATGGTACTCCTCAAAGTGTGCCCGCTCAGCAGTATATTGATAGAATGACAGACTTCTTTGATCTCCATGAAATTGATGAAGAGAATGTGACCATGAGATTGTTTGTGCAAACTTTTGGAGGTGAGGTACACAAGTGGTTTAGAGATTTGCAGCCCATAAGTATTAATACTTTAGATGAGCTTTAGAGACAGTTTCTAGATCGGTGGGAAATGAAGAAAGATCCACTTCAAATCACTTCTGAATATACCAAGATCAAATGTAATGCTGGTGAGTTCGTCCAAGACTATATTATCAGATTTAATGCAGTTTATAATGCAATTCCTGATGATTTGAGGCCATATAAGAAGTCAGATTTGTTAAAATTCCCGGTTCGTTTTGATCCGGACATGGCCTATTCATTATGAGAAAGAGATCCACCCACCTGTTGAAGCTTCGAAAATCGCTGCAACAACACAGGGGATGACCAGCCGGTCCGGACCTTAAAGCAGCTCCTTTTCCATTTGGAATGGTGGTTCTAACTGGTTCAACTAGGTCCAGTTACCTTCTCTCAATCTCCAATGGCTTTAAAATATGACTTTCATTCACCAATGGATAAGAGATATCAGATCAACCTTCTTGTTGATCAGGCAAGAAAGTGATCCTTAAGCTGATTTAGGGCTCAGCCAATCCACTACTAAAGTTTGCCTCTTTGGGAAGAGGACTTAAGAGAATGTAGAAATTAATCTAAATGAAAATTTATTCTAAGATGCAAGCAAAAGAAACTATCTTAATCCTATCTTAATTAGGCAGATATAGATCTAACCCAACCAAGAGCAGGTATTTATAATATTGAGATTGAAATATGTCTTGTTTATAATGAATATCAAGTTAATGAAATAGTTCAATTAACTGACATTATGGATAGAAAAACACATCCTATTGAGACCTTTTAACTGAAATAATCAATCAACAACACTCAGGAAATAGTTCACAAAATGGTATTGATCATTTAATCAGTAACTTGAATTATTAAACAATAATATGCAAAATAAGTTCACAACATATCACTATTTATTAATCCAATACTAAAAGACAGATTTATGAGTAAATAGTTACTCAGAAATAAGAATTCAACCCATAAGAGCAGAGATAAATAACAACATAAAATAGAAGTAAATTACCCATACCGACAAAAGTGCACAAATATGTAAGTAAATTGACACCATTCCTATTTTCATAAAATAAAACTAGCATTTAAAATAATAGTATTCGAAATACCAATTTATTGAATCCATTTCTCCAGCTCCGGTCTCTAATAGTCCTTTACAATGCCTAAGCTTCTACTTTCAAAATCAGAGCTACAATAGTGCAAACTCTGTTCATTATACATAACTCAGGATGTAAAAGAAAAACCTCAATAATCTCCAGATCTGAGATTCCACTCCTCCCATCTACAACTCTAAATCCCTATTACAAAAGTGCTTTTAGAATTCCAGAATTGCATAGGAGAGCAGCCCTTTTTTACATTCTGCAATCTGCTATTTATAATTTTTGCAAAGGAATCCTTGAGATGAAAGTTTGCTGAAGAGAAATCTGCCCAATCCAAATTTATTTGCTCAAAATTCCCATCTTTAATTGCTAGAGCATTCTCATTGATTGAGGTCTTTTTCTCCATATATCTTCTACTGTTTTCCTGCAAAAAGAAATCAAAATGAATTAAAATGTAACAATAAAATCAAAATACTATTTCTAGCATTAAAACAAATCCAATCAAATTTAATTTAAATAAATCATTGAAAATAAAATATAAGCTCTCTATTGATGCCTAGGATAGTTTAATTGGCCAAATATATCATTGATGAGCGAATTTACAATTAGAAGAGGCTTAGGACAAATGAAAATGCAGAAAATAAATCAGAAAATTGATTTTGTTTTAGAATTTCGAAGCTTGATCTTCTGCATGATTTTTGACCCAATTAATGACCAAATCTATTAGTAGAACCTCCTCAGAAATGTTCTCCTTGATTTTATCTTTCCAATGAGCTGTCCTGGGCCTCACTTGGCCAAGTAAAACTCATTCTATGAGCTTCCAAAGTTGATGAGTCAAATCTGACATAAATCTGGAAACTCTGTTACTGGGTTAAAAATCAGAATTTTAATTAAAAATTTAATCCTAAATTAGAATTCTAATTATCTAATAATTAATTTTAAATTAATTATTAACTAACTAATATATACAATTAATTCTAATTAATTATCATCTAATTAGAAATTAATTAAGTTACAAAATTAAATTAATATACAAATGATTTGAAAAAGTTAATTTAAATATAATTAATATTATAATTCAAATTATATTAAAATTATAATAAATATTATAATTATAATATAATTATTATAATATAAAAATATAAAAATTAATTTACAAACCATTGGAATCAATCCAAACCCAAAATCCATTAAACAAACCATTGAAATCAATCCACACCCATTAATTTATAAAACAAACCATAAAACAAACCATTGAAATCAATCTAAACTTA
This sequence comes from Pinus albicaulis, assembly GCA_034641835.2. Lineage (NCBI taxonomy): Eukaryota > Viridiplantae > Streptophyta > Pinopsida > Pinales > Pinaceae > Pinus > Pinus albicaulis. The sequence goes on from JAXQQM020089021.1 coordinate 10,068, forward strand.
TTACTTCATCCATATGAGTTTGTGGAGGGGTATGGTGAGTGGAGTGTGAGGTGAGGGTGACGTGAGGGTGAGTGAGATGGAGGTACAGGAGGTATAAGGGGTAAAACAAAAAAAACTTTATATTAAAAACTTTTAAGACATCTCATATCGCCTTATTGCATATCGCATTTTGTCAAATGTGCATGTTATAAAAATTGCGATGGATTCGATATTGTGATATTGCGATATGCGATGTATTTATTTATTTATTTATTTATTTATTTTTAATATTAAGTTTTAATTTTAATTAAATCAATTATATTTTATTATAATAATTAATTTAATTAATCTCAAAATTTAATGTTAAATATCAGTTTTTTTTTTTTTTTTGGTTTTATTTTAATGATGTTTAGATTAGTTATGAAATTTTCTAAACTACAGCCACTCCAAAAATAAAATAAAAAGAATAAAAAAAATAGCATTTTTAACCCAGACTTAGATAAATGATGGGACTTTAAAGGAGTACACTTTTCAAACCAGTTGACCAAATAAGGTGAGATAAGCGTCAATGGGAAGCTTATAAAAAATTGATTCTAACAAAGCAATCAAAACAAGAATTCAAAGAAAATAAAAAATTAACAAAAACGTAGGATAATCAACTTAAAATAAAAATCCTAAAAGGTGTTTAGCCAAAATTTTTATAAAAAGGGTCCCCATTATTTGAAGTGAACAAGTCAAAAATGGGGGGGTTGTGTTTTACCACAACACCACCTTAGAGGACATGCAGAAGATTGCCGTTAGTGTCGAGGCAAATTTGAATGACAAGAGAGCTAGGTTGAGAGCTGAGAAGAAAGTTGTGATAAAAGAAGAAGCTTCTACATCAGATCAACTACTTCGTAAAGTGGAAAAAATGTTCTAAAGGTTCACACTTGATAAGCCCGAACCGCAGATTCGAAATCCCAATTTTTATGGTCAGCAGCAGCCACAATTCAGGATCAAACAACGAGAGCAGGGAGCACAAGAACCAACAGTCCAACAGCAAGTAAAGACACCTCTTCAGTAGAATTTTGTTGGTCAGGATTCAGATGATGAAGATGATGTAGTAGGGGAGGAAAATCACTTCTTTACTCCTGATGATTTGCCCATTTATATCACTGAAGATGAGGAGTATGCAGAAAGTTCAGTTGTACAAAGATATGAGGATTTTATCTTGGCCAATGATGCAGCTCTTGAGGAAGAGTCGGATGAGTATCAGAGAGGTTATATGAATGCCTTGTCAGCCCAACAGAAGCAATATTCTCTTAGAAACAGAGATGTGCCTATCAACCCAATCCAAAAGAGAAAGGAAGTTTCAGCACCTAAAAACGAATCACCTGTTGCAAAAAAGAAAGCAAAAGAGATAGTTGATCCCGCTGCCACCAAGTCATCATCAGCAGAAAAATCAAATCATCCAATTACATCGAGGGAGAAGGCTGAAAAGAAACATGTTCCAGCCAAAGAGATCAAAAATACTTCAGCCTTTAGTTTGGATAATGAGATTTCTAAATTAAAGGTATCCATTCCCTTGACTGAACTAATGAAGAATAGAAGTTATAGAGGTCAAGTTTCTAAAATTTTGAATTTCGATCCCATGTCTAATATGGTGAATATTGAAGATGATCAACCTGAACTGATATTTGGACTAACTTTAGATGGTGAGTCTCCAGATAGCGAAGTGCCTCCTTTTTATATCAGTCTTCGATTACATGAGTTTGTATTGCATAATGCCATGTTCGATTCCGGTGCTTCCCATAATCTTATGCCGAAGGCAATCATGGAGAAGTTGGGTTTAGACATCACTAGGAAGTACCATGATCTTTATTCATTTGATTCTAGCAGAGTGAGATGTATTGGGCTCATTAAAGACTTGGTTGTTAGTTTGGATCAGATTCCCACAAAGAATGTTTTGATGGACGTAGTTGTGGCAGACATTCCTCCCAGGTTTGGTATGTTGCTTTCCAGATCTTGGGGAGAAAAATTGAAAGGGAAATTACAATTAGATTTCTCCTATGCGACGATTCCTGTGTTTGGCCAAATGAGAAAGTTGTATCAGGAACAAAAAATGAAGTACATGATTACAAGCAAGGAGAAACCGGTCAATCATCCGATTAATTATGTACATACAGATTTAGACTCTTTTGTTTTGTATGCCGATAGTTTCAATGATGTTGATAGTCAGTTAGTTCAAGCAGAAGATATTCCAGAGATTACCAAAAATTTCAGAGAAGTTTTGCAGAAAGAAAGGCAAAAACCGGAAAGCACAGTTGAGCAATCAGCTAAAGATAGTGGACAGCAAGCAGAAAAAACAGAGCTAGCACAATTTCAGCACTTAGAAGATGATGAAGAGGGTCTATGGACCATGGATTTCGATGGTGCAGTGGGAAATGATGGTGTTGGAATTGGTATTTGGGTACGCAGTCCTTTTTCCGCTCCAAACAAGGTACCGAGCAATGTACGGGTATGTTCTTACAAATTAGCATTCGATTGTTCGAACAATGAGGCTGAGTACGAAGCTCTGATTGCTGGCCTAAAAATTCTTAGAAAGCTGAATGCTAAGAGAATTGCAGTCTATGGCGACTCCGAATTGGTGATTAAGCAAGTAAAGGGTGAATATCAAACGAAGCATCCCCGAATGCGGGCTTACCGAAATGTTGTTCTGGATATTTTGAAGCAGTTTTCAGATTATACTTTGACTTGTATTCCTCGCATTCAAAATGGAATTGCAGATGCACTTGCTAAGGCAACAAGTAATTTGAAGATCCCAATGAATTCAAGTAATAAGTTCAAAATCCATGTGAAGCACCGTCCTACCGTCCCGGATAATCAAAGATGTTGGAAATTTTTCCAAGATGATGATGAGATTAATGATTTTCTGCAAAACAAAGGTAAGTTCAAAGATACCTCAATTGATGTAGAATATGATGATGGTGAAGCTAATGTTCAAGTCAATCAAATGGAAGTGTTGCAGCTGAAAGATAACATTATTCCTAAAGGTTTGATACCTTTAGAAGAGCTCATCGATCAAGATGATGTAGCTAAGAAACCAACCTTACGACCAACTGAAAAGGGAGTTGAAGATGTAAACATTGGAACAGCTGAAAATCCAAAGATGGTGAAGTTATCCAAATCATTGCCACCGGAGGTAAAAGAAAAATATGTGAGTTTGTTGTCTTCTTTTGCTGATGCTTTCGCTTGGGACTATTCAGATTTAAAGACGTACGATACCAAGATAATTTAGCACACTATTCCAATCAAGCCTAATCAGAAGCCTTTCAGACAAAAGCTAAGAAGAATCAACCCGAAGTTGCTGCCATTAATTGAGAAGGAGGTAAACAGGTTGTACAAAGTAGGAATCATTGTTCCCATCAGATTTTCTGATTGGATTTCCAATTTGGTGCAAGTGCGGAAAAAGACAGGTGAGATTCGGTTGTGCATTGATTTCCGAAATCTGAACAAGGTGTCATTGAAGGACAATTATCCATTGCCCAAAATGGATCATATACTTCAGTGAGTAGTTGGAGCATCTCGTATGTCACTACTCGATGGTTATTCTGGATATAACCAAATTTTGGTCCATGAGGATGACTGAGACAAAACAGCGTTCACCACTCCGTGGGGAACTTTCCACTATGCCAAGATGCCATTCGGTTTCAAAAATGTTGGTGTGACTTTTCAGCGGGCAATGGACATGGCTTTTGCGAATGAGAAGGATGTTTTTCTTATTATATACCTTGATGATTTGACGGTCTTTTCCAATTCAGATGAAGAGCATATGTATCACTTGAAAGTTGTCTTTCAAAAGTGCAGAAAATATGGTGTCTCACTTAATCCAAAAAAGAGCTTGTTTTCCATGGATGAGGGAAAATTACTTGGTCACATTATTTTAAAAGATGGCATTCATATTGATCCAGCACGTGTAGAAGCAGTTCAGCAAATTGACTCTCCCAGGAATAAGAAGGAGATTCAGTCTTTTAATGGTAAGATGAACTTTTTACGTCGTTTTGTGCCAAACCTTGCTGAACATCTAAGAGAGATAACAAATATGCTTAAAAAGGACAGCCAAGTGAAGTGGACTGAAGAGGCGGTAAAGTCCTTTAATTTGGTGAAGTTGGCACTATCTTCAGCTCCGGTGTTAATCAGCCTGGATTACACCCAAGATTTTATTTTGTTCTCATTTGCTTCAGAGCATACCATGGCAGCTGTGTTAATGCAGAAAAAAGATGGGCATGAGAAGCCAATAGCTTTTTTCAGTGGAACTATAAGAGACGCAGCCTTGAAATACAACATCATTGAGAAGCAAGCGCTGGCACTTGTGAAAGCATTAAAGGATTTCCGGGTATACATTCTGCATTCTCATATTTTGGCTTATGTTCCTAACGCTGCCGTGAAAGATGTTTTAGTACAAACTGATCCAGAAGGAAGACGAGGCAAGTGGATTGCAGCTTCGCTGGAGTATGATGTGGAGATAAGGCTCACGAAGCTTATCAAGGGACAGGGGCTGGCGAAGCCTATGGCTGAATCGAATTTGCATGCATTAGACATAAATCTGATTACTGCTATGTCTGATGAGGATGAGGAGAATTCGCCACTTCAGGTATCGGAAAAATTTTTTGCTTCTCCGTGGTATTCAGATATCGTGTATGTTCTTCAAAAAATTTCACCACCACCTGGCATGACTAGAAACAAAGGTAGAACTCTAAAATTGAAGGCTGCAAAATTTTGTATTTTGAATTCTGCACTTTATTGGAAAGATCCGGGTGGTGTTTTGTTGAATTGTTTGGTGGAAGAAGAAGCGAAGAAGGTAATGGAGGATTCCCATAAAGGGGACTGCGAGGGTCACCTTTTTTGGAAAACAACAGCCAATAAGATTTTGAGAGCGGGATACTATTGGCCGACATTGTTTGCTGATGTGTATAAGACTGTCAAAGGCTGCCATGAGTCCCAGATTTTCGAAGGAAGACAGAAATTATAGCGTTTGCCGCTTAAACCTATTGAGGTAAGCGCCCCTTTTCAGCAGTGGGGTTTGTATTTCATTGGGGAGATCCATCCTCCTTCTTCAGGACAACATAGATGGATCCTAACAGCGACTGATTACTTCACGAAATGGATCGAAGCAATTCCCACCAGGCAAGCTACGGATTCGGTAATCATTTCTTTCCTTGAGAATAACATTTTGTCTCGCTTTGGTTGCCCGAATAAATTGATCATTGATAATGCAGCGGCTTTTAAATGAAGAAAGATGATTGAGTTTTGTGCCAAGTATAAAATCATTTTGGGGCATTCAACCGCCTATCATCCGCAAGGCAACGGATTGGCAAAATCTTCCAATAAATCTTTAGTCAACATTATTAAAAAGTTGTTGGACATAAATAAGAAGAGTTGGCATAAGAAGCTGGTCAATGCGCTATGGGCTGATCGGGTGAGTCAAAATAAATCCATTGGTATGTCCCCCTTTGAGTTAGTTTATGGATTTGATACAGTGTTTCCGACCTCTCTCGCTGTTCCGGTGGTCAAGCTTCTTCAGGAAGCTGGTAGTGAAGAAAGCCATATGCAAAGAAGGATAAATCAAATGATTCACTTGCAGCAAACGAGAGAAGAGGCTTTCCAAAACACATTTAAGTTGCAGGAGAGAATCAAGAAGATCTATGATAGGAAAGCGAAGGCGGATAAATTCCAATTGGAGGAAGTGGTGCTGAAGTGGGATGCTAGGAATGAGGACAAAGGTAAACACGGTAAGTTTGAAAATCTCTGGAAAGGTCCCTTTAAGATTGCAGCATATCGAGGTCATAACGCCTTTCTTCTGAAGGATATGAACGAGGAAGATTGTCCAGGAGGGCCGGTCAATGGTCGACTGCTCAAGCGGTACCATTTCTAAGATTTTTTCTGCTGATCACATTGTCATTGTACATACCATTTATTTCAATTTCATCGCAAGTGTGCACTGTGGTCTTTTCTTCAGTTTGGGGCCCGAAGTGAAGGCTATAATTCTGAAGAATGATTTCAGTTTTGGTTTGAGTCTGTCTAGTCGGTTTGGTTCAGTCATTTCAGTTTTAAAAGTTGAGTCAGTCTGAGTCAAATTTTCAGTCAAATAAATTCAGTCAATAGTCTTGAGTTGCTTTGTCAAAATAATGGACTCCATAGCCCAATGGACGAAGGCACTGTCTATCTCTCCCAGAGATCTTCTGTTCTTGGCACCTCCAAGGAGCCACCATCCCCATTAGAGCCAATGTTAGAGTCGGTCTTTACATCCCTCCATCAGAGATCATTTCTCTTATTGCATTTCATTTTTTACGTGTCTCATTCGGCTCATTCATCTGCATTCCGTTAGGGGCATGCCATCATTTGACGGAAGGGCTTTGTCACTCATTCTCCCTCATGTTTGTACCTGTTGGTTGGTCAAAATTTATCAAAATTCATCAAAGTTGATTTCAGTCATTTACAGTCATAGATGGTATTTTGGTCAAACAAGAGTCAATTTGGTCATTAGGTCTAGGGTTCCGCAATTTATTTTTTTTGTCCTCAAAATGTCCAATAATGCTAGCAGGCCAGAGGGAAGTTCTAATAAGTTTTCATTTCAAATTTTTCATCATCAATAATGCTTGAGAACGATTCTTCTTCAAAACTCTGTTTTGAAGAAGAAATTGTCAAATTTATTGTTTGTAATAAATATGTAATTTTTTTAAAAGTTTTCCGTCATGAAGAATTCAAAGGCAGCCCTGGTCCTCCTTTGCCGAAATCCAATGCCAACCTTCCCTGCAAAATCAACAAAGGAGCCATCATTTCAGCCAAAAAATCAAAGAGGAAACAAAAGGAACAGAGTTGTATTAAAAGGTGAAAAAGTGTCAATGCCAAACATTACAAAAATGGGTTTGTAAGAAACAAAAATCAAATCCATGACTTTACAAAGATATTTCTATGTTTATCAAGCCATTTGCATCCAAGAGATCGATTGAAGTCGAGTTTAGTTGTGGAAGGGTGAAACTCTGATTTTGAGGGAACACTGTGTGCTTGGGTGTGCGCGCAGCGCATTGGAAGAAGGCGCGGCACACATAGCCATTTCTCACTGTGGAAATTTTCTCTATCGCGGCGCATCCACGAGGCACAACGCACTAGGCTTGTGCGCGGCGCACAAAGCCTCCAAGACAGAAATTCATCACGGCTTCATAAAAAACCTCTTTTGCTCCAAGTAAGTGTTTGTGCGCCCTTGCCATTGATTTCAGTCTGTGTTTGTTGCGATTTGGAGAGGAGGTTGTAAGAGTTTGAAGGCCAAATTTTAAACCCTATATTCATATCAAAAACTGCTCCATAGGGTTTATGTTTGAAATTTTAAGTCTGCTTGTTGATGCCAATTTGTTCGAACTCCATTTCCCATCACTGTCACACTGTTATCATAATCCTCTCCTTTTTCTCTTATGTCCCAAAACTAATCATATCCCTTGTTCCCATTTTCCCTATCACTAAAACCCTACTAGCCCTCCTCCTTTCATATCACTTATAAAATCCCTAAATTCCGAAGTTCCCCAAACAGTCAAGTGACTGTTATTGCATTAAATTCACTTGGAAAATCCCCACTTTTCCCACTGGCATTGAAAACAAAGACACTAAGTCCAATTTCTCATTTTCAACACACCAAACATACACCTTTCTTTCAGCACCATGACAGAGACAGATTCGTCATATGAGCGAGAATATGAGTAGGACAGTAACTCAACCACCGAGCTTAATGTACCGAGAAGGCCTCATAAAAGCGGCAAGCACGTCAGAGAGGAGCCCACTTCCTTGACTCAGTTGCAGGCCTGCCTGCTTGCAATGGCATGCTTTCAGCAACATTCATGTTTTCAGTATTGTGAGATGATTGTTCAGATTCAACATCATCAGGAGTTGGTTCGCCTGTTTGTTTTACATTTGTGTGATGGTCATGTAAACCTTGCTGGAGTGAATTTCACCTTGACACCAGAAGCCATTTCTCAGGCAACAGGGATACCGAACATAGGTGAAGAGTGGAACAAGAGACAACAGTTGGATAGAGCATATTATGAACCTTACATCAAGCCAGGCTATTTGAGGCAGCTCAGCAGGGTATTCCCATTCCGGTTTCTGAAGGAGTCCTATGCGCCATTGATGAAACTCATCATCAGATACTTCAGTTGCGAGGGTAGATTCTCACGCCTTTATGCATACCACATCCGGCTGTTGATGCATTTCACGAAAGTACGGATGATGAACATTCCATATTTTATGTGCCGAAACATAGAGAGGATGACTATTCTTGTGCAGAAGAAGACTCCAGAGCAGCAGCATAACAGCATTTATCATTATGCACTCATCAAGATGATTGTGGTACATCAGCTTGGATTACAGGGCACTGCATGGGAGGAGTTCATTTCCCGTGACTTCTTTACAGCCGCTCAGCCTCCTCCAGAGATTGTTCATGATGAGGGTGAGCCTTCACATCAGTTTGAGGGTCCCGAGACAGAGCCTATCAGTGTTCCAGTGTGTGTTACCTATCAGAGAGGTACCAAAGCCTTATTTGCAGTAGCACGACGAGTACTATCTCCACATGGCGTGGAAGGGGTCTGGCCTTCGACATCAGCACAGATACAGGGACAGGACAGAGGCAAGAGGCCTATACAAGACACTGATTTTACACTCATTTATGTTAATTTGAGTTCTCCCAGCTCAAAGCTGAAAGAAATCATCCAGGAGCAGAAAGCTGAGATCGACACATTGACCGAGAAATTGCAGAGAGCTCAGTGGGTTATAAATTACTCGGAGCAGCGGAATAAACAACTAGAGGATCAGCAGACATTCATGGAGTTGCAGAAAAACCGTGAAGACCGTGAATTGGCCCGAAAAATACCAGGTGACATGACACCGTTTGAGTGGGAGACTTGCCTTACGAGAGTCAACATTCATTTTGAGAAACTATTGGCGAAGGCCAATAGGGACAAAGACATGCTCAGACATATGAAGAACCACTATTGGGCCCGCACACATGTTTGCAAAGCGAAAATGAAGATCCTGAAAACGAGGCTGAGAAGGGCACTAAGGAGGCGCAAAAGGCCTGATCCACTTCAAATCTTGGCCGAAGCTTCTTTGGCTGAGCATGACACTTGATGGGGGACCTTCCCTCCAAATTTCACCAAATTTGGAGTAAATTTTGTCATTTTTGAAATTTTGGTCGCAAAACAAATTTTTCCCCCCAACGCGTCGCGCCACTTGGCGGGCGCTTACATTTGAGAGATCTTCTGGAGGAAAACTTGATATTTTTGGGTTTTTTATGATAAATTATGCATGCTCAGAAATGGCTGAGATATTTCATCAAGTTCTGGGTGGTTTAAAGAGTCAAAAACACCTTGAAAATGGTCTTTCTGCCACCTTTTGCACCAGCAGGAACCAGTGTTGGGATATTGCAGTTTTGGAGGGGAAAATGAACTCCAAATTGAAAAATTCCACTTGGGTTGGATAGTAGACAAGCAGGGCTTTCCAACAAGCTATCATGAGCTCAATTTGGACTTCAGGAAGTGCCTCAAAAACAGGCTCAAAGTGGCGCGACGCATTGAGTTTTTGGGCGCGGCGCATAGATAAATTTGACCTCATTTTGACTCTTCAGCTCAAAAATTCGCCCAGTTTTGACTAGTTTTACTTTTTGATGTAACTATTGATCTATCTTGATGTAATTTGATGATTATGATGTAATTTTGGTTCATATTTACTTGTTCTAGAGGATTCATTCACTAAAAAGTGAAAATTAAATAAATGAATCAGTTTCCTACGATATAGAGGCAAGTTGTTTGATTGCCTAGATTATAGTTCCTTGTTTAGAATTGGTTGAAACAGCTCCTAGAAGGATGAGATCGACCCCTAGAGGCATAGGAAGGGGTTAGGATGGTCTATATATTGTATTTTCTGAGACATTTTCAGGGTTGGATACTTGGGAAAAGTTTGGCACTTCATTGTACATACACTTCTGCATTTTTTGCAAAGGAAAGACCAGGGTTTTGCAGCACTTGTTGAGATCCTTGTGGCTCTGAGTTTTGATGATGTTTTTCTTCATGTATCTATAAGTTTCATTAATGTTATATGTATGCAATTTCCCTTCTCTTTGCTTCTGAATTAAACAAATGAGTAACTAAAGTAGAATTCATTAGTTTGTTGGTGCTCTGCCTTCAAATTTTGTTTAGTTTTATATGTTTTCCTCCGTTTGAAGAGGATCCTTGCACCTTCTTGCCCTCTTCAGCACCTCAGCATTATTTTCTATCCATTCATTGAATTTGTTAGACTCCTATACCAATAGGTGTCATATTTCATGATTGACTTGATGAACTATGTAATATGTTCATACATTTTCTTGTTACAAAGGTTTTCCATATACTCAAAAAATCAAAAAATTTAAAAAATGTAAAGAAGGTATACCCTAAAAGAAAAATCAAAGGGTGAAAAAAATAAATTGGTCAGATTATTAACTTTCCCTTTCATTTTTCCCTAAAGAATTCACTAATTTCCCTAGGCACTAAAGTATTTGAAGATTAAAGGGGCTCAAGGCATTTCCTTGACTTTTGGAGAGACCGGACCTTCAGCCCAATAATTGGAAAAGGCTTAAGTGCTTAAAAAAAATTCATCATCACATTCATTCACCTCTAAAAATCTTTTCCTAAAGTAAAATCCCATTTTACTTAGGAAAATCATGCAATATTTCATAAAAACCCTCAAAATCACTTTTTATTCTAAGTTTAAGTGATGAAATTATTATAATGCGATTTGCTTTTAAAAATCTTCACTTTCTTAGTTATATTTATGTGTTTTAAGTTTACATTGTCCCCTTGTCATATTAACTCTAATTTATATATTAATTCCCTATAGAAATCACCTTCTTCTATTATAAATAACTCGTTTTTTATATAATATCCCAAAAAACCCATATATTATAGTTTTAATCAAAGTATTTAATCCCCACTTGTTCAAATAAAAAACCCACTATATAACCCATTTGGTTAAAATATATCATTATATGTTAATCCCGCCCCCTATGGTAATTGGATTATTCTAATTTAATTATCATATAATAGAAATACATTAAAAATGATTTAAAACATGTTTTATTACGTGTTTTAAAACAAAAAATAAACCATCTCTTGTGTATTTTTCCTCCCCGACCCTTCACCGTACGCAGGAATTAATTAATCCCCACGATTAATTAAGAACCTAACATGCCAATCAAATCGCTCTCGATGCGATTAATCAATAATAAATTACATCGGGCCCTCCTATTAACTCCCCGTCAACTTCACTCCCCGACCACCGTTCGATCACCTGCTCCAAGATCAACGGCTGTTGATAATTCCGCTGGCCATCCCCGATCCGAAAAATAACGCGCGAAATGCCGGTGGTTTTCAAACAGTACCATCACCACGTGTCATTCGTTCTGTGGAATCGCTGCCCATCCGCTCAATACCACCTTCCCTCAAAAGCGGTGCGGAAAAACCGCTTACCGCCTATCCTCTGTGACGCATCCATCGTACCTGCTGACGTCATCATTAAAAACCCGCCAACCTTTTGACTTTGTGAATAAAACAAACGTGCCCGCGTCGTTTTCATTATCTTGTACACTAACCAGTCTCCCATGCAACAAATTTCAAAAATCAACTGTTGAAGTCTGTCGACCGTTACCTTGCTGAAGAGAATTGCAGTCGAGTATTCCAAGGTTCTTCCGCCATAACTAGTACCTGTTCAAATCACTGTTCATTCAAATCTTAGCCACCAATATCAACCGTTTACCCGTTTAAACACAAACACCCTAGTGTTGCTCATTTTCACCTGATTGCACAGTAAAACCCTTTGTAACCCAGATGCGCCACCTGAAACCTCTGTTAACTGATTCAAACATGGTTTACCTCCCAAAAATCATTCTAGATTCACTCCACAAACCTCTCAAAATCAAATAAAACATTTTCGACCTCCCCTGCAAACCAATGTTTTCTTAACAATTTGTTTTGTTTTACAGGTGATCAGAAGACCACATCCTTGGATAAACAGTCTTAATACTAGTCATAAGACTTGTTTACTCCAAGAGTGCTATCAAATCTATTCAAACAGAGATGGAAGATAAAACATACAGAAAGACAAGCAAAGGAAAAATGATATTAAACAATTTACTATTGAAACAGAGAATAAAAACCTAAACTATACATTGAAGGTAAAAGGACACAGTAAAGAACAATTAAAGAGTATCAGGGTTAAAGAGTATTAGATTGAAAACCAAGTCAGGTAAATCAGTTAGCATGAAGATAAACAGCAGGGAAGGCAGTTACAAAACAGAACATACAAGTTCATGACAAAGTGAAGACAGATAAAAAATAGAGCGGTAAAAATTAAAAGGTAAACAGTAAAAATGAAGTTACAGAGGCAATAAAATGGTAAAAAGAAATGAAAACACTTTCACCAGCGACAATGAAGTTTATCCAAAGTAAAAGTGAAAAACAGTCAAAAGAAGTTTAAGGCTAAAAGATGAAATTAGAGCAAAAATGGTACATTCTTCATAAATTTCCTGTTTAAGTCATAGTTTTGCAGAAACTATTGTGATCAATCCAAGATGAATTTTGCAAAACGGAAGGAGGTTTATGTTATTAAGAGGACCATCTACGAAAACCTCTCTCACTTTTCTAACAGCTATTATGGTTTTGAAAATATTAAACAATGTTGGAAAGCACTTTTTGCAAAAAATACTAGTTAAGTCATCATTTTGCAGAGAAGATTGTGGCTAATCCGAAATACATCATACAAAAATGAAAGAGGTTTGTGTTCCCAAGAGAGCCATATACAAAAATCTATCTCACTTTTTGCACAGTGTTTTCAGAATGAGAGATACATGCACATCTTTACAAGCTATTTTTCAGACTCTGTAAAACTCTGTTTTACACATTTTTACAGAGCCTATTGTGCACAGCGGAAGAGGAATTTTAGAAAACGGAAAGAGTTTTATCTCACCAACATGTTAATCCACAATAACCGCTTTCACTTTTTACATATCTATTATGGATTGAGAAATACAAAGATATCATTGGACCCCAAGTTTGCATAATTGTTGGAGCAGAATGCACAAAGAAAGGAAGCAGTTAGTGACTTGAATGCCTCATCATCAACTAAGAGTTTGATCAAATTCGAATTCTCCTATTTGTCATCACCTATCCATAAGAAATAGTGCCAAATAGATGCATTAGTTTGAGTGTCATTTACTTAAGTTCTATTTATGTAAAATAGTTGGAGAGATTTGTGAACCAATCTTGATATTTTTTTCAAGATATTTTAGTTTAGAATTTGTATAAATACTTCACTCTTGGAAGTATTTTGGGTGGATTCTTATACTCTGATGTAACATTGAATATTTTGGAATAAAGAGATTTGGAGAAATTTTTTGTGGCAAACTGGACAAGGAATTGAGGCAGAAGACTTTTCTCAGGATTCATGTGTCGAATGAAGGATCAATAAGTCATCTCTATCACATGTTTTAAAGTTTTACATTTGTTTATGATATCATCTGTGTTTCATTATCTTGATAATTAACGAAAAAGATTAAATCAGAAAGTACTTAGGTGTAATATGATTTCAGTCGTTATTATTTTAAATGTTTTCCTCTAAACTGGTTTAAACAGCGAATTATTAATTGCTCCTGTTTGTCTAGTTCATATATCTTTGGTTATTTAGTAAAGAATACTTAACTCTCTTTATTGATAATCAATCTATTTCTCTTCTCTTGGATGTGTTGAAAGATTCTTTATCGTCTTTCATCCGTTTGAAATTTCATTCCATTCACTTTAGATCTATAATTGTTTCTAGTTTGATTATCTTGCCCTGATAAACCATCTTTTGCTAAAAAACTTAAGCCATTGCAGTCAATCCTTTGACTCCATTAGCCCAATGGACTGAAACTACTTGATCTTAATCCCAGCTAAAGAATTCCATCAACTCAAACAAAATCAAAACCTTGGACTTTACAACTAGCCTAATATCTTCTAAAAAACAAAGCTATATTTTATAGAGAGAGCCCTCTCTGGATACAGATTGGCTAGATTCTGTATCTGAATGTTGGTTTGTGGTTACCTCGGACCCCTTTCCTCTTCCAACAACTTCAAGGAAATCTGAGTGATAACATAGTGGCGACTCCACTGGGGAACTGAAAAATTTTATTGTTACTATTGTTTATTTTATAAACTACAGACGGAGCCTGAAGTTAGCCAGGTATCCTTTGAACTGTTTTTGCTCTGCAATTGCATAGTAAATAAATGCTGCTTCAGTCTATCTCCGGTCTAGTTTAAGATCTGAACTTTGGTTTCAAATACTTGATCAGTTCCTCTTGTCAAATAAGTATTTAAGAAAGTTTAAATCTCATATCTAAAGCCTCTTAAAGAAATCATAGAAGTTGTTTTGAAAATTCATAAAAAAACAAAATAATCATAAAATACTCAAAATTTGGTTTCCTGAAGAACTAACTTTTTCTTCAGAATTATTTTACAGGATTAGATCTGATCTATGATGGTGGACAGGGATCAGACACAAAAAGGTTAAAATCATCCACCTGGCGACTCCAAATCAATTTCACAATCAAGACTCCACTGGAGGAATGAACCTCAAAGAACAATATGGAAAGATCAGGGTTTCAAGTTGGATCTTAATCCAAGACATTATGTTCTTTCTCATTAAGAAAGTTTTTCAATGTATATTGTATTTTATAGAAGATCTTAGATTAGTTTTTAGTTATTTTCCTTTGAATATTGTAAGTAATAATTCTCCTAATCTCTTTAAGCAGTTTTCTTATGAATCTAATGATGATCATTTTCCAATTAAGAATCCTCAAATAATCAAGACTGATCTTACAATCCCTGTACATATCCCTGTGCCATATAAAGTTCCAGATAGATATAAGCCCCTTATTTTACCGCCTATACTCCATGATTTTCCTAAAAAATACTACAAGTATCTTCCTAGATTTGATGGAGAGAATGGTATCACTGCCCAAAAACATATTCAAGGTTTTGAGAATTATTTGGATTTATTTGAGATTGATGAAGATGATATTAAAATCAGACTTTTTGTTCTTTCTTTGAAAAATAGAATAAAGAATTGGTTCAAAAATCTGCCTAATGCTAGCATCTCAAATTTCCAGCAGTGTATCAAAATTTTCCTTGATAGATGGATAATCAAAGTTAATCATTTTGTGATAATGGAAGAATATAATCAATTAAAAAGACATTCAAATGAAACAATACAACAATTTTCTGACAAGTGTAATCAAGTTTATTATTCAATGCCATAAAATATTAGACCTCCTCATGATTCAGCTCTCTTGCATTATCCAAGTGTCTTTGATCCAGAAATAGAATTTCGATTAAGAGAAAGAGAGCCAAAAACACTTGTACAGATGCAGAACATTGCAGTTGATGTGGAAGTTAATCTCCAAATCAAACAGGAAAAGTTGAAAGCAGAAGAAGAGGAAAAGAAAAACATTGCAGAAGTAAAACTCAACCTTTTGGTAAGAAAACTAGATGAAAGAACACAAGAGATCAATTTTTTTATTCAAAATCACCATGAAGAAATAGAAGAGGTTGATACCCATCAACAAATTCTTGCTAATTCCAATTATCATAGATCAGAAAATGAATTTACAGATCAATATGAGGAAGAGGAATCCGCTGATCTAATCTGTATGTTTGATGACATTCCTTCTTTTGATAATTTGCCTAAGTATGATCATTATGATGATAGTTATGTTCTCCAAACTCAAGCTAACTTTACAAAGCAATCAGAAGCTAGTTTGTGGGATGAAGAAACTCAGTTTCAGCAGATTGAAGACAGTACTCTGCCAATACAAATCAGCGATGAGAGTGAGGAACAAAAAGCAGAAAATGTGGAAATAAGTGAAGGTTCTTTACCTCTTTGTTTTGCTTCATTTCAGTTCATTAGAGACAACTTTCAAGCCATCAATAATCAGCAATCTTTAGGAATTGTGATTGACAACAAAGAAGATAATGAAACTATTAATCAAGATATTTCAGTTTCACAATTATAATTATCAAATTCCATTGAAA
The DNA here is from genome assembly GCA_034641835.2 of Pinus albicaulis. Classification (NCBI taxonomy): domain Eukaryota; kingdom Viridiplantae; phylum Streptophyta; class Pinopsida; order Pinales; family Pinaceae; genus Pinus; species Pinus albicaulis. Next base: position 26,171 of record JAXQQM020089021.1, read on the forward strand.
TAAATGATCAAATGACACAAGAAAGTTCCATACCACTATTTTTTGAACCATTTCAGCGTTTAAAAGAAATGTGGTATAACATATTTGATGAAAAGAATGAGAAACTTGTGGTAGTTTATGAAGTCCCATAGAAACCTATATGTTATAAGTTGCAATGATTTCCCCAAGTTTTTCAGGATCCAATAGCAGATATGTTGAATATTGAAGGCATTCAAAGCATTCCTCTATTAACTAACTATGATTTTCAGAATCAAAATGATAAAGGATTCAGGAGTCAAACATTACAATCAGTAGAAATATCATCACAAATCTTATCTGAAAGTTTGCAGGGAGATAAAGTCGAAAATAACATTTCAAATTCATGGCATGGAGGTCATCCAGAACAGATGTACAGTTGTTTAGATCAATTAAACATCAGTGTATATATTTTGGAAGATCTTTTTGTACAGTTTCTAGAGTCAACAAAGGAAATCAAATGCTTCCTTATCCTCTCATTTGTTGACAAGTCTCTAATAGGTTGCAAAAGTACAGTTTTGATAATCAACAAGAAAATGCAACAAAATTTATCAAAGTACATAATGCTTGAATGGTTGCATTGGCTATTTCATTTTACTTAACTAGCAGTTGAACAGTAGATTGAATAGGTAAATGAGTGCTAATAAGCTCATAATTTTGAGCATTTTTTTTAGTTTTCAATTTTCAGCTAATTTTTCATTAAGTTGGTTTGAAAAAAAATTTGTGTTGTTTCAGTTTCAGATCAGATTTCAGGTTGCAGAAAAAGAACTATATTCAATTCAAAATTTTCAACCACAACAAATGCATGTTTGGGATTGGACCAAGGCAAAATATTTTCAACTGGGAAACAAAGTTTTAAGTTTTGAGTGGATAGTAACTTACTGGAGTTGAAGCCCGAGGAAAAGGCCCTAAGCTTCATAAGTATTATTGTCATACATACAATAAAGCAACAAAAAGAAGAAGATTCCATGGTTCAGTGAAAATATTTTGAGGCCAACTAACCTGTTGTTCTTGACTTTTCACCAGGAAAAGCCATCTCCAAGTTGAGCCAGTGTTAGACTCCTATACCAATAGGTGTCATATTTCATGATTGACTAGATGAACTCTGTAATATGTTCACACATTTTCTTGTTGCAAAGGTTTTCCATATTCTCAAAAAATCAAAAAATTTAAAAAATGTAAAGAGGGTATACCCTAAAAGAAAAATCAAAAAGTGAAAAAAATAAATTGGTCAAACAAAAGTGAAAGAAATGCACCCCAAACAAAAATAGACCAAGAAAGTGTGCAAGTCTAAATGCCACTACTATTTCATTTTCTGTAATAAGCAATTGTGTGCAGCTTATTAAAATTTTGCCACAATTTATGAAGAGTCAAACTGTTTAAACTTGACTCATTCATTCTTCAATTTCATGTTGTAGAATAGAGAATAAATATCTGGCCAAACAGTTTAATCTCGACAGATAACTAGATAGGTAGAGTTAATAAAATGTGCTTAACTGTTTAATCTGAGCTCTTGGATGTAATAAGTGTAGACTTAGGTAGGTTTGCCATGTAAAAGAAAAAAAAGATTGATAAGGGTTTGCCAGTCTAAGTGCACCCTAATAAAGAAGAGAAAATGATAGGGTAAAGTAGGTAGGGTAGGTAGATAATGTTGCAGAATTACATGTGATGATGAATGGGTTTAGATGTGTTAAATTTTTTAACTTTCATCACAAGTGCAAAGGCAGATAATACACTGGAAGAATTGCAGGCAAGACACAGTGAGATTATTAACTTTCCCTTTCATTTTTCCCTAAAGAATTCACTAATTTCCCTAGGCACTAAGGTATTTGAAGATTAAAGGGGCTCAAGGCATTTCCTTGACTTTTGGAGAGACCGGACCCTCGGCCCAATAATTGGAAAACGCTGAAGTGCTTAAAAAACATTCATCATCACATTCATTCACCTCTAAAAATCTTTTCTTAAAGTAAAATCTCATTTTACTTAGGAAAATCATGCAATATTTCATAAAAACTCTCAAAATCACTTTTTATTCTAAGTTTAAGTGATGAAATTATTATAATGCGATTTGTTTTTAAAAACTTCACTTTCTTAGTTATATTTGCGTGTTTTGAGTTTACATTGTCCCCTTGTCATATTAACTATAATTTATATATTAATTCCCTATAGAAATCACCTTCTTCTATTATAAATAACTCATTTTTTATATAATATCCCAAAAAACCCATATATTATAGTTTTAATCAAAGTATTTAATCCCCACTTGTTCAAATAAAAAACTCACTATATAACCTTTTTGGTTAAAATATATCATTATATGTTAATCCCGCCCCCTATGGTAATTGGATTAATCTAATTTAATTATCATATAATAGAAATACATTAAAAATGATTTAAAACATGTTTTATTACGTGTTTTAAAACAAAAAATAAACCATCCCTTGCGTATTTTTCCTCCCCGACCCTTCATCGTACGCAGGAATTAATTAATCCCCACGATTAATTAAGAACCTAACACGCCAATCAAAACGCTCCCGATGCGATTAATCAATAATAAATTGCGTCAGGCCCTCCTATTAACTCCCCGTCAACTTCACTCCCCGGCCACCGTTCAATCACCCGCTCCAAGATCAACGGCTGTTGATAATTCCGCTAGCCATCCCCGATCCGAAAAATAACGCGCGAAATGCCGGTGGTTTTCAAACAGTACCATGGCCATGTGTCATTCGTTCTGTGGAATCGCTGCCCATCCGCTCAATACCACCTTCCCTCAAAAGTGGTGCGGAAAAACCACTTACCGCCTATCCTCTGTGACGCATCCATCGTACCTGCTGACGTCATCATTAAAAACCCGCCAACCTTTTGACTTTGTGAATAAAACAAACGTGCCCGCGTCGTTTTCATTATCTCGTACACTAACCAGTCTCCCATGCAACAAATTTCAAAAATCAACTATTGAAGTCTGCCGACCGTTACCTTGCTGAAGAGAATTGCAGTCGAGTATTCCAAGGTTCTTCCGCCATAACTAGTACATGTTCAAATCACTGTTCATTCAAATCTTACCCGCCAATATCAACCGCTTACCCGTTTAAACACAAACACCCTAGTGTTGCTCATTTTCACCTGATTGCGCAGTAAAACCCTTTGTAACCCAAATGTGCCACCTGAAACCTCTGTTAACTGATTCAAGCATAGTTTTCCTCCCAAAAATCATTCTAGATTCACTCCACAGACCTCTCAAAATCAAATGAAACATTTTCGACCTCCCTTGCAAACCAATGTTTTCTTAACAATTTATTTTGTTTTACAGGTGATCAGAAGACCACATCCTTGGATAAACAGTTTTAATACTAGTCATAAGACTTGTTTACTCCAAGAGTTATCAAATCTATTCAAACAGAGATGGAAGATAAAACACACAGAAAGACAAGCAAAGGAAAAAAGATATTAAACAATTTACTATTGAAACAGACAATAAAAACCTAAACTACACATTGAAAGTAAAAGGACAGAGTAAAGAACAGTGAAAGAGTATCAGGGTTAAAGAGTATCAGATTGAAGACCAAGTCAAGTAAATTAGCTAGCATGAAGATAAACAGCAGGGAAGGCAGTTATAAAACAGAGCATACAAGTTCATGACAAAGTGAAGACAGATAAAAAATAGAGCAGTAAAAAGTAAAAGGTAAACAGTAAAAATGAAGTTACAGAGGCAGTAAAATGGTAAAAAGAAATGACAACACTTTCACCAGCCACAATGAATTTTATCCAAAGTAAAAGTGAAAAACAGTGAAAAAAAGTTTAAGGTTAAAAGATGAAATTAGAGCAAAAATGGTACATTCTTCAGAAATTTCATGTTTAAGTCATAGTTTTGCAGAAACTATTGTGATCAATCCAAGATGAATTTTGCAAAACGGAAGGAGGTTTATGTTATTAAGAGGACCATCTACGAAAACCTCTCTCACTTTTCTAACAGCGATTATGGTTTTGGAAATATTAAACAATGTTGGAAAGCACTTTTTGCAGAAAATACCAGTGAAGTCATCATTTTGCAGAGAAGATTGTAGCGAATCCGAAATACATCATACAAAAATGAAGGAGGTTTGTGTTCTCAAGAGAGCCATCTAAAAAAACCTATCTCACTTTTTGCACAGTGTTTTCAGAATGAGAGATACATGCACATCTTTACAGGATATTTTTCAGACTCTGTAAAACTCTGTTTTACACATATTTTTACAGAACCTATTGTACACAGCGGAAGAGGAATTTTAGGAAACGGAAAGAGGTTTATCTCACCAACATGTTAATCCACAATAACCGCTTTCACTTTTTACATATCTATTATGGATTGAGAAATACAAAGATATCATTAGACCCCAAATTTGCAGAATTGTTGGAGCATAATGCACAAAGAAAGGAAACAGTTAGTGACTTGGATGCCTCATCATCAACTAAGAGTTGGATTAGATTCGAATTATCCTCTTTGTCATCACCTATCCATAAGAAATAGTGTCAAATAGATACATTAGTTTGAGTGTCATTTACTTAAGTTCTATTTATGTAAAATAGTTGGAGATATTTGTGAACCAATCTTGATATTTTTTTCAAGATATTTTAGTTTAGAATTTGTATAAATACTTCACTCTTGAAACTATTTTGGGTGGATTCTTATACTCTGATGTAACATTGAATATTTTCGAATAAAGAGCTTTGGAGAAATTTTTTGTGGCAAACTAGACAAGGAAATGAGGCAGAAGGCTTTTCTCAGGATTCATGTGTCGAATGAAGGATCAATAAGTCATCTCTATCCCATGTTTTAAAGTTTTACATTTGTTTATGATATCATCTGTGTTTCATTATCTTGATAATTAACAAAAAAGATTAAATCAGAAAGTACTTATGTGTAATCTGATTTCAGTTGTTATTATTTTAAATGTTTTCCTCTAAACTGGTTTAAACAGCGAATTCTTAATTGCCCCTGTTTGTCTAGTTCATATATCTTTGGTTATTTAGTAAAGAATATTTAACTGCTCTTTATTGATAATCAATCTATTTCTCTTCTCTTGGATGTGTTGAAAGATTCTTTGTTGCCTTTCATCGGTTTGAAATTCCATTCCATTCACTTTAGATCTATAATTGTTTTTAGTTTGATTATTTTGCTCTGATAAACCATCTTTTGCTAAAAAACTTAAGCCAATGCAGCCAATCCTTTGACTCCATTAGCCCAATGCACTGAAACTACTTGATCTTAATCCCAGCTAAAGAATTCCAACTCAAACAAAATCAAAACCCTGGACTTTACAACTAGCCTAATATCCTCTAAAAAACAAAGCTATATTTTATAGAGAGCCCTCTCTGGATACAGATTGGCTAGATTCTGTATCTGAAGGTTGGTTTGTGGTTACCTCGGACCCATTTCCTCTTCCAACAACTTCAAGAAAAATCCGAGTGATCACAGAATCTAAGACATCAAAGCCATTGTCTTCACTGCCCCGACTTGAACTCTGCAAGAATTTGGCCTCATCCCCAAGCCCAAAATTGTCTTTCCCTTTTTCCAACAAAAACCCCTAAAAATCATTCCAAACTCCTTGATTAATATACCTAGCCTAAAATTAGCACTCATTTCAGTCATCTCAAGCTCTATTGATACATTTTTACTGAGATTGACCCAGAGAGAGCCCTCTTCTGTTCTAATAGGGCTAGCTACCAAACTAAGCGTGGTTTGGTGTTACCCTGAATCCCGCCTTCCTTCAGCCGAAGGTGGATTTGGACAATAACACCTAACACGGTCAAAGGCATTTGTTAAGTCTAGTTTGATAGCGATACCTTTTTCCTTGCACTGCGGGCTTGAGAGAATTGCCTCTTGAACTAAAATGAAATTGTCCACTAGCTGTCTACCATGAATAAAGCCCCCTTGATTATCTGGAATGATTTTGGAGAGAAAATATTTCAACCTGTTAGCTATGACTTTAGTGATCAACTTGTAACCAGTGTTGCAAAGAGAGATGGGACGAAATCTGTTGAAGGAGCTAGCGCCTTTCTCCTTGGAGATGAGTGCAAGGAACGCAGAGTTTGTACTACCTCCAATTTTCTGACAGTCTTGGGACTTTTGAACCATTTTATAGAGATCTTTTTCCACAATGTGCCAACAAAATTGGATAAATCTGGCAGAGAAGCCATCTGGTCCTGGGGCTTTGTCTGGGTCCATGGCAAAGAGAGCATTCTTGACCTCAGCCTTGGTGACTTTAGCTTCTAGCAGGGGGTTCATCTCAACGGAGATTGAAGAGAGGACCCAGTCCAGAAGACCAGAATTTTGAACCAGATTCACATCCTCACTGTACAAATTTTGGAAATGAAGAAATGTTGCTCGTTTGATGCTTGCAAAGTCATTATGGTTGGAATTATCTTCCTTGATCTCAGTAATGGAATTGAAGCATTTTCTGGCTTGAGTTTGCTTGTGAAAGAAAGAGGAATTTCTGTCTCCCACTTTGAGCCAAAGGCAGCGAGACTTAATCCTCCAAAACTCTTCTTCAGCGAGGGAGGCTTTATGGAAGCGTTGTTGGAGCTGAACCTCCTTATCAAGGATTTCTCTGATTACATATGCCTCTTCCGAAAGCAAATGGTGTGCTTCAAGCTGATTTTGGAGATTTTTCCTTTCAGCTGCTGGATTAGGAAGAGTTTTGGTCAAGCACTTTAGAGCAGCTTTCGTTCTTCTGAGCTTTTCTTCCCACACATAGAAAGGTGATCCAGTGACTGGGTGAGACCAACTTTCCTTGACAATCTGCATGAAATTGGGTTCCTTGACCCAGAGGGGGCTAAATCTGAAGGGGATGGGGCCAAGATCGGGGTGAGCCCGGAGCTCAAGTTTGATAGTATTGTGATCAGATACGCTGCAATGAATGATTTGCATACTAGCATCTAATCCAAGCAAGAGAAAGGAACTTTGGACAAAATATCTATCCAGTCTTGCTGCAATATATCCAGGGACTACTCTTTTATTTGACCAAGTAAACTTACCAGAAGAGGGCTTGATGTCCAGCAAGTCCCAATCTTGCAGAAGATCCTCAGCCCATTCCCTCGCCGGATCTCGCACAATGCAACCTCCTCGCTTTTCTGAGGAATGTAGTGTGAGATTGAGGTCTCCTGCAATAATGATATTGTCTAGGTTCCCAAGATCTGCTTGGCTTCTTATAGAGTCCCAACAGGCCTTTTTTTCTCCAGCATTGACCGGCACATAAACATTGAAGAGACAAAAACATTCTTTGGTGATAAGGTGCTGCATTTTCAGAAGCAGCCAGTGAGTGTTTGAAGTTTCAAATACTAACGAAAACTTGCTATCATTCCAAAGAGTGCCCAACCCTCCAGAGGCTCCTCGGGCTGAGACAGCGTTTGCTTACTTTTACTCAGATTTTTTTACTTGTTTGGAGGAAGACTGAGTCCTTCATCTTGGTCTCCTGGATAAGGAATATGTATGGGGCTTCTATTCTTATTAAGTTTCTTATGGCCTCTTCCTTGATTTTGCTCCCCATACCCCTACAATTCCAGGAGACTATTTTCATTATCTGCCTTTGTTCCGCTGGGCTCCCTTGGAGCCTTGAGGCTGGTTTCTCTCCATCTTCGGCTTTTTTGCTAGCAGCTTCTCTAAAGTTGGTTGGCTGCCCTGTAACTTATCCTTGTACGTTTCCTGCTCTCTTTTCTCCCGATCTATTTTGCGGCCTCTTGTGGATCTCCTTACAGAGGCTTGGGAGTCACCTATTTCTCCTTCCTCCTCCGAGTCTTCCGACTCATGATCCTCTTCCTCGACTTCAACTAGGATTCCTTTTGAGCTTTCTGCAACACTTGCATCCTTGGAAGAGATAGAAGGGTTACCTTTGTCCGGAGAGACAACCTTTTGGGCCTCGACCTCCTCGATGTCCTCTTGGTGCGAGCTTAGAAGATCTAACTTGTTTTCTGGAACGAGCTTGGTCTGGATCTGCTGAGCAGAGCCCTGATGAGGACCTTTGCCATTAGGGCCTCCCGGCTTCTATGTCTTGTGGAAAGTTTTGGAGCGTTTGACTTGGTTCCAACCGTCCTCCTTCCCCTGCTCTGCGTCATTGTTGGATGGACAGCCTCTGGCAAAATGACCATAGACATGTCATTTCCGGCATTTGAAGGGCAGCTACTCATAGTCCAATTTCTGCACATGTGACCAGCTTCCAACATTGATTTTGATGGCCTCTGGCAGCCCTACCTCCAGATCTACTTCTACGCAGATCCTGGCGCAACCATATTGGTCCTTATTGTTTGCTCGGTCAGTGAATTTCCCAAGGGCATTTCCAATATGCATCAGAGTCCCAATTCCAGCAGTGCACTGGAAGATTTGGGAGTCTAACCCACACCGGAACTGCTTTGGGCACGTCCACTGCAGGATCAAAGTCTGGAGTCCACTTATTTAGATACAAACCCTGAAGGCCCATGAAGTAGGGGCCGTTTTGGAAGATCAGATCTTTGTCATCCTTTGAAGAAAACTCGAAGAGAAAGAATCCTCTCCCCAAAAAATAAGAAGTAACACTTTCTTTGATCAACGGCACCCAGTTTCTGTTGACCCAACTCTCAGTGGTTTTGGGGGATGGCCATAGCCCAGTGAACTGGCCAATGAAAGCTCGTTCGGCCAGAGATAATGCAACCTGGATCGGAGTTTCTGCGGGAAGGGAAATCTCAGGTATGTCATCCAATTTCTTGACAAATTTCGCAGCTTCAGAGTTCTTCTTCTTAGGAAGCCCTGCCAAGAGGCGATTGAAGGCCTCAGCAGACGAGGGCGGCAAAGGAGGGGGAGGCGGCGGAGGAGTGCCCGGCACCTCCATGGGCGCAAACCCTAAAAAGAACGCAGGCCTATCACGAGTTTATAGCGACAGGGAGCTCCAGCGTGTTCGTGGTCTTTCCATCTTGTTCCTATATATAAAATA
>JAXQQM020062071.1:0-49569 GCA_034641835.2 Pinus albicaulis
AAATACCATGATCCAGCTGCTCCTTGTAGAGTATAAGGGAAAAGTCGGACAACAGCATCTTCATTAATAACTCCATTGAGATTTATGGACAGCATAAAATTGTTTATATGTTCTTCTGCTAGCATGCCAGCTTCAGGATTAAACTTAGGCAACCATTTTTCAGGATGGGTTGGTAATTGACTCAAGGGTGCAGGCATTAAGACTACCCCTGGATTATTCCATGGCATTTGGGCCATCGCTGAACTACTAACAGAGGAAAGTGTAGAAGATGATGTCTGTGATTGGGAAGATGAAGATATTACAATTATAGATGATTGAGAAGGTGATGTGGAAGTTCTAGTGGAGTGAGGGACAATGGTCTGAAGTGGAGGGGTGGATGGTTGACTTTGCGGTGAAGAGGTTGAGATGGATGATGATGATGAAAGAGTCTCGCTATCAGACCCTTTAGGTGATTTCCTTGCTCTTTTCCTTGTAGGTAAAGGTAATTCAGTTGGCTGAATGCCAAGCTTCTCACTCTGTAATCTGGTAAGAGGATGAGCAGGGTTATATTGCGAAGTCACACTACCTTGAGATTTATCAGATCTTTGAGGTGATATTGAAAATCGTTGAAGTTTATGAATCAAAGATTCAACTTCAGGAGGTTCAATAGCAGATTCTTCTGAAAAGTCAGGGTTTGTAGCAGTGTCTGTTCTTCTTGTGACTTCTGGCTCTAGATTTACAATTTCTGAGTGCGATGGAGAAGTCGGGGGAGATGGTGAGGGTGTTTTACTCTCAGAATGGTATTTAGATTTAGATTTACTTTCCATTCATAGTTCGTGGCCCTCCTTCTAGCGCCAAATATGTTGAAGCCCCGAAAATCGGGTCTACAACAAGGGGGATACCCACCCGGTCCGGACCTTGGTTAGCAGCTCCTTTTCCGTTTGGTGTAGTGGGTCCGACTGGGGATAATGGGACTAGTTTCCCAATATGTGTGTGTGTGTTGAGAATAGATATTTCCTTTCTAAAAAGGTTCCTAAGTGAAATGCTTTTATTCTATTTCTAATCTAATCATATGCAAATTGTATTCTAATTTAAACAAAAATATCTAATTCTAAACTAAACCCGGGATGTAATCTTGTTTATGCGATCTAAAATGATTTCGAATAACAACTGATAATAAAGATTATTCAACTGTTATAAGAAAAGAATTCAATAAAGATAAACCATTTCATATAAAAAGTTAGATGAAACAGTTATGAAAAACATATCGCATAATAAGCTATTCATACACTAAGCATAAATAAATAGTTATCACCGTACAAAAGTGCCAAATGATAACTTAAGCATTCAAGCATCAATATATAAACAACTGAACATAAATATTACTTTTTAACACAGAAGCAGAAATAGTTAAGAGATAAAAGTACCATTTATAACTGATTCTACTCATGAGCTAGAAGCAATAATGATTTATCTCTTCTTAATCCAACATCTACTAAGAGTACAGAAATGCAACATCAGTAGCAGATATTAGACACAGATATCAATAAATCTCGTTCCATTCATTCATCAAAACCTCCTCTGAGAGTGCAGAAGTGCATGTTCTGAGGACAAGTTTTTGACAAATTTCAGGACCCTTCTCTAAATGCATGAGAAGGGTTTAAATATTACTAACTAAATCTAATTATAGTTTATTACAAAAATTTAGGATTCGGTTTAAATGACCATCCTTTTTCTAGGCAAAAAAAATAAAGTAAAACTAAAACTGAATCTAAAATTAAACTAACTACTTATGAATCTGGTCTTTGAATTTGCAAGCATCCAGCATTGATTTGAGAAGAGGAGGCTAGCCGACTTCATATTTTAATTGTCTTGAAAAAACGGAATCGGCAAGTGTTGGCGGGATCTTCTCAGTAAAATTAATGATGCAATTAAGAGCACTGCATTGACTATGTGGTTTTACCAGATATGTCCAGTAAGAATCCCAATTTAACTTTGTCAATCCTTGAATTGATTTTTCTTTTTCCTCAGTTTTCTGTTTCCACTATGTTTGCAATTGTTGGGCTTGTGGTAGGTATCCTGGAATAGTTTCTGAAATCAAATTAACTTTGTGCAAATTTTCATTTACACAATCAGTAATGTTGCTTGCTGCTGTAGCTGCTTCCTCTGCTGCTTTTTCTGCCTCTCTGATCTGTGCATCCCAATTATTGAAGAGCATTTCTTTATGACTGTCATTGATGATTGGTGCTCCTGCTCTTTTTCCTTCCTCTGTCTTTTTCCATGCCAAATAATTAGTAACTCTTTCATTAGTTAAATCATAATCATGTCATAATTCTATGACATGATTAGTGATTTTATCACTTTCTTGACAAAAAGAGTTCCATTGCGAGATTTTCTGGCATAATATATCTTGTTGTTGTAGTAGTTGATTATTCAAAGAAATAGATTCTGAGATAAACTCTGTAAGCTTGGGGTCGTCTTTATGCATCTCTTGCATAATCTGTATTTATTTCTCTTTTTTAGCCAAGATTTTCTGATATCCGATCTGCATTTGCTGAAACTCTTGCTGTAACTTTTCAAATTGTATATGTGCTTCACTGTTGGCATGTGCTTGTTGCAATTGTTGTTGCAGAACTTGTATTTGATCCTCTTTTTCATTTAATAACAGTCGTACCTCAGATGCTTTGTCAATAGTTGCGGAGGCATAAGCTCCTGTAATCTGAGATAATTTAGTAAGATTTTCAGTGGGATCCGTAGTAGGATCTTTCCATAAAACATCCAATTGTTCTGCATCAGTAGAGAGCACACTTTCTAATTTTCTCTTCTTTCTTTGCTTCCTTACTACTGCTTTATGTTGTGGGCTATAGAATATATCTAGAGGAGGAATTTCCTCTATTTTAAGTACAAGCTCAGAGGAAGGAGTAATGGATATATGTTCTTTTTCTGTGACATTGCCACTTATTTCTGTAATCAAACCTTTTGCTGTCTGTACAGGAGTTTGTATGTTCTGTCCTTCAACATTAATCAAATCATTAAATGTTTCCCATTCTTTATCTAACTGAGTGCTGATGGATGGTTGTTGTACATTAAGAGGTGGAAGATTCAACTGTGGAGTAGTTGAAGTCTGTTGTTGTGAGAGCTCTTTTGATTGAGCTGTATCCTTCACTGAGCCTTCACTTTTATCTTGATCAGATTTTTTAGAATGTTCAGAAATTTCTTTGTCAGACTTTGACTTAGACCTTTCTGAATTTGAGCTGCCACTCAGACTGACACTAGGAGTTGGTTCCCTTGCGAGTTCCAAACGCAAATTATCCAAAGGAATAGTGGTCAATCTTCTTTCTCTGTATACTTTAAACTCTTGAAATTCTTCTGGGGAGAACCGTGTTTGAGCTAAATGAAAAATTTCTTTAAATGAACATTTTTCTTGAAACATATCATCAAAAAGATCTTCTTCTCCAGAAAATACTCTTACTTTGACTACAGTGGTGAAATCCTTGACAATACCATATGGATCAAATAGCCTTCTCAGAAACTTAAACAATTTTAAACATGTAACATTGTTTACTTCCTTAAACGCATGACCAACATCAAATAATGAAAATGCTCCGTAGGACACAGGAAATTGTGGCCAAATGGCTTTCTTTTTATCCTTTAATTCTTTTGTCAAACCTCCATCTCCACAGGTTTGATATGCAATTTCCCGAGCTATGAGTTTATCCGGAACATATAAGGGAAAAACATGAGGAGAAGCAAAGCTTCCAAAAACCCTCACATAAGTAAACAATTCTTCTCCAAACCATCTTGCGACAGGGAGAATGTCTACTTCTGCTTCAGGGGATAACCTTGGAGCATCCTTATTATACAACACTCTATACAGTGGCAACATTATGCCATGGAAAATCTTGTAAAAATGAGGAATGAATTTTGATTCCCACAATTCTTTGTGATAAACATGAATGGGTAGGGGATCTTGAATTGTCCATTGCCAACCCATTAAAGGGAACTTAGAAACAAAGCAGATTGAATCCATAACATAGGCAGATAGATAAAAAGGAGGATAAATCCTCTGAGAGATAGTCCGTTTAGATCGGTAATTGAAAATAGCCGTGGCTAAATTATCAGACAATATTTTAGCCAAGTCCACGATGGTAGCGTTAACAGTAGCATTCAATAAGGGAAGCCATTCAAGCAAAAACTTATTAATGTTAGGCTTTCCAAAAAGCCTACATAGCATAGCAGCAGCAAAACAATATGGAGAAGTGAGTGAGCCAGTACTGTACATACCGTGTTTATCTTTTTTCAATGGTTCATCTCTTTTGGACCATTCCTTGGTGCATTCCGCCAAATTTTCATTTTCCTTGGAAAATTTCTCCATAAATTGTTTGTTGTAAGTTGCCTAAGGCTCGGGCAAATGATACATAAGCCTCAAATATTCTGAAGTGAATGACCCAATGAGCTCTTGACCTTGAGTTTTGAACTGTCTGTCCGTAATATCAGTGCTATCCAGCACCCATTTTACCATGTCTGTATATGGAAGAATTCTTGGTCTTGCTGCTACCCGGTGTAAAAATGAACAAGCCAGCTCTGTAAGAGATGCTTCAGAAGAATTACTTGAGCCTGCGGTAGCCGCAACATCCATTACCCTTGGGTTCTCTTCTTCAAGCAAATTAAGCATACCCTCCCAAGTGGTGATACCAGCGTCCTTGTTGCAAGCAGTGTCTGCGTACAAGGATGCCATCTCTTTACTTTCAGAACTCGGAGCTTTCTCTTTATTTCCAAAACTTGGAGCTTTCTCTTTCTTTCCCATAATACTCTAAATATTTCTTTGTATAGTTTCCTGTTCTTCGCGCCTTCGGTTTTACGAATTAAGTGAGAATAATGATATGAGAAAGGTGACGGGATAGTTTTAAATGCTGAAGGCGTATGAAATATATTATTTTAACGTGAAATAACCTTTCAATCAAAACAAAATCCTTTTCATTAATAATTGACAATCCATTCATTAATTTGACATCAAAGCGCATAACAGATATCGATTTATGGAAAAAAATTCTTCATACAACGAGCTTTAAGAATGTGCGATCCTGCGATTTTCTTTGCAATATCGCAAAATCGCAATATCGCAAATCGAAATATCACAAAATCCGCATCGTAGCAATATCCCAAATCGCAATTTTCACAAATCGCAAAATCGTAACATCGCAAAATTGCAATATCGCAAAATATATCATGTGAAAAATATCTGTTAATATATTTTCTGCGATATGCGATTTGCGATAAATATTAATGCATAGTTTTTGAATCGCGCTATCGCAATTTAGAAGATTCTGTTTTGCAAAAAGATATATTCTACTTTTTTGCGATGAATGTGATATTTTCTTCAAAGAAAGATTATAATCTATCATAAACTTAAGTTTATTTAAATATTTTCCAAAGAATTTTCTTAAGTTAATGATAGTAAGTTTTATTGAAAATGAAAACAAACATCAATTAATTTTTTGGATTTTTTAAACTAAGGGTCCCCACTTATTTAGTAATATTACTAATACTAAATAAGGAGGGGGTTGTTGCTGGCCACAACACTTCCAAAGGAGAAGATTCCTTGCAACAGATATTCAAGTGGAAAAGTCCATTTAGTGGGGTGGAAATGTTTATTTTCGAAGTTTGGTTGCAAACAGAGCATGATAGCTAAGAGATGCATATTCTGTGAGACACCTATGTAGTTGTTGTTGCATATAGAGTATTTTTTGTTGCTTGTACATGATCTAAACACTGAAGGGATACACATAGTTTGGTTGTATGAAGCAGTGAGTATTGCTCATTGAAGGTTCATTCTCTACAAAATAGAGTTGTTGGTGTAAAATAATTTTTTCAACAACAGAGAAATCATTAGTATTTTTTACCTTAAAGGGCTATTGCACAATGGTTTTTTTTTTTGCACATTTACAAAAATATTTTGCAGTGACATTTTATTGTACTCACTTTGTGAGTAGGTATTTATTCTTAGTTAATAGTTGTGATCATTGTTTGAAGTGTAAGCTTGAGTTGTTGAGAAAAATGGCTAAAATCAATGATGCATTAGAGTTGTTGCATAACCCCATTCATTCCACTGTTCATGATATGGTAAAAATGAGCAAGGATGCTCTTTTTAATATTAAAACTTTCTTACAAGATGCACAAGACAAGATTGAGTTTTTGCAATTGGAGTCTCAGCTCCAGCAAGATGAACTTCAACAAAAAAGTCATCATTCTGAACTAGTTTCTGTTCACAAAATTGAGAAGGACTCTCATCAGCAGAAAGAATATAAATTTGCAGTCAACTCACATTCAGTTCCTTGTACAAGAGTAGATTTACATGCAGATGCGGCAACTCAATATGCACTTCCCAAGCCCATCATCAGACCTTGGGAAGAGCTTATCGAAAACAAGCACAGAACTGGTCTTGGATATGACAAAGAGTTTTCCTTTCATATTCTTGACTAATCCAAGCCCATCAAATTTCAGAGTGTCGGATTTCTTCATGAAATTTCACATTCAGTTGTTCCAGATCCTGCTCCTCTTCCACAGCAACAACAACAAATTGTAAAATGCCAACACTGTGATCGCATTGGCCATATTAAAGATCACTGTTTAGATCTTCACCCATGCAAGCACTATGGTCGGCACACCCATTCTTCACATAGATTCTTTAGAAACAAGCCTCCTGTAAGAACAAAGATTCATCTTGGATGGATCACTTCTTGGCAATGGGAATCAGCAACCAAGAAGATGTTTAAGTCACATGTCAGAACTTGTTCTAGAATATTGAACAATCTTGCCGTTAAGTTTTCACCATCATCTCACCTTGTACCTGACAGGGGGGAACTGGTGGTCATCTACAAGCTTTGACACCACATCAAGTGAGCCTGAGCCACATTCTCTCATTCCATGTTCAGAGTTGTAGCCAGAGACATAGCAGTTCAAGAGAGCCTGATCCATAATTCGTCATTCCAGATTGAGAGTTGTAGCCAAAGGCAAAGCAATTCAAGCGAGCCTGAGCCACAGCCTGTCATTCTAGATTCAAATTTGTAGCCATAGACAAGGATGCCCATGAGCATGCCTTTGGTTGGTGGAAAACCTTAAACCATCCATGCGACGTTGATATTCTTCCTATTTCAGAACACTTCCTCTAGCAGAAGACTTCAGCTTCTTTCCAGTTTTGGAAGAGTTGCAAGAATTGCATCAAGCATTCCAGTGTTGGTGGTAATCCTTAAACCATCACAGGTTGTAGACTTCCCTTATTTTAGGGTGAAGGTCTCCCTCTTCAAATATTAAGAACACTTCCTCTACCAGAAGCCCTTAGCTTATTGCCTGTTTTGGAAGAGTTTTGGGAACTGCAATAAGCGTTACATTACAGTGTTTGTGATCATCCTTAAACCACCTCCTTATACCAACATTTCAGAGAGCTAATTCATTCTAAGTGCTACTATGCATACTTTGCAGATTTGTAGTACAATCATTTTTCACAATAATCTTATTAATTTCCATAGCATATAAAATCATGTCTTTAATCTCATTCTCTTCCAACTCTTGATCAGTTTTGGAATCAATGAAATCAATGAATTTTCTTTCCCAAATGGCCCTATTAATAGTCTTTTGCTTGTCTGGCATGACTTGTTCTTCAAAATCTCTGATAATACTTCTTTCCTACGCTACAACAATCAGAAAACCCCAAATTTCTTTCATTTCTTCAATGATATCATTCCAGATGATATCCTTAGCCTGTATTAGGGATATATTTCCCTTCAATTTTTCCTTGAGACTTTTAATATTAGCATCAGTAGTCTGATGATATGTTCTATATTTACTGAATTCCCCCTCCTTGGCTTGTATTATCTTTGTTGTTGTCTCCAAATCAGCTTGTGCCTTTTTTCTGTGCCTTTTTGTGATCCCTCTGTTTGCCATCTTCAATTCGAGTGATCGATTGAGATATTTGTGCCTCTTTTGGATCTTCATTACCGGATGGAAAAAACAAAAGTACGGGTATGAGATTCAATGTGATTACTTGGCGTAAATGCAGTTTGCTTCCAATTTATTGATTTCTTCTTCCTTTGCGAAGGCTGTGAAAAGTTTCTCTTTCTCATTTTCTACTTGATAACCACTGGCGCCATGGAGTGCTCTCTGTAGGAAATTTCAATTTCTTCTTCGGCACAAAAGAATTCGATTTAGCACTTCGAGAAGCTACATGTAGACATTTCATTGGGATCTACCCCAATCTTCACAATAATATTTTTTAGTTCTTTGTTGGATTCTTAAGAAGCCCTAGAATGTGATTTCCTCCTAACTTAAATTGCTTGATAACTTTTCAATATTTTCATCCTTAAGTGCCATTGCATTGGTTTTTGTTAAGTCACCTGTCCAGTGACTGTTTGCATATGTAGATTGACTTTATCAAGAAATGGAATTTTATTTACATCAACAGTTAGATTCACAGTATTAAAATTATTGGATGAAACAATAGACATATCACAGGGCTGTGATAGGGAAATATTAAATTGATCCTTTTCAAGATCCATTGCAGTTAGCAATCTTGTTTGCTCTGGGATTATCTGGTACTCAGCTTGAGCCTCCATGCTTGCCTTCATTTTATGATTTCTTTCTACAGCCCGATAAAACATTTGTTTAATTAAGGGCACTTGTTCCTGAGTGCTTTCATGCCTTCTTGGTGAAGCAGGGACATTTTTCTCATCTCCTAATTGTAGTGAGAAACCAGGTTGACCATCTACAGAATCCTCACTAAGCTTCGTCCTCTTTTCAGTCCTCTGTTCTTCATCCTCTTAATCAACCACTTCTTCTTTACCTCTCTTATTTGACTTTTATGATATGACAGGAGTTTTTTACATTTGAGCTCACGGAACCTGCAAAACCCTTATTTTCCATCTTTACTACATCAGGTCTACTTTCATGAATGAATGTTGAATACCCATTTTCAATTCTCCTATTATAAATCACAATATGTGGGTCATAAGACCACTTCTCTCCTAACAATAAGTGCATCTCATCTAACATCTTAGTGATTTCATCAGTTTCCTGTCTCATATTAACTATAAAAGGACCAATATTCATTGGAAATTTAAACATATGACCTTTATTCATAGGCACAAAATGGATTTGATCAACATTTAAACTTTTCCTAATGAATTCCAAAGCAAAAAATCTCATGGGCACAAATACTGAAAGTCTATAAGGTTCCACACCAGCTCCATAGAGTTTAATTTTAGAATAATCTTCAAAGACATACCAATCACCAAGCTTACAATTCGTCCCCAGCTGCAAGAACTCTTGAGCCTTTGGCAGGAAGCATGGGGGAGAAATTCCATTCAAAATTATATATGTAGTAGACATAAAATGACTTACAAAGTCAAACAAACCTTCCTCATTCTATTCTTTCCTTACTATGTCTATCCAAAATACCATTGACTGCCTCTTCTTATTCATATCCATTATATTTAACCCCATATGCATGAATTATTCTAAATTTTGATATAAAAACAGATAAATAACAAGAGATGGAAACCTGAATTAACCCGTCAGGGATAAATTCATAAGCTAGGAATTGACAGCTTCTTGCCAATAAGAAGAGATATCCAACACTACTATTGGCTTCATAATCAAGGCGAACATTCCCAGAACTGATTTGTCTATTGTACTGTCATCATATTTTTCCAAAATATTTAAAATTCACCTCAGCACAGGTTTGACTTCTACGTCAAAAACATCCATAGAGAATTATTTACTATCATGTGCAAACTGCTTTGTATCTAGCTTCAGAAAAAAGATGAATTGATTTAACTCTTGACCTAAAAGGCTATCATAATGTGCCATCAATGAATCATCAGTGAATTGGACATACGACTCTGACTCAGGGTAACATAGATCTTGAAGAATTAGTTTGGTTGAGACTTGTAGAATATTTTCTCCTTGATAATTCATTACAAAACACTTTCCTGGGTACATAACAGACACTAGCCAATACACAAAATTAGGAAAAAGGTGTGTTCTTGGAATGCATGCAGAAAATACACTAGTTTTAACCATGGCAGTGTAAATTGGAGAAGCTTTATCGTTTAAACAGACCTGTTGATAAAATTAAATGTGCTCTAGAGAACAGACAGTATCTTGGATGTCCCTCTCAGTGTCCATGAGAGGGATCTGACTAGAAGAACCTGAAAGGGATGGACGCTTGGCCATAATTTAGCTTGGGGTGATAGACAATCGACAGGGTGGCAGACAACAGGGAAAGACACAGCACAGAAAAAACCTCAGATACAAACTAACAATAATAACCTTACAGAAATGAGAATCCATATTAAATAGGTGGTGCGGGCTTAATAATTAAATGTTGAAAAGGCGCGCCAAAATACTGTTAGAAATACCTCGACATGGATGATAGTTGTCACCCACTGGTTGTTTGTGTCACTACGGGAGGTATCAAGGTACGGAGAGCTCGTCGGGTTCATGCCCCTATAGTGAATCTCGACCGTTGATCTAGATCAACTCCACGGTCAACAGGGTCAATTGCAGAGGCACCCTCCTCGTTAACCTGTGCGCTGAAAGTGCCCGCGAGTTGACACTTTTATTCCTTGTCTGATAAATCAACGAATCCTGCTCCATAACATGCTCGCTTTTTATTCTTTGTGCTAGGACCCACCTCCACAAAGTCTTAAAGTATTTAAAATTTTAACTTAATGTAATGAATATTACATATTTATGCAAAAGTACATGAAACCTATACTTTAACATATATTTTGATAATTTTCTTTTTTTTTTGTATTTTCGAAAATTAAAAATAAAGGATATTGCAAATGAGCCAAAACAAAGCCCATTGTTACAAACTACATCCCGAATTAAGACCAAAGAAACCAAATAAAAAATGGAAACAAAATACGACTACTACCACACAAAAAGGTCTCGGCTTCAATTCAGGAGATGAAACCAAGATAGTTGCCATGTTTAACAAAGGAAAGGAAGACAAGGCAAGTTCTAGTACCTCAAACATTCACAATAACACTTCAAATTAAGATACAAGGATAGAATTATTCCATGTTAGAGTAATTTCTATTCATACAAAGATTGATGCATTGTTTGATACAGGGTCACAAGCAAACTTGATTTCAGAAGACTTAGTTAAAAAACTAAACCTTGAAACTGTACCTCATCATAAGCCATACCCTTTGGGATGGATAGTAACAATGCCAATTTACAGGTGACAAGGAAATGTATTTTCATATTTGCTATTACTGCAAAGTTTGTCGATGAAGTTGAGTTAGATGTGGTTCCACTTGACATTTTAGGGATTATCTTGGGTAGTCCATATTTGTATGACATGAAAGCGATATTTTATCGTCATCAAAACAAATATCATTTGATCAAAGATGGAGTGGAGTATATTGTGAGAGATCATCGCAAGAAACTAAATATCTCTTTAGTTAATGACGGGCAAATGAAGAGGCTAGTAAATGCAAGTAAAAATTTTGTGTTTGTTATGATCACGAAAAAGGAAGATGTTAACTATGAATATTTTGAAGGATGTGATGACAAATTGAAATCTTATTTGTTTGATGTGGTAAGTTAGCATGGAGAGATGTTTCAAGAACCAAAGGGGTTGCCACCCAAGAGGGGAATTCAGCATGATATTCAACTACAGCAGGATGTTCCACTTCCAAATATTGGTATGTATCGCATGTCAATTATGGAAAGTTTGGAAATCAAGAAGCAAATCCAAGATTTTATAAATAAAGGTGTCATACGCCCATCTACTTCGCCATGTGTTTCTCCAATAGTTTTTTTTCCAAAGAAGGAAGATAATTGGCACATGTGTATCGATTTCTGTGCATTGAACAAAATCACGGTGAAGAATCGCTACCCAGTTCTGTTGGCTCCCTGTGATTTACAAGAATGGAAAGAATAAACACTGCAGGAGCCACATCAGAACCACTTTGGAATCCTAGGACCTAGCCTTCCTGGATTCAGAGATTGATATCTCTATATAAGTGTTTTTGAAAGATATATATTTATGCTTTGTTTAAGATATTAGGCTAGTTATGAAGCTCTGGGAACTTTGTTTTGGTTTTGGTTGATTGAAAAGGTACTTGAAGGATTAAAGGTTGGAGAAGATTGAGGGAATGTTTCATCTAGATGGATAGACTTGAGACAGCATTAATCCATTGGGATATGGAGTCATAAAAGGATTTAATTGTTCAACAACTATTCAAGGGTTTTCATAGTGCAAGTTATCTAGATTAAATGGATCTTTCAGATTAAATTGTGATGTGAAACATTAAGGTGTTGTGAAGGCAATAAACCTATAGTCAGTCAAGAATCTTCTAGCTCTATTTAAAAAAGAAAAGCCTTTCAAAGTAACTATTTGAAGTAAACCAAAGGACAGGGAAAACCATAGACTTCTTTGGACAGACTTTTATTAAAGCAAACTTTTAAGACAACAATCCAGTAATCCTAAGACTACTTTTAGATAAAGAAAACAAGCAAGATAATGATAAGAGCAGCCTAAGATCAAACAGAAATAATTTAATCTGCTTTTGACAAACTCTATAGGGTTCTTTCAAAGCAACCTTTAAAGACTATCCAAAGGATAGGGCATACCATAGACTTCCCTGGTTCAAACTCTACTTAGCATACTTTGAAAAGATCTTTCAAGAACAATATCTCAAGTTTGACTCAGAAGGATATCAGCTTACCAACACTTCCCTGGTTATACTCTATTGAATCATTCTTAAAAAAAACAAGCTAGATAAAATTGGGGGGAAATTAAGAATCCTTCAATCAAACCTTGCAGAAGAAAACATGAAGATAAAGCTTGTAAATAGAAATAGGGTACTTTTGATAGTAAAACCTAATCTAAATTTTTTTGTTCTTTATCAGAGAAAAATGGACAAAATGAAAACATAAGGAGAAAACAAAACCAGTGAGGAAAAACATCACCATTAACATAGACCAGGATCCTGTGAATCAGCTTGTTTTATTGATGTTCAAACCAGTTACATACTCCAGCACAATAAGTCTTTATAGCCCAAAGCTTCTCTATCCAGCTTAACACCCCTCAACTAGCTCAGCAACACTCTAAACAAATAACAGTAACAGCCTTCTACAGCCAACCAAGAACCCTTTATAATGAAGTCCTCATGCTATATTTATAAGCAAATGAGGAGGTGATGAAAGCTAGGGTTAATATATTTCATTTATGACTGAATTAATGATTTTTGACCTTTGAGACCATGCAAGGCCCAAGGAAAAAATATCTGAAATGACTTACTCTTTATAATGAATGTTGTTTAATTTCTGAGCTTCTTAGTTGCAATATTTGACTTTTAGGATTTTTTATAACTTTGTAATAACTATTGAGCTGCTTCTTTTGAAAATATCTCTGACTGTAATAAATATTGTATGTTTTTGAGGAAAATATGTGTTTGTAGGTATCATCTTTAGCCTTTGATGAAGTAACTGCTTCATGGTCTTAACATTCGAAGCATGCTTTGGGCTAATCCATCTTGTTTTATGCTTTAAACTATGTTTTGGACTTGATTGTGCTTTTAGGCCTCCTTAATCATATTTTCCATCCTTTTCCCTTTATTGATTGTTTTAATCTTTTATCTTTGTCCTTAACTTTGTTCTTTATCCTTGATCTTGTTTCTAATCTTATGTTTTTCTTTAATTTCTTTGATTAAGACTTTATTCTCTCTGTTTCTCCATTTCTTCACTGCTCTTCCATAGTTCCTTAATCTTCTCTGTCTTCTTATTTGCAGGGGTCTTCTTTGCTGCGCTGGAGGGTTTATTGACTGGATCAATGGTCATGTATCATTGACTCAAACTTTTGGAATCAAACCCTTATCCCTTTTATTTATGTATTTGGCCCTTGGATCATCATCCAAAGACTGTAGCCACTTATATGATTGTGGGAGGGCCTATAATACTTTGGCCGCCATTAAACCTGCAACAAAAATGAAAACATTAAATAAAACATGTTTTTTTTACTTAACTGCATTTCAGAGGTTTGGTGAGGGCGTTGAGGCGATTGCAGAGGGAGGAAGATGCGCAGAAGAGGGGTTCCATGGGCGGAACCAGGAAGGAACAGAAAAATTTTGAATATGGGCGCGGAATGGAAGAAAGTGGTTTTGTGGAAAACTAGTGGTTTTCACGCTGAAGTTTGGCAGTAAGCGGTATTAACCCAAATGGACGTGATACCACTTAGGGAGTGACACATGTCCCTGGGAAAACTGCCCTTTTCATGTAGGAATGGGGCATTAACCCATTTGGGTAAATCGGGCGTGATATTGATTACAATCCTTTGGATCTGGGGGAGCCAGATCAATGGTGGAGGTTGAGCATGATGGTTTGGTGGACGAACAGTGGGACCGGTGGTGAGGTCATCTGTTTTTTCGAGTAGCGGGAGTTTTATTGGGCGGGGTTGAAAGGTGGGGATTAACGTTGGCCATAAGACATGGTAAGAAATGGTCATGAGGATGGATGATGGGGGAAGGCCTGATCGTCGTTAGATTGGAAGGATCAATGGCTGGGATGAGATCGGGGAAAAGTAAGTTGGGCGGGTATTTTTATAAAGAAAAATGGCTAAAGTGAGGAGCGAGGCATGGTCCTGTGGAAGAAGAAAAGGGACCGGGGTTAGGATAAAAAAGGGGTGGATGCCTTTTAGCAGATGGTCGAGGGACTGGGTCATATGAAGAAAGGGGCAGAAGGCTTAAGTCAATAATGGCTTAAGGCCTTATGTTACAAATAATTGGATTTAGGCCTAAAATAGGGGTTTTTGAGCCTTTCTTGAGGTTTCGGTAGGTTTAGAAAAGGGTTTTTAAAACCAATCGAAGGGGTTTTCATGGTTTAAAAATGGTTTTTTAAGGGAATGGAGGGTATAAGAAAGGAAAATGGGCCTTTTTAGACGGGAAATGATTGTTTAGAATAGGAGTAAAAATGGAAAAATGGGGGGGGGAATGAAATGGAGGTGAAAATGGTGAAAATAGCATGAAATCAGTTTCTTTTGAAGCAGCAAGTTAACTTGGAATAGATTTTGAATGAAAATATTAGTGAATGGATAGCTTAAAGATAATGAACTCAGTGAGATTTCAAAAACTCACAAGATTTTCACAAAAGCTTGTTTTTTAGAAATCTAAGGAAATATTTAGCCATCATTGGATATAACAAATTTTACTGATGGCTAATAGTGGCTCCACTTGGGGAAGGCAGCTCCTTGGAGGTGTCAATAACCTCAGATAATAAATCTATAGAAAGTAGACCAATGCCTTGTCTTTGCATTTTGACAATCCTCCTTGATTTGATGATTTTGTTGCTCAGAGATGATCTGCAGTATTATAACAAGACTGAGTTTACCCAAACTTTTACCTACACAACCTATTTTCCTAACATTTTTTCTTCTTCAGAGGGTGCACTTAGCCTTACAAACCCTTGTAACATTAATTTTTTCTTTTATTTGAAAGCATGAAACTATCTAATTCTACCCTTATATCATCCATGAGTTCATATTAAACTAATGAACTCATTATTTCTCTACCTATTCTAACTATTTGTCAAGATTAGACTGTTTGACAGATTTTCATTTCTAGTCAAAAACAGGAAATTGAAACATAATCAAATCAGGATTAGATAGTTTGATTTGTATTGGGGCTATGGAATTGTGTACAAGCTGCACATACACTTTATTTGCAGAAATTTAAAACAAAACTGTGAAGGCTTAAGATCTGAAATTGATAAGCATCCTTGTTTCTTTCTTTGGTTCAGATTTTGATCTTTTTAGAACCATTTCTCTCTTCTCCTAATATATTATATTGATAAGCCAAGTTTACATTCTTTAGAAGATCTTCATTTACTAACCTATCAGCAATAAATTTAAATTTATTCAATCATGTTTAGGCTGTATGATTGAATAACATTTCTTCTTTCAAAGCAGTGGCATTTGGACTTGCACACTTTCAGATTTTTCTCTTTTTGGTATGGGGTTGTACCTATTCTTTTATCTGCCCTCTTTTCTCTTTTTCTTTTCTTTTTGGTGTTTATTTCTTCAAGTCTTTCCTTTAAGAAATGTTATTTACAATGGACAAAGCTTTGAACTGATTTTTTAATAGAAATAATGTTTGAGCATCCTGCCATTGACAGGACCTCCAAAAAATTTTGTTCCATCCATCTCCTGAAGGAAGAATGCATTGTTACCTAAGGTAGACTTAATGAGATAAGGGCCTTTCCATAAATTTTCAAACTTTCCATGTTTTCCCTTATCTTCCCTCCTAGAATCTCATTTTAGTACCTTGTAACCAATGTTAAAATCATTTGCTTTTTTTCTTTTATCAAACAGCTTCTTGATGTTTTCTTGTACTTGGTGTGCTCTATTGTAAACTTCCTCTCTGGTTTGTTGCAACTGGACAGTCTGATTAATTCTTCTTATTATAACATCTTCTTCAGACTGAACTTCTTGGATCAGCTTCATGACTGGCACTCCTAAACTGGTTGGAAATATTGCATCTGCTCCATAAATTAGTTGATAAGGGGACATCCCAATTGACCTTTTAGTTGTCAATCTATCTACCCAAAGTGCATGTAATAGCTTGTTGTGCCATGATTTCTTATTTTCTTCCAGTAACTTCTTGATGATGTTTACCAAACTCTTATTTGAGGATTCTGCCAACCCATTACCTTGAGGGTAATAAGCTATGAAATGACCCAATGTAATCTGATATTTGTGGCAAAAATCAACCATCTTTTTAGACCCAAAGGCAGCAGCATTGTCAGTGATAATCTTCTTAGGGCAGCCAAATCTAGACAGGATATGGTCTTCAAGGAATTTAATGATGACTGAGTCTGTGGCATTCCTAGAAGGGATGGCCTCTATCCATTTGGTGAAGTAATCTGTTGTTGTGAGGATCCATTTGTGTTGGGCAGATGAAGCAGGATGGATTTCCCCAATGAAGTCTAGACCCCACTATTGAAAGGGAGCTTCAACAATGATTGGATGCAGAGGTAAGGGTATAAATTTTCTTTTGCCTTCAAATATTTGACATTTGTGATAGGTAATTATCATTTTATGGACATCCTGAAAGAGGGTGGGCCAATAATAACCAGCCCTAAGGATTTTGTTGACAATAGTTGTCCAATAGAGGTGGCCTCCACATTCTCCTTCATGAAACTCATGCTTGATCTCATCTGCGTCATTCTCAGGCAAACATTTAAGTAATAATCCACTAGCATTTTTCCAATATAAACATTTATCTAAAATGCAGTAGTTAACAGCTTTCAACTTTAGAAACCTTGCCTTTGTTTTAGACAAACCTGGAGGAACATTAAGATTAAGAAGCACATACAAAATATCAGCATACCAAGATGAATTCAGAAAATAATCTTCAATGAGTGGATTTGCCAACTCCTCCTATTCATCTAATGCATTAAACATGTTTATATCAAGTGCTTGTAAGTTGGTTTCAGCCATAATTTTTGCTAATTTATCTTCCATTGCAGCACTGTTACATGCATTGAAAAGCATATTAAGGCTAATCCTTATGGGGGTTTCATTTGTGGAGGGAGTGCATTATAAACATTATTGAATCTAGTGCAATAATCTTGGACACTTTCTCCAGCATTTCTTTTAAGATCATTGTATTATGACAGGATTTGAAGGGGGCTTCTCTTGACTTTCCATTTGTTTAGGAATAATTGATGTAAAGCAGGGATTTCATTGATACTATTAGGGGTTAAGCCTTTGAACCATTTTCTTGCTTCTCCCCCTAAGCTTTGAGCAAACATTCTGTAATACCCCCTTTTCATAAATATCAAGATTATATTCCAGAGATTGACTGCAGGGGAATTTCCTAGATATGTCACCTTTAAAAATAAAGGATGAGATCGAGAGGCTACCTGGCCATATGCAGACTCTGTCTATAGAACTTGGAATAATCCCTTTTCAGGAATTTCAACAAGGTTCTCAAGGAAAACATTGTATAAGTAAAATTGTGCAAAAATAACAAATATCGGGGCTTGGTTCCCCTCATTTATGTTGTAATTGACTTATGTATGGAATTTCGTCAGAAAAAAATCAGTTTAGACTATTTAAACAGATCTCCCAAAAACTTGACTAGCTAAAAAGTACCCAAAGAGGAAGGCTGCAGCAAAATGCAAGCACTACTTCAGGAATTGCGTAGTTTTAGTAGATGTATAGAAGAGATCAGCAAGGAGACTTATACTTTAGTCTTACATTAGCAAATCAACATTATGATAAATTCCTTTCATTAAACAGTAGAATGCATGAGCAAATACAGCAGAAAATATTCAGAAAAGAGAGCAGGAACATAAGTATATTTGCAGAAATGCTACAACAACGTTATTTTTTAGGAGGTTCAGTAGCTGGAAGTTACAACTCAGATCTAGGACATATATATGGACAAAATATCAGATCTATACCAGATCTGGAGACTATATAGTTTTATCTACAAGATCCACTCGGAATTTTTACAAAAGCATGCATGAATAAGAGTAGATCTAAGAAACAAGTAGCAGATCTGGAAATTTCTGTAGTAAATTTCTGAATATGAAATTTCATTACAATGGATCAGATCTGAATATAACATAGATCAGCAATATAATCCATGGATCACCTAGTGGAAGGCAAACCCCAGCACTAAGGATCCCTGACCTAAACTAGGAGCAAAACACCATAAAGAGATCTACAACAAAATAACGTAGTCTTCCAACATAGACATCGTTGTGCCTCAAATTTCATAAATAAACACTATAGAAGTATAGATCTAAAGCATAAAGAAATTATACACTCTTCCAGGAGGCCAAATGACCCACTCCATGGAGAGAGGCTCTCAAAATACACTAGATCTCTGTGGATCTAGATCACCACTTTCTGCATCTTGCAGAGACAGAAAAAACTTCAATGGATCAGTGCTGCCAATGTAAGGAGGAGCTTGGCCTCAAGCCTGATAGTGGCTCAATTTAGCAAACTTTCCTCCTTGAATCATCAAAGGAAGAGGTGAAACTCCTGCATAGGAATTCCAAATACAATCCTCCACTCAACAGCAGAGAATGGTATTTGTCTAAGCAGAAAAATACTCAGAAATATGATCTATCAACAACCTCCTCTTGTTGCCCTCCTTTTCCTTTTATAAGATGAGAAAGCTCTTGCAAACCCTAAACCATCTTGATGAGTTAGCCCTTTTCACATTAGAGGCTCCCTTCTAGAACTGTGTTGTCCCTTTTGGAGATGCAATGAACCTAGACAGCGCTGTTGATTTGGTCAAGGTTGACCCAGTCTTTAGCTCAAACCTCTTTCACACCTGCAAGTGATTATTTACATGGCCCTGATTTGTCTTTTTTCACATGGGCATTGATTTATTCATAATTTTTAGGAGTTTAACATGTCCTCCTTTATTCATGAAACAAAAATTAAAACAAAATTGAATGTTCCTCTTAGCTAAGGCTAAGTGGGAAAATTACAGTCCTCCCCTCCAAAATGTTTCTTGTCCTCAAGCAAATAATAGGTTAAGAGCTGTAGTTCTTCTCCTTCTCCATTGATGGAACCATTAAGGATCAAGCTTTCATCATGCACCAAGTGCTCATTAAGCCAATACATCAAAAATTGCTCCTCCAAGGCTAACATGATAGGGGCATAGTCCATCCCTCCAGGAGTGTAAAACTCAACAGAAATAAACATGGGTGAAGCAATGTCACATCTAAAACATGTATCGTGAAGTACAAGATGAAGTTCCATCCCATGTGGTACATATACACTGCAAACTCTTTGCCCATACAAACCCATAAACAATACCAATATATCATCTATGTATGGAAGCAAAATCACATATATGAAAATTGAAATTTGCACTTGAGGAGGTGGGTCACAATCCCACATGAGATACCAACGCAATGCACTCCTTGTCTTGAGTAGATATGAGTGTGGTAAGTGGTACTCCCACCACACCTTTGCTGCATGGGTCACTTTGACATGGCTGAAAGTGATACCCAAGTTAGGTGCCTTTGGGAAGCACCCATCATGATAGAGAATCTCCCTTTGCACCTCAAGGGAGTGGCTACATTTTGAATTTTTATTGGCCTCATCAATGCCATGAGGTCTGCATGTATTATCACTCCTTGTAGGAGCCATGGCCTACATACATATGGTAAGAGAATATGTCAAATCAAAAAAATAAACATGCTCCATAAGATCAGATTCTTTACCATTCAAGTCTCACACACACATGGAGTTTGGCATGGGCATTTCTCCTCTTTTAAGAGAAGGAAGAGATGGTTGAAATGATTCCTGCATAGAGTCCTTTGGCTAACCCATATCCTCATAACTATTGCACTCTTGTAAGTGCTTATGTAGTTCCTCCCAATCATAGTGCTGATGTAGTTCCTCCTTCATACCCTCCCAATAAAAAATCCTCATGATTAGGGTGTAGATCTTTGCTGACTGCATATAGCTGGAAAGGAACTCTTTGTGTGCTCTTTGTAGTATCTCTTGCTTAAGCTTGGAGGCTTGAGACAAGAATACTTTACCAAGATGATAGATGACCCCTTCATGGACCACATAGCCTCCCCCTTGCTTCATGCCATCTACTATCATCTCGGTGTGTAGATCTTTGGAGTACTCCACAAGGAGTTGAGACCTCCAATATGGATCCACACAACTTAACAAGGACAACATTGTTGATGAATATATGGTGGTGCTTGCCTTGTTGCTGATTGCTTCTTTGACATTATGCATGCCAAATTTGTTTGTTGGGAGGCTGATCCTCCCCTTTCCTTCCTCCCACAATGTTGTGGCTTTATCTTCCATTACTCCACTCCTTGCTTGGTCTATGCTTGGAGTAGCCCTTTGTGAGGCTTCCCCCACATGATCAGAATATAATGGCATTCCAAATGGCTTTCCATGAGGTAGGAATGTCCCTTGCAGCATTATCATAAACATGAGATAAGGAAATGTGAGATCCTTGCTTCCACTGTGCAAATCCATCTCTGTTGTTTGTGTGGAAACATCAGGTGTAGGGTAAGTGTGCATGCCTTGAATTATTTGTGGTTTCCCACTCTTCAAGTCCACCCACTCCATCTGCAAGGCCTTCCAATCAGTGGTTACCTTACCCAAGGTAATCAACCACTACACACACAAGATGATATTTGTGTCTGGTATGTCAAGTACAAAGAAGTGATCCACCAAGGTGTAGGATCCCATAGTCACAGAAAGTGATGGAACATACTGCATGCACTGCATATTTCTATCTCCCGGAACCAAAACAGAGAACCCATCAAAATTATCATTGGGGATCCCTCTCCTCTGCACAAGGTGAGCATCAATAAAGTTGTGGGTTGCCCCACTGTCAATCAAAATAGACACTCTCTTGTTCATGACTGAACCTTGCACTCTTAGGGTCAAATATTTGGGCACTCCTCTCAAAGAAGCAAGATTCCGACTTGTTGGAGCAAAGGCTCCCTCTTCACCTTTGAATGGTGATTGATCTTCCTCCTCATCATCACTAGTGCTGTGACCCCTCCTAGGTCCTTCATTCCCATCCTCCTCCTCCAAGTCTGAGAAGACTTCTATATAATGTGCCCTTCTAGCAGAACATCTATGTCTCGGTACCCATGGCTCTTGACAAGTGAAACACAATCTCTTTTTCCTCAATTCCCTCCAGAGATCAAGGTCAAGAGGCTTCTTCAGTGTGCTCTCCTTGGGTGGAGCAGCTTTCTCTTCCTTCCCCTTAGAGGAATGAGGGGCTTTGCTTTGGAAAGTTGTCTTTGCTCTTGGCAAGGCATCTTGGAGATCTCTAGATCTCTCAATGGCATCATGAAAAGTGATGGGCTTGGTAGACTTAAACAACCCATGCAAAGGTTCCTCCAGGCCATCAATGAACATGTAGACTCTCCTTGCTACAGATAGATCAGCGACCATTACTGACAATCTCAGGAATTCATAGATTTAGGCCTCTGCATTTCCTGTCTGCTTCAGCTTTGCCAAGCTTATAAAAGGGGCCTCTAGATATTTCCGTTCAAATCTCTCCACTAGTCTCCTAGTGAACTTAGCATATGTAGATACATTTTTGTGTCCCAATGTAGATAGTCCATGAAACCACCAGTTGTGGGCTTCTCCCTCAAAATGCAGCGCAATAATCTTGATGGCTTCTACTTCGGGCACTTTATTCAACTGGAAATAGATGTCCAAATTTTCCACCCATGCTTTGGTAGAACAAGAGGATTTTCCATAGAACTTGGGTGAAAATAACATGCCCATAGTATGGTGTCTCCCCTAGAAGAAACCACCATCTCTGTATTGCTGCCATGGTCTCCTTTGGTCCTTGAGATGGAAAAAGTCTTGGAAGCTCAAGTTATCCTTGAACCTCTGACTTTGTGAGTCATATTCTACAAAGTACCCTTCTAGGGAGGTTGGCTTGCAGTCCTTCATTCTCTACAACCAAGAAGGTAGGCATGGTAGAGCATTGTGAGGCCTGTGGAGCTTGTGGCAAGCTCACGGGTTGACCAGTCCCAAAATGAGACATTTCAGAACTTTCTCCTTGATGGAATCTCCCAAGGGATTCTCTCATTCTATCCACCCTCATCTCCTTGATCTCCTTGGAAA
Organism: Pinus albicaulis; assembly: GCA_034641835.2. NCBI lineage: Eukaryota > Viridiplantae > Streptophyta > Pinopsida > Pinales > Pinaceae > Pinus > Pinus albicaulis. The sequence goes on from JAXQQM020062071.1 coordinate 22,628, forward strand.
TATTTTTCATGGTCTCCAAGAGAGTTTTTGCAAACTCCTCTGCTTCCTTATCTTTCTCATCCTTCTCATTCACAGGGGCTTTCCCCTTGTCTTCACCTCTGTCAAGGTCTTCAATAGTATAGTCATACTTTTTATGACTTCTATTCTGGTATCTCCTCTCACTTTCAATAATAGGATCTTCATCTTCAGAATTCAACATGACTGCTGCTCCAATGCTAGCATAGGTTGTGCCAAAAGTGGAGCTCTGATACCACTGTAATATCCCTTTTCCGGGAATATCAAGATTATATCCCAGAGATTGACTACAGGGGAATTTACTGGATATGTCACCTTTGAAAAAGGATTAAATCCAGAGGCTACCTGGCCATCTGCAGACTCTGTCTATAGAACTTGGAATAATCCCCTTTTTAGGAATTTAAAGAAGGTGCTCAAGGAAAACGTTGTATAAGTAAAAATGTGCAAAAATAAAGTAGATCAGGGCTTGGTTCCCCTCATTTATGTTGTATGTGACTTATATATGGATTTTTGTTAGAAAAAATTAGTTTATACTATTTAAATGGGTCTCCCAAAAATTTGACTAGCTAAAAAGCACCCAAAGAGGAAGGTTGTAGCAAAATGCAAGCACTGCTTCAGGAATTGCGCAATTTTAGCAGATATTCAGAGGATACCAGCAAGGAGACTTATATTTCAGTCTTACAGTAGAAAATCAACATTATGATAAATCCCTTTCATTATAGAGTAGAATGCATGAGCCAATACAACAACAAATATTCAGAAAAGAGAGCAGGAACACAAGTACATTTGCATAAATGCTTCAACAACGTTATTTTCAGGAGGTTCAATAGCTGGAAGTTACAACTCAGATCTAGGACAGATATATGGACAAAATATCAGATCTATACCAGATCTGGAAACTATATAGTTTTCTCTACAAGATTGACTTGGAATTTTGACAAAAGCATGCATGAATAAGAGTAGATCTGAGAAACAAGTTGGATCACGGAAATTTCTATAGTGACATTCAGATATGAGGTATTTCATTCCTGATGGTTGGATGCGAATGAACATAGATCAGCAATATAATCCATGGATCACCTAGTGGAAGGCAAACCCCAGCACTAAGGATCCCTGACCTAAACTATGAGCAAAACAACATAAAGAGATCTACAACAAAATAACGCAGTCTTCCAACATAGACAGCGTTGTGGCTCAAATGTCATAGATAGACACTGTAGAAGTACAAATCTGAAGCATAAAGAAATGATACACACTTCCAGGACGTCAAAGGACCCACTCCATGGAGAGAGGCTCTCAAAATACACTAGATCTCTGCAGATCTAGATCACCACTTGCTACAACTTGCAGAGACAGCAAAACCCTCAATGGATCAGTGTTGCCATTGTAAGTAGGAGCTTGGCCTCAAGCCTAATAGTGGTTCAATTCACCAAAATTTCCTCCTTGAATCATCAAAGGAAGAGGTGAAACTCCTACATAGGAATTCCAGATACAATCCTCCACTCAATAGCAGAGAATGGTATTTGTCTAAGCAGACAAATACTCAGAAATATGATTTATCAACAACCTTCTCTTGCTGCCCTCCTTTTCATTTTATAAGATGAGAAAGCTCTTGCAAACCCTAAACCATATTTATGAGTTAGCCCTTTGTTACACCATTTTTTGGTCATCTAACCCATTATCATTAGATGAACCCAAGTACACCATGTAAGACCAATTTTACCCCAAATAAAATCACTTTCACCACATTTGTTTATACTTCTTGGTCATATTTAACCCAAAGCAAGGTAATTAATTAAATAAATCATTATTTATTTAATAATTTCCTAAGAATAAGTTATTTAAATCATTATTTAAATACTATTCCTAGTTAAATTTGACTAAGTCATTTTTAAATAATTAAATAAACCATTATTTATTTAATTATATTTCCCTCATTTCCCTTAAATAATAAATAAATCATTTATTTATTTGTTATTCATAAATAAAGGAATTGACCCAAGTCAAAAACCCTTTTCCCTCCAACAAATATAATAAAATATTCCTAAAGGGTGATTCTAGAAGATGTTTAATAATATTTTATTCACGCACCAGGTTCTAGAACACCCCAATATTTTGTTATAAATAGGAGGGTTTTTCCCATTCATTAGTCACCTTCATTGCATTGGATCACACTAGATTTGCTTTTGGTCACCATTTTGCATTTCTATTTTATGAACTCCCATTGAGTTCCATGTTTTGTTTTCCACAATAGTTAGAGAGAGAGACCATTAATCTGAAACACTGAGGACTTCCAAGAACCCAACCCACTGAGGAGAACCGGAAAACACCTTTCTTGTTTTCCTCTCAGGTGCCCCATTCTTTGATATAATAAAAAAGATTCTTTTAAATATATGTGTTCTTGTCTTGTCCATTGGTGCTTGTACTTTACTTTACCTGCTTAATATCTTCCATATATAGATCTAGATGTGTGCAACTTATTACATATTTCAAGATATTTTGCAGACATAACTTATGTTAGGGCTACTTGATATGCGTAGCTAAAAGTGAGTTTTTACGACAAAAAATTCATGCTAACAATTGGCGACTCCACACGGGTTTTCTTTTGCGACCACTGTCGTTTTCTATTTTCCTGCATATCTAGCTATTTCAGACCCTAGGGTTTCTCTTCATTTTTTTGTTTTTCCTATTTTTATGCTAGTTTTTTCCTCTAAAACCCTCAAATTTTCAAATTTCTCACTTTCGTGTGTTTCTGGCCTTATTGCGCAGGTGAATGACATCAGCCGCAGCTGAGACGACACAAGTTTCTGAAATCTGCCGCAACCAGCCTTGAATCTGCAGGTCGCACTTATCTACCCAAAAAGTGCGACCTGGCCTTGAGGTCGCACTTTTCTGCCCTAAATCTGCGACCTGGCCTGAAAACAGGCCCAAACCTGCGCCCTGCAATTTTTTCTGCAATCTGCCAGTGCTTTTTCTGGGTTTCACTGAGGCTTCTGTCAGGGTTTTTTAGCCTCTATCCCTACCTGTTCAGACCTGTTGCTGATCTATTTCACTCACCTAAGTGGGACTCTTGCCCCTTAGGGCTTTAGTTCCCTCCACTTTTTGTGGGAGAGTTTGCTGCTATTTTCAACCGTCTAAATTTCCAGAAGTTCCAGCCTTATTTCAGATCTGATACCTCCTGTTTCAGATCTGCACAGGTCAGATTTTCTTCCCTTTCTATACATTGCCTTTCGCTTTGTTTGGGTCTCGCTCTAGGGTCACCCCTTTGACCCCCTCTTTAGCTGATATCCTATTTTCTAGCAGCACCCTTGCCCCTGCCTCTTTGCTGCTTTCTGCACCACTTTCCAGCAGATTTCTCCATTAGATCTCAGTCCCTCCGGACCTTTGATCTTTTGGTCTCTTAGCATGCTCTACCCTTCTAGACTAGTTTTGAGAGACCCACCTGCTTAGGTTCGATTGCTGCCCTTTTGTTTTTCTTTAGTTGTTCATTTCCTGTTCTTTCAGTTTTATTTACTGCAGATTTATTTTCCATTACGCAGCACACTTTCTCTTTTACTCTCAAAACATCAGGGTTTAATCAATTAAAATTACCGCACGCCACACACTGACCCTAAGTGAAGAAGCGCTTGGTTAACACCACCTGGAAAAGACTCTAAAATTAATCAACACTGCACCTCCTCGCCCTTGTCGCGTCTTGCTTTTGCACCTTGCTGCCCTTGTCGGTCTTTCTTCTTCCCATCATCATTGCGCCTCCAAAGCATTTCTCCCAGTGACTTCTTGGCCTTCACCCTCAATTTCCGGTTGCTCGACTTCCTCCTTCCCATCGTCATCGAGTAATTCTTCCCCCGAGTCCACCCTCTGACTCTTCCTTTGATTGTTCGGGTTATCCCCATCCTTCTGGTTCTCCCCCCTTCACCATGTCTAGTTAAAGTTTAGCCCTAACTTGGTTCTGAGTCTGGTAGGCCTATACCCGGAAATAGGTGTCATTTTTCATGATTGGCTTGATTAAACTATGGAATATGTTCAAACCTTTTTCTTGAGCAAAGGTGTTCCATATTCTTGAAAAACCAAAAAATCAAAAAATTTAAAAAAATGTAAAGAGGGTATACCCTAAAAGAAAAATCAAAGGGTAAGAAAAATAAATTGGTCAAGAAAATGAAAGAAATGAACCCCAAGCAAAAAATAGACCAAGGAAAGTGTGCAAATCCAAATGCCACTACTATTTCATTTCTGTAATAAAGCAATTGTGTTCAGCTTGTCAAACTTATGCCACAATTCATGAATAGTCAAACTGTTTAAGCTTGGCTAGTTCATTTTTCAATTTCATGTTATAGAATAGAGAATAAATATCTGACCAAACAGTTTAATCTTGGTAGATAAGTAGATAGGTAGAGTTAATAAAAGGTGCTCAACAGTTTAATCTGAGCCCTTGGATGTAATAAGGGTAGAATTAGATAGATTTTCCTTGTAAAAGAAAAGAAGATTGATAAGGGTTTGCAAGTCCAAATGCACCCTAATAAAGAAGAGAAAATGGTAGTGTCAAGTAGATAGGGTAGGTAGATGGTGTTGCAAAGTTTTATGTGATGAATGATGGTGTTGAATATGTTTAATCTTTTACCTTCATCACAAGTACTCAAGCAGAAAATGCACTGAAGAATTCACAGAAAGCAAAGTCAAAATCATTAACTTCCCACATCACTTTTTCCCTAAGTTTTACTAATTTCCCCAAAGTGCTAAGGTATTTGGAGGTCAAAGGGGCTCAAGGCATTTCCTTGACTTTTGGAGGGATCGGACCCTCGGCCTGATGATCAAAAAGACCTAAGTACTTGAAGTTATCCATTATCATTCACTTTCAATATTTTCCTAAGTAAAATCCCATTTTGCTTAGGAAAATCATGCAAAATTCCATAAAAATCCCTCAAAAATAACTTACTATTCTAAGTTTAAGTGTTGAAGATGAGATATTGCAATTTACTTCAGAAATTGTCACTTTCTTAGATGTGTGAAATATTTTGAGTTCCCTTGTCCCTTTGTCATATTTACATCTAACTCTATTTACTAAATCCCTAGTGAAAGTGCCTTGTCCTAAGTATATAACTCCTTTTACATACATATCCCAAAAAACCCATCTATTATAATGTTTTAACCAAAGTATTTACTTCTCGAATATTCATTAAAAACCCGCTTCTACAAGCCCTTTGGTTAAAATATATTCTTATATTATAGTCCCGCCCCTATGATAAATTAATTGAATCGGTTAATTTATCGTATAATAAAAATATATAAAAAAGCTTTAGACATATTATATATGTTTAAACGCAAAAAAGGGATAAAACCCGAAGTTTTGTTTTTAAACCAAAAACCTTGGAAAAAGCCCCTATGCCACCGTGGCCCATCCACCTGGCATTCCGCCCGACGTTTCAACCACAAATTAAAACCCCGCCGCGACCCCTCTTTCCATTATATTATGGGATTAATTAGTTATCTGAACTAATTAATAACCTTCCATTCACCAATTAAAAGCCTCCCGGGGTGATTAAATTAAGCATTAATTGTTTCAAAAACCCGACAGGCCCGCACCTTAAACCTTCGCTTACTCCACGTCTTTTTCCACCGTTGGATCGTCCCTCCGCAGATCGACGCTCCACGTCAATCCCGCTACCCATCCTTTGTCAGAGTTTTAACGCGCGGGGGATTGGTGGTATTTGACCAGTCCTCCGTCCACGTGGCAACGATCCAATGGAATCGCTCCCCCCGCGATCAATATCACCTTTGCCAATAAGCGGTGCGGGGACTAACTGCTTACCGCTCGGCCCCCCTGCCCCACGTCAGCCCGTACCAAAGTGACGTCACTCCTCGAAAAACTAAAAACCCCTTTTTTGACTTTGGAAATAAAACAAATTCACGTGTTTTTATGTCATTTTCATCATTTGAACGCGACTGCGCTTTCTGCTACGAATTTCAAATTTCCACTGAAATCCACTGTTCAATTCGATTTCGCTCCAGATTTCCGCCAGACCTGTGTTCAAGCATCCTCCTGCTACCGCCTGATACCTGTTAAAAACCAGCTTTCCTCCAAGAACAGTTATTTATCCTATAGCACTTCAAAATTCGAAAGAAAGTCTGTTTTCCTTGTTTTCCACTGGATTAGTGATTAAATCTTATCACTGAGATCATTCCCTGAGGTTTTAAAACTGTGAATTGTTCCCCTGAAACTGCAATTGCGTTAATTTCCTTCATTTAAAATTGAAATTGCACCCAGCCTATGAAGAAAAACCAGAAACCTCCATTTTGAATACAAAAGAACCAAAATGGAAGCTCCGGTAGCCTTGAATGATGCTCCATTTTGAACTTGGTCAAAACCTCACTCCCTTGTCCATTGGGAAATTGCTTGAAAAATCTACTCGGTCGTCCTCTGAAGAGGTAATCAGAAGATCACATACTTGGATAAACAGTCTTAATACTAGTCATAAGATTTGTTTACTCCAATATTGTTATCAAATCTATTCAAATAGAGGTTAGAAAGCATAACAGCTAAAGAGTATCAGTGGTTAAAGTGTATCAGGTAAAAGTCAGTGAAAGTTAAAATGAAGTTACAGAGCAGTCAAAGGTAAACAGTAAAAGTAAATACAGAAGGCAGTAAAATGGTAAAAAGAGATGATAATACTTTCACCAATAGTGAGGTTTGTCTAAAGTGAAAGTAAAACAGTGAAAAGAGCAAGAAAGTAAAAAGATGAAAAAACATAACAAGAAGGAACATTTTTGCAGAAATTGCATGTTTTAGTCATTGTTTTGCAGAAAATACTGTGACCAATACAAGATGAATTTTGAAAAACTGAAGGAGGTTTATGTTCTTAAGAGGGCCATCTACCAAAACCTCTCTCACTTTTCTAACAGCCATTATGGTTTTGGAAATATTAAACAATGTTGGAAAGCACTTTTTGCAGAAAATTCCAGTTTAAGTCATCATTTTGCAGAGAGGATTGTGGCCAATCCAAAATACTTCATACAAAACTGAAGGAGGTTTTTGTTCCTAAGAGACCCATCTACAAAAACCTATCTCAGTTTTTTCACAGTGGTTTTATAATGAGAGATACATGTGCATCTTTACAGGCCATTTTTCAGACTCTGTAAAACTCTGTTTTACACATATTTGTTACAGAGACTATTATGCATAGCTGGAGAGGAATTTTGGGAAAATGAAAGAGGTTTATCTCAACAACATATTTATATACAATAACCTCTTTCAATTTTTACATATCTATTACGGATTGAGAAATACAAAGATATCATCGGACCCCAATTTTGCAGAATTGTTGGAGCAGATTGCACAAAGAAAGGAAGCAGTTAGTGACTTGGATGCCTCATCATCAACTAAGAGTTGGATCAAATTCAAATTCTTCTCTTTGTCATCACCTATCCATACAAAATAGTGCCAAATAGATGCATTAGTTTGAGTGTCCTTTAATTAAGTTCTATTTATGTAAATAGTTGGAGAGATTTGTGAACCAATTTTGATATTTGTTTCAAAGATATTTTAGTTTAGAATTTGTATAAATACTCCACTCTTGGAAGCATTTGGGGTGGATTCTATTACTTTGCTGTAACATTGAGATTTTCGGAATAAAATCATTTTGGAGAAATTTATTCGTGGCTTACTGGATGACGATTTGAAGCTCAGGACTTTTTGCAGGATTCATGTGTTGGACTGCAGTTCAATAAGTCTTTCTACCCTTTGTCTTAAGTTTTATATCGGTTTATAATATCATTATGTCCATTTTTGAATAATTTACATAAAGGATTGAATCAGAATTTACTTAATTGTACTCTGATTTCAGATGTGATTGTTCTTAATGTTTTCCTCTAAATTGGTTATAAGCATGAATTCTTAAATGCTCTTGCTTTGCTAATTTAAACATTCTTGATTACTATAATAAAGAATTCTTCATTGCTCTTTGTTTGTAGTCATTTCATTTCTTTCTTTTGAACATGGTGAAAGATTCTTAGCTGCCTTTCATCCCTTCAAAGTCATCCCATCCACTTTAAATTTTAAGGATTGTTCTCTGTCTAGCTACCTTGCCCTGTAAAGCCATCTTGTGTGTAGAATAGAAATCCAGTAAAGCCATCCTTTGACTCCATAGCCCAATGGACTGAAAACTTTCAACCTTGCCCTTAGTTTATGGATTCCACCATTTTTCAAACAAACTCTTGGATCTATAACTAGCCTAAAACCTTCTAAGAACAAAGATAAATTATAAAGAGAGAGCCCTCTCTGGATGCAGATTGGCTAGATTCTGCATCTGAAGGTTGGTTTGTGGTTACCTCGGGTATGCTTTCCTCTTCCACAACTTCAAGAGCTTCAGTCGTATATGATAGAGTCAGTGGAACCACTACGGGACCTTCCTCGACTGCCCCATTACTTCCATATATGGCTGGCCTCAGTCTCCCCGACTTTAATCAGCTTATCAACGATCCTATCCGCCACGATGTCAGTTGGCCTGCTATGCCAACCAAGCTCCCCTCCGACATTCCCAAGTTCGAGGGCCTTGCTAGTGAATATCCCTCCAATCATATCCGATCTTTCCACATGTGGTGCTCCTCTAATTCAATAACCAACGACTCCATTCATCTTCGTTTATTCCAACGCACCCTTACCAGCGATGCATCCAAATGGTATGTCGATCAAGCCACCTCTTCCCGTACCACTTTTGCCACCATTGCCCAAGCCTTTTTGTCTTATTTCCAACTCCCTCTCCGATACGACACTGGCACCGAACTGTTGACCTCCTTTCAGAAATCCTCTTCAACCTGTCTCTCCACTCATGTTCAAGAGTGGCACCGACGACGAAGCTTATGCTATGCTCCCCCCTTCGAAGATCGCGTTTACATGGATTAGTTCCTTCGCACCCTCCTACCACCTATTGGCAACGATGTCGCATCCCATTTTCCCCAAACCGAAGAAGCCGCCCTTCAAATAGCTTTGAAGTATGATCTTATTTATGCTCAATCCGGTTATGTGTATACCGTCCTCCCTGACCTCCCCAAACCCGGTGGCCCTAACGCCTCGGGAGCCTCTCATTCCGTTGATGGTATAGTCGAAGCTCTGTCTCATACCACTACCCAGCCTCATACTCCCTATGGTTTTTCCCCCGGCGGGGCCAGCACCTCTAGCACCTTTCCCCCTCCCGGCCACATGTACCCCGGGTATGGCATGTCTCCCCCCTTTGCCCACATGCCTCCATACCTCAATATGGCCCCCTCCCACCCTTATCCCTACCCTCAAGCCGGTGTCCCCGCTCCCCCTGCTTTCAGATCTCCCACTCCCTTGCCTCTTCCCCCCCAGCATTTACTTCCCCCCACAGGGCACATATTTGCGCAACAAGGGGCACCTACTTCTCGATGGAGGCGAGGCAATTCATCCACCCCTGGAAATCGTGGACCCACCTCCCCCAGTCTGGACCCTAACACCGCCAACCAACCACAAGGCTCTCAACCCAAACCCGACCGACCACTTCGCACTAATAAGCCTTGTTCATGCTGTAGCGTTTATGGTCATTACACTCACAATTGTCCCCTATTACCTTAGATGCGACAAATGTGGGAATCCCAACCCACCGTGCAGGGACAACACTCCTCCCTGACCACCTCTTCCCATCCAACCCCTGTCCAACCGGCCGTGTTTACCGATCCTTTCCCTCAGCAAGGATTCATCGCTACTCAATCACCTCGTGCCTCTAGCACAACTCAACATTCCCCTTCTGGCACCTCTGATTATCAAATTCTCATGATGGCCTCTGACCCCCCTCTCACTGTCGACCTTAACCTCCAAACCCGGTCTCGTCAATATTCCCCACCTCCTGTTTTGCCTGTCTCTGAGTCCCCATCATCAAGCTCTACAGAGCCTCTATCGACACCCAAGGGTCCCTTAAAAATCCCTTCCCCCAAGGTTGAGGTTCACACCAAAATTCCTAAGGGTCCCTTACGCCGAAATGCTACCTCTGGTCAAGCTACCCACTCCTACAACATAGTGGATGATCTGGCACAATCTCCAGCAGCCATTTCAACGCTCGAACTCCTCCAGTCATGTCCTTCTCAAAAGAAAGCTCTACTATCTGTCGTGGGTGCCGTAGATCCTGCTGATGACCTGTTAATTGTTTTTTATGCCCGTCAGTCAGACCACCCCCCTCTTCCTCCCTCAGTTGCTTTCCAAATCCCAGTCAAAATCTGAAATGCCAATGTCGCTCGTTGTATTATTGATGAGGGGGCATCTACCTGTGTAATGTCTGCTTCAGTTTGGAAACAACTTGGATCCCCTGAGCTGGCCCCTTCCACCATCACCCTCCGTGCGTGGGATGGCCATGCCTCCCAACCCATTGGTCTTTTTCGTAACTGCCCTATCACCCTCGCTGGAAAGACTGTCTGCGTCGATGTTGAAGTTATCGATGCCCCTCTTGACTACAACATCCTTTTGGGGTGTAGTTACACCTATGCCATGTCTGCCATCCCATTCGCAATCCACCGCAAAATGTTTTTCCCCCATAATGGCAAGATCGTCACCATTGACCAGTTGTCGTATCATGAACCTAAATCCCAGACCTCACCCGGGTCCACCATCTCTACTATCACCAATAACCAAACTGTTGATTCTTTGACCAGCGTCTCCCCTGGTGTCTACAAAGACTCCTCTTTTCTTGGCACTTTCCCCGGTCCTCCACCTCCTCCTATCTCTGATCCTTGCTCCGCGAATGTTTGCATGATGCAATCCTCCCAGGCTGCCCTCTCGCGCCCTGCATCGGCTAGTCAGCAACCTTCCTCTCATCCACCGCACCCTACTTCTAGCCCTTCACCTCAGTTGACTCAACCCTTCCCCCCGGGCCCTCCCCCTCTCCTTCACACTCCGGAACCTCCTTACCCTCCCGAATCAATTCCCTCCAGCCTCCCCCATCTCGGAGCCGTTCCCCTTGGCCATTTCTCCGCCAGTCAAATCCCCTTCCTTGGTCCCCCCCCTGGCGTCTATTCGGTTCCCGTCATGGCCAGCCTATCCCTCCCTAATTTAACTTTGGGAATACCAGTATGGTATCTTACTCCTCCCACCGAGACCTCTCCCGGCCATCCTAAACCATACATTGCTGTGACACCCGTTCAACCGATTCCCGTTGCTCCTCCCACTGCTACGGTACCTCTAGCACCGTTACACGACCCTCCTCATGCTGAGACTGCTACAATTAAGAAACAAAAAACTCGCAGGGGGGCATCCAAAGATAAAGCCACCACTCGGGATCCTACTCCTCCTCCACCCACCAAGCCTTGCGCCTTATGTGATGTTGTCGGTCACGCCACCCATACTTGCCCTGAGTTGCCCCGTATCCAACCCATGGTCAAAGTCACGTTTCTTGATTCGTTGGCCCCAGAAACCTCGGTTTCCCCCGCCCCCATAACCAAGAACCCCAAGACCCTTCGCACCAACAAACCCTACGCTTTATGTGGTGTCCATGGCCATTATTCTCATCATTTTCCTCGCCTCACGCATTACCGAGCCTCTTTAGAAGTCATTCGTGAGTACGAAATTGAACAAAAGCAATCAGCCTCACCCATCCTCGCTCAGTATGCGTCTGGTTCTCTTGAAGATCCCCCGGCCACCATTGACATTCCACCCCCTGATGTTGAGATGTCTGAATCGGTTGCTCCTCTTCTGTACCTATCATCATCCGCCCACCCCTCAGAGTATACCCCCTCTGTATCCACTCCGTCTGTTTCACCCAATACCCCTTCCGTGACATTCTTTGGCTCCTCATACTTTGACCACCTCTTTACTTGCTCTTTCGTTTTTTCCTCTGCTGACCCCTATCTGCACCCTTTTTCCATGACTGATGATCTCAATATCTTTTCCGCCTCTTCTGGATCTCCCTTTCGTGCCATCTCTTCCCCTCATCCCGATGTTCCCATCCGCATCTCTGATGTACGTTGCCACACCCGTCCCCGATCTTCTTCATTTTTCCTCTACTGTGATGCTATTCCCTCGACCCCCTCGTCCACTCATTACATTGGTTATGCCGATGGCGCCAGTCGCTATTCCTGAAACCTCGCCTCAGCCGCCTGGGCCATCTTTACCCCCGCGCACACCCTTGTTCTTGCCAATGGGGTCTGCATTGGTACCGACACCAATAATCAGGTCGAATATGATGCAGTTCGTGGTCTCTTAGCTGACGCTCTTTCCCATCGCATCCTCCACCTGCACGTTTATTTAGATTCCCTACTTATTGTCTTACAACTTAATGGTGTCTACCGTGTACATCATCCTACCCTGTTCAGACAGTATTTACGGGTGAAACTTTTAATTCGTGCATTTAGATTCATTTCATTTAACCACATCCCTAGAAGTCACAATCACTATGTAGATCAGATCGCAAATCATGTCCTATATTGGCATTTATCACACACAACACAATCGCATACACCAAAAGCACATAAAACTCATATATAGCTAACATGTGTTTTAAAGTCCATACACTTTGAAACATATGCCATGCCCATAGCATGTTACAAAAACCACTACTACAAAATGGGGGGCACCACTTGCCCCACGCCTAATCACGCTCTGGAGGATCCTGAGCCAACGGCTCTGCTCCCGCATCTCGTAGATCACGAACCGTCTGACCGGCCATCGCCATGCATCGCATGATCCCTCGCCACTCTGAGGGGAGTCCGATACACAGCTCTATGTATCGGTCGTCTAAATCCTTCCACCCACGCTCCGCCACGCCGGTCAACAATCCCTCACATCTACGACGGATATCCTCCACCAATGCGGCCATCTCTTCATTCTTTCCTGTGCCCGATCCACTAGCACCCGTAGCTCCTGCTGCTGCAGGATGCCCCATATATCCAGCCGGTTTTACCGGAGCTATATCTGCATCCCCAACAATATAACGATTAGCACCATGTATGCTAGTCACTAACTATAAAACAAAACATAACAGATTAGTTGCTTGTCACTTACCATCGGGGCCCCATACTCGCCCAGGCAGTAGTGGCAAATCTGGATCTCCCCAGTAACTCATCCCACTATAGGGATAGTCGCCTATGTATAACGGCATCTGATCCCAATGCGCAAAAAACTCCGGTCGAAACACCCTTCCAACTGCGCCTCCTCCTCCTCTACTCAGTAGCCATCCCCACCTCCGCATCTGGGGCTCTCTCGGGCCCCCATCCGGCAACTGTATCCGAGGTCGTAAGCTCGGGATCTTCTCAAAGAAGAATGAGCACAACACCATCCCATACGCACAATCATGATTCACCTGCCGCTTACATAGCGACAACTGGCATTTCAGTGCCACCAACATCATCTGGGCCCACCCATAGTAGGTCCCACCCAACACACTCTCTACAATCATCATATGTCCTCCAGTGATGTGATGGAGCTCCTGACTACCCAAGACCCGTAACACCACCGCGGCCACTGCTCGGGTATCCAACCTCTGTAGATCCCCAATCGATATCCGATTCCCCTTGACTCGGACACTCGGTCGACAATGTCGATCGACAAACTCCATAATGTTACGCCCCCGTGGTAACACTGGCTGTGTGTTCCCCACCATCCCCAATGGAGGAAGACCAGTCAAGAAATATAAGTCCTGGACTGTCAGCTCGATCCTATGCCCTTGCACTACGAAACTCTCATGATCTGGATCCCAATAACTGACAATCCGGGCCAACAAGGGCTCACCTGCCCTCATTAAAGGGTTCTCCAAAAATTTCAGCACCCCAAACCTAGCCAGTGCACGACGGACACCCGGATCTGCTTCAATCTCTGTTCGCAATGCACCCAGATCTCTTTCTCTCCATTTGACCAGTATATCTGCCATATCTGCACAAAACCCATATCTTTGTCAGTCTACAGATCATCATTACTGGATTAGTTCACATCAAAACTCAAAACTCAGCCTAAAACAACACTGAAATCCCCTCCCCCTCACGGGTTGCACTTTTCAGGAAAATCCTGGGCTAGGTCGCACCTTTCAGGCCAAAACCTGCGTCCCAGGTCGCAGTTTTTGCCCCAAAAACTGTGACCCAGCCGTGAGGGTAAAGTAGGTCCAGTTACTGAGAATCTAAGCCCTAATCTGAACTTTGAATCCATCAAAAACAAAGAGTAGGCTTAGGCCTCTTACCTGCAACTGACGGATCACGATTCCAATGGTCGGTTTGTCCGCTACGATCGCCGCAAGATTTAGGGCCTTCTCTCCTCTCCACATTCACCACAGCTACACCAGCAAATGAATGATTTTTGGAGGGAAAGTGCCTTATTAGAAGAAAACCCCTGATTTTTCTTTCGCCAGCTGCGACCCAACCATAGCTCCGTTCGACAAACTGTTCGCACCGTTGGAAAGCTCTCACCGAGCACTACAATGGGTATCTGTTAGTTTTTCATCTTTTGATACTTCACCAGGACACATTTTGTCTATGAAGGGTCCCCCCATTTCTCTTCAAAACCGAATTTCTTCACTTACAACACTTGTAATGGGGGCACCACTTTGCCTCCTTACTTGTCCTTGACTGTGATGATTTTTGTCATGAGTTACCCCATTGTACTCATGCTTTCACCGGTCCCCATTGGACCTTTCATTCACGGCAGCACCCCTGAGTCACCCTTGTCTAGAGCATATGCATAGAGTCCACCTCGCTCCATACAGTATGTGTCCTTTCCCTCCACATCCTTACACTATGTTTTTTCCCTTCTTACCATTACGGCAGCTGCCACCCACAACATTCATACCCCCTATGCTCTAACAAGGGAAGTCACCCATCCACTCCTTCATATTCCCCCTTCCATCATCATCACCACTACCTGTATGATCGTTTCTCTAGACCTCCTTCTGTCGACATCAGCTTATCTCCTCCGGCAGCCAGGTCCAAGGGGCAATCGCTCTTAGTTCGTGCTCTTTCTTCAGCCTGATCGTGATTTCCACGCTCGATGATTCAGTGATGCCGCTGCAATCCTTCATGATTCCCGGGTGTGTGTGAGATGTCCCAACCCTCATGAGGGGGTGGCCCTCCAGGTAGCCCCCCACACGCCCGGATGACTTCGTCACTTCAGTCCTTGATGCAGCTCCTCTCATTTGACGATCTCGGCCTCCGTCGCTCGCAGCACATTTTCAACTTCCTTGTATCTGTCAGATTTTGTGAGCCCTTCCCCGCGTGTAGGGGGCATCTGGGTCTATTTGTATCTCCTGTATTACATTATTCTTGTATAAGTCCTGATGATTATTCCAGGCATAGCATGTATATGGGAGTCATTATTCTATCGTTTCTGGCTCATGTCATGGCCAGCACCTCTGTCCATATTGCGTTCCGTGGTTTTCCGGACGCTTTTTTCTTTTGTACTATTGTTTCGGCAGGCATAGGTATGCCTCCCCCGCCACCTTTCTCATTAGTACCACCTCATACAGTTGAGACTTGTTGCACCTGCAAGTCTCGTCTCCTCAGGGTCTAGTCCTTCATACACTTTAGATTACCATATAGTCCTCTCTCTCACTTCCATTTTACCACCTAGTGATTGAGTTCTTACAACGTACTTCGGTCATACGATTTGCTCCTAACACTCGTATGTTGGGGGGAAATCTGTTACACCATTTTTTGGTCATCTAACACATTATCATTAGATGAACCCAAGTACACCATGTAAGACCAATTTTACCCCAAATAAAATCACTTTCACCACATTTGTTTACACTTCTTGGTCATATTTAACCCAAAGCAAGGTAATTAATTAAATAAATCATTATTTATTTAATAATTTCCTAAGAATAAGTTATTTAAATCATTATTTAAATACTATTCCTAGTTAAATTTGACTAAGTCCATTTTAAATAATTAAATAAACCATTATTTATTTAATTATATTCCCCTCATTTCCCTTAAATAATAAATAAATCATTTATTTATTTGTTATTCATAAATAAAGGAATTGACCCAAGTCAAAAACCCTTTTCCCTCCAACAAATATAATAAAATATTCCCAAAGGGTGATTCTAGAAGATGTTTAATAATATTTTATTCATGCACCAGGTTCTAGAACACCCCAATATTTTGTTATAAATAGGAGGGTTTTTCCCATTCATTAGTCACCTTCATTTGCATTGGATCACACTAGATCTGCTTTTGGTCACCATTTTGCATTTCTGTTTCATGAACTCCCATTGAGTTCCATGTTTTGTTTTCCACAATAGTTAGAGAGAGAGACCATTAATCTGAAACACTAAGGACTTCCAAGAACCCAGCCCACTGAGGAGAACCGGAAAACACCTTTCTTGTTTTCCTCTCAGGTGCCCCATTCTTTGATATAATAAAAAAGATTCTTTTAAATATATGTGTTCTTGTCTTGTCCATTGGTGCTTGTACTTTACTTTACCTGCTTAATATCTTCCATATATAGATCTAGATGTGTGCAGCATATTACAGATTTTAAGATATTTTGCAGCCATAACTTATGTTAGGGCTACTTGATATGTGTAGCTAAAGTGAGTTTTTACGACAAAAAATTCATGCTAACACCCTTTTTCACATTACCGGCTCCCTTCTAGAACTGCACTGTCCCTTTTGGAGATGCAATGAACCTAGAAAGCGTTATTGATTTGGTCAAGGTTGACCCAGTCTTTAGCTCAAACCTCTTTCACACCTGCAAGTGATTATTTACATAGCCCTGATTTGTCTTTGTTCACATGGGCATTGATTTATTCAGAATTTTTAGGATTTTTACATGTCCTCCTTTATTCATTTATTCATGAAACAAAAATTAAAACAAAATTGAATGTTCCTCTTAGCTAAGGCTAAGTGGGAACATTACACATTCTAAGTTTTATAGTTTCATCATCTATTTCTTGTCTGTCAAAGTAATCATTCATTCTATCCACATGTTGTTGAGCTGTAGTAGAACTACTAGCATCATATAATGGAATCTTGGACTGATAGTCCTATGGTAGAGCAACTAAAGGTAAAGGAAGGACAAAGGGAGCATACCATGTTGCCATGATATGTAGTTGTGGAAACAATGGGGGGTTTACAAGTGGATTATTTGTGATAGGAGGTTGATGATGAGTTGAAGTGGTTTGAACTGTGGATGTGTGGGTGGGTGTAATAGAAGTACTTGGACCAGCTAGGTACTTTTGAGCAGATTTAGGATGAGAGAAGCCAAAGTTATTAAGAAAATGGAGATCTGGAGGAGTGGAAGGAGAGGCTTCCCTGCTGCTACTTTTTTGTGAATCTATAAGCTAAAGGTTTATCTAGTCTATACCACTTTGTGACTTAGTTCTAGATAAGCTTCTGATATGAGGTAACTCAACTTGGGTACTCTGCAAGTTTATAAGGTTTTCAGGGACTGAACTTGCTCTCAGGATGGGTCTAACAATAGTTGGGTTTTTAGATGAAGGAGACTTCCTAAGAATGTTTTCAGGATTATCAACTATTGCAGGAGGATTTGGGTCAGGATGGGATCTAGTATGGATTCTTTTAGAAGTCGAGATTTAGACCCAAAGATAAGAAAAGTTAGCCAAATATTACATTTTTTTAAAGGCAAACTAATATGTGTAAGAAAACTTTTAATCCACAAAGTTTTCTTAACTGGGTTTTGTGATGTTCTAATGATCAAATAAGTTTCCCAGTGGAGTATTTGGACCACCAATGGGGTTAGCAGGCCTACTGAAAACTAGTGGAGTCACCAAGTGGAAGATTTTAACTTGTTTTCTAGGACTGGTTGTTGTCCACCACCAACAATCAGGAACCACTCTTGGCAGACACTTGATTCATATGAAGAAATGGGTTTTCTGAATTGTGAAGTTATATATTACTCAGTTTTGTTCCCCAGTATGGTCGCCACTATGTTGGCTCCCTGTGATTTACAAGAATGGAAAGAATAAACATTGCAGGGGCCACATCAGAACCACTTTGGAATCCTAGGACCTAGCCTTCCTGGATTTAGAGAGGGATATCTCTATATAATTGTTTTTGAAAGATATATCTTTATGCTTTGTTTAAGATGTTAGGCTAGTTATGAAGCTCTTAGAACTTTGTTTTGAGTTTGGTTGATTGAAAAGGTTGGAGAAGATTGACAGAATGTTTCAGCTGGATGGATAGACTATGAGACAGCATTAATCCATTGGGCTATGTAGTCAAAAAAGGATTTAATTGTTCAACAACTATTCAAGGGTTTTCATAGGGAAAACTATCTAGATTAAATGGATCTTTCAGATTAAATTGTGATATGAAACATTAAGGTGTTGTGAAGGCAACAAAGCTATAGCCAGTCATGAATATTCTAGCTCTATTTAAACATGAAAAGCCTTTCAAAGTAACTGTTTGAAGTAAACCAAAGGACAGGGCAAACCATAGACTTCTTTGGACAAACTTTTATTAAAGAAAACTTTTAAGACAACAGTCCAGTAATCCCAAGACTACTTTCAGATAAAGAAAACAAGAAAGATACGATAAGAGCAGCCTAAGATCAAACAGAAATAATCTAATCTGCTTTTGACAAACTCTCTAGGGATCTTTCAAAGCAACCTTTAAAGACTAGCCAGAGGATAGGGCATACCATAGACTTCCCTAATTCAAACTCTACTTAGCATACTTTGAAAATATATTTCAAGAAAAATATCTCAAGTTTTACTTAGAAGGATATGGGCTTACCAACACTTCCTTGGTTATACTCTATTGAATCATTCTTAAAAACAACAAGCTAGATAAAACTGGAGGGCAATTAAGAATCCTTCAATCAAACCTTGCAAAAGAAAACATGAAGATAAAGCTTGCAGATAGAAATAGGGTACTTTTGACGTAAATCCTAATCTAAATTTTCTGTTCTTTATGAGAGAAAAATGGATAAAATGAAAACATAAGGAGAAATAAAAAACGATGAGGAAAAACATCACCATTAACATAGAGCAGGATCCTGTGAATCAGCTTGTTTTATTGATGTTCAAACTAGTTACATACTCCAGCACAATGAGTCTTTACAGCTCAAAGCT
The DNA here is from genome assembly GCA_034641835.2 of Pinus albicaulis. NCBI lineage: Eukaryota > Viridiplantae > Streptophyta > Pinopsida > Pinales > Pinaceae > Pinus > Pinus albicaulis. The sequence continues at coordinate 41,662 of JAXQQM020062071.1, forward strand.
TTTATATCTAGCTTAACATTCCTCTATTAGCTCAGCAACACTCTAAACAACTAACAGTAACAGCCTTCTACACCCAACCAAGAACCCTTTCTAATGAAGTCTTCATGCTATATTTATAAGAAAATGAGGAGGTGAAATGAAAGCTAGGGTTAATATATTTCATTTATGACTGAATTAATGATTTTTTACCTTTGATACCATGCAAGGCCCAAGGCAAAAATATCTGAAATGAGTTACTCTTTATAATGAATGTTGTTTAATTTCTGAGCTACTTAGTTGTAATATTTGACTTTTAGGCTTTTTATAGCTTTGTAATGACTATTGAGCTGCTTCTTTTGAAAATATCTCTGACTATAATAACTATTGTATGTTTTTGAGGAAAATATGTGTTTGTAGGTGTCATCTTTAGCCTTTGATGAAGTAACTGCTTCATTGTCTTAACATTTGAAGCATGCTTTGGGCTAATCTGTCCTATTTTATGCTTTAAAATCTGTTTTGTCCTGATTGTGTTTTTATGCCTCCTTAATCATCTTTGTTGTCCTTTTCCCTTTATTGATTGTTTTAATATTTTATCTTTGTCCTTAACTTTGTTCTTTATCCTTGATCTTGTTGCTAATCTTCCGTTTTTCTTTAATTTCTTTGATTAAGCCTTTATTCTCTCTGTTTCTCCATTTCTTCACTGCTCTTCCATATTTCCTTAATTTTCTCTGTCTTCTTGTTTGCAGGGGTCTTCTTTGCTGCACTGGAGGGTTTATTGACTGGATCAATGGTCATGTATCATTGACTCAAACTTTTGGAATCAAACCCTTATTGTTTTTCTTTATGTATTTGGCCCTTGGATCGTCATCCAAAGACTATAGCAATTTATATGACTGTGGGAGGACTTGTAATACTTTGGCCACCATTAAACCTGCAACAAAAATGAAAACATTAAATAAAACCTGTGTTTTTTGCTTAACTGCATTTCAGAGGTTTGGTGAGGGCGTTGGGGAAATTGCAGAGGGAGGAAGATGCACAGAGGATGGGTTCCATGGGCAGAACCAAGAAGGAACAACGAAATTTTTAATATGGGCGCAAAATGGAAGAAGGTAGTTTTGTGGAAAACCAGTGGTTTTCATGCTGAAGTTTGGCAGTAAGCGGTATTAACCCAAATGGACACAATACCACTCAGGGAGTGACACTTGTCCCTGGGAAAACTGCCCTTTTCGTGTAGGAATGAGGCGTTAACCCATTTGGGTAAATTAGGCGCAATATTGATTGCGGGCCATTGGATCTGGGGGAGCCAGATCAACAGTGGAGGTTGAGCACGATGGTTTGGTGGATAGACAGTGGGACCAGTGGTGAGTTCATCTTTTTTTTCGGGTAGTGGGAGTTTTATTGGGCGGGGTTGAAAGGTGGGGATTAAAATGGGCTGTTAGATCTGGAGGATCTACGGTGGAGATCTACTTGTGGGTTTGTGCAGGTAAGATATGGTCGGGAGGATGGATGATGGGGGAAGGCTCGATTGCCGTTAGTTTGGAAGGATCAATGGTTGCGATGAGATCGGGGAAAAGTAAGCCAGGAAGGTATTTTTACAAAGAAAAAGGGCTAAAGTGAGAAGCGGGGCATGGTCCTGTGGAAGAAGAAAAGGGACTAGGGTTAGGATAAAAAAAGGGGTTGATGCCTTTTATTGGATGGTCGAGGGACTGGGTCATACGAAGAAAGGGGCGGAAGGCTTAAGTCAAAAAGGGCTTAAGGCCATATGTTACAAATAATCGGATTTAGGCCAAAAATAGGGGTTTTTAAGCCTTTGTTGAGGTTTCGGTAGGTTTAGAAAAGGGTTTTTAAAAACAATCAAAGGGGTTTTTATGGTTTAAAAATGGTTTTTAAAGGGAATGGAAGGTATAAGAAAGGAAAATGGGCCTTTTTAGAGGAGAAATGACTGTTTAAAATAGGAGTAAAAATGGAAAAATGGGGGGGGGGGAATGAAATGGAGGTGAAAATGGTGAAAATAGCATGAAATCAGTTTCTTTTGAAGCATCGTGTTAACTTGGAATAGATTGTGAATGAAGATCTTAGTGAATGGATAGCTTAAAGATAATGAACTCAGTGAGATTTCAAAAAATCACAAGATTTTCACAAAAGCTTTTATTTAGAAATCTAAGGAACTATTTAGCCATCATTGGATATAACAAATTTTACTGATGGCTAACAACTTCCACGCATTGATGATTTGATTGATCAGTTAAAGCGTGCAAAGTATTTCACTAAGTTATATTTGAGAATTGGTTATCATCAAGTTAGGATAGCTGAAGAATACATTTGGAAAATTTCTTTCAAGACTAGACAAGGATTGTATGAGCGGTTAGTTATGCCATTTGGCTTAACAAATGCACCAGCTACTTTCATGAGAGTAATGAATGATGTACTTAGACCATTTCTAGATGAATTTTTCATTGTTTACTTAGATGACATACTCATATTCATAAAATCAAGAGAAGAACATGCCATTCATGTGAACAAGGTACTTGATGTTTTGAGAAAAGAGAAATTGCTTCTTAAGATGTCAAAGTGTGAATCCGGTAAGACTTCATTGGTATATTTGGGACACATTGTTCGAGGAGGTGAATTGAAGATTGATCCTTCCAAATTTGAGGTCATTTTGAATTGGCCCAAGCCCAATACAGTTACTGAGGTAAGAATCTTTTTAGGGGCGGCATAGTATTGGAGGAAATTTATTGCTAATTTTTCTTCCATTGCAGCACCGTTACATGCATTGACAATAAAACCAATCCATTATGGTCCATTTAAAATTCTGGAAAAGATTGGTACAAATGCATTCAAGCTAGATTTGCCTCCTCATATGCGAATTTATTTTGTCGTTAATGTTGAGAATTTGAGATTGTTTGAGCCTCCTTTGATTGATGATCAAGGAGAGCATGTTCAACTGCCATCAATAGATGATTTCTCGCCAGAATATCTTGATGAACTTCAGCAAGATCTCATACTTGATAGAAGAATCAGAACTTCAAGAAGAGGGAATGTTGAATACCTTAGATTTGGACTCAAAGGTCAGAATCCTTCAAAGGAAAAATGTTTGGAGATTGAAAAAGTGAGGGAGTTGTACCCTCACTTTTTGAACAATTGATAGTATCTTTTCAGGTCCAAAAGGCTTTTAGTGGGGAGGAATGATCTAAGGCTCAAGTTTTAGCTAAAAATTGAAAGTGCTCGAACTTGCTTCGAACCTGAACGAACAGATAGAGTTCATGACCAGGATTCCGGCACAACTCGTTTCATCAAAATCCGAGTTTGTATGATTGAGTTATCTTCTATTGTTTTTTTTCCAAAACAGGTAAAAAATGAGAAGAACAAGTACAGTGATGATGTGGTAGGTACAGTTAGCATTGCAGATAATATTCTCCAAATTGCAGCCAATGACACTGTGACAAGTGTTGTCTTCAAATTCGCCAGATGGATTAAGTGAACAGAGAAATTGTCTAATGACCACTAATTCTTCCTAAGTTGGAATTTGAAATTTTTTTAGGAGTTGGAGAACAACCCAACCAGAGGGTGCCACGTGTCCTCTCTAGTGGGCAATCTCTCAACCTTTGAAGTTGAATTATTGTCACATTAAGGTTTTGGACATTATATATATATATATATATATATATATATATGAAGGTTTACAAACCCATATGGCGGGGTCAACCAAAGTTGGAGAGTCTTCCAACTAACTGACGGAGGTTCCAGATTGGTGGCATTGACAAAGTTAGAGAGAGAATTTCAATTGTAACTTTGTGTAAAATTTATTGCATGAGGTCGGGCTTGAACCCCTGATCTCACACCTACCAACCGCGTGACTTACCACCTCTCCTCTAGGGTGTTTCTTAACCCTTATGGAAACCACATCATACTAAAGTTCAATGACCTAACCGTTGGGGGTTGGAGGGGGGAAGTCCCCTCCCCATGTGGCCGCAGTTCCATAACCGGGTGTTAAGACCGTTGATCCAGTGGATTTTATAATGACGTTTAATTAATGGTTAAACGTGGTTAACCTATGATAAATCGTCATTAACGCTAAAGCAAGTGCTTATCACTAAATTGTTCTTATCCGCCCTTAACTGTGCTTAACGCTAATTGATCCCGAAGGTTAATTTGGTGGAAATTATGGAGGGCGCACCATTTTTGGTGAGTTTCTAATTTTAGAAATTTAACTAGCAATTCCTCCAGTTTTAGAGGAGAAATTGGGGCAAATTTGGTTTTGGTCATAACTCACTCAATTTTTGACCAAATTGAGCTCAGTAAAAGGATTTCTAGGCTAATTGGCATGTTGGGAACTCAATGAAGCAGGTTGCAGAGGCATAAAAGGTCAACTACAGGTGTTTTGTGCATTTAAATATTTTTGAAGGTCATGGCCACCAGGTGTTGGGGTCATTGCTAGAGCATCTAGAGTCCAAATTCAGCAAAAAAATTGTAATTTTTGGGATATTATGGTGTTTTAAACTCTTTGGAATAGGTTCCAAGAGGTTCTGAAGCTTGTAACAGAAATTTGAGCACACTTGAAGCTAATACAAAGGTCACACTATGAAGCTAGACCAAGGAGATGTAGCCCAAGAGGGGTGAACTCCTTTATCAAAATTATATGTGTTAAGCTTTGTTATCGGCATTTTTTTTGTTTTATATTGCTTCTATTCTATCATTTAAAATTATGTTTTTTAAGCTTATGAAAAACTCACAATTTCACTAAGTACATTGTTTGACAATCACATGCTCACAAACAAACCTATGAAGGATAAGTAAAAAAAATCAAAGAAAAGTTTATATCTGATATGAAACTAGCACAACAATAACTAGCATTCATTTTCAGATCATTTGTGCATGGTCGGCCGCCATAATCTTGCTTGTAGTATTTTCCTTGTGTTAGGTTTTGCGCCAACATGGCCTCCCGCGACTACATTGTGACACTCCCACAAGATGTCTTCTCTTTCTTGATCTAATACACATCTTCGTAGGATATGATCCACACCCATTTTATACAATTGTCCTGCTATGAGTTGATACTCAGATGATTTAACTACTAAGTGTCTTATTTGGGATGTTGTGTACTCTGTTGGGCATTGTCCTATGGCCAAGTATGTTGCTATATGTTCTAGATAATCTGGAATGGCTTCTACACAAAAAATATCAGCATTTGGCAGTTGATCATCAAGTGGTCCCCCATTTTCTCTGTTTTCCAATCTTGACAAATGGTCGGGACCAACATTGATTCTCTCCGACTTTACTATGACTTTGAAAGTGAACTCTTGGAATAGTAGTAGCCATCTGCAGATTCTGCCCTCCAGGAGAGGTTTGTTTGCTAAATATTTCAGTGTCGAGTGATCTGTGAAAAATTTGAATGTCCCTCCCAATAAATAGTGGCGAAATTTCTATAGAGAGTATACCATCTCAAGAGCTTCCCTCTCCATTGTTGTGTAGTTCCTTTCTATCGTTGATAATTTTCTACTTGCAAAGTATACTGGGTGATCTATGGAGGTTTCTCCTGGCTAAGCGAGCACCGATCCCAAAGCAATACTTGAAGCATCAATGTGGACATGGAACTGTTTATCCTAGTTTGGATGGGCCAAAATGGGTGCACATGCTAATTTCTCCTTCAATGTGTCCAATGCCTTAGTGCATTCATCATTCCATATGAATTGTTATGTTTTCCGCAACAGCTTTTCCAGTGATGTTGTGATTTTTGCTTAGTTGTGGATGAACCTCCTGTCATATCATGTGTGTCCAAGTAGTGACCTCAACTACTTCACATTCTCTGGGGCATCCATATTCACAATTATTTCCACCTTCGCGAGGTCCACACATACTCCTTGCTCACAGACAACATGTCCCAATAGTGTTCCAAAGGGTACTGCAAATATGCACTTTTTGATGTTCAAAGAAATTTGAAGGTGTCTGCACCTGTCAAACATTATCCTTAATAGACTTTCACGATTTTTGAGTAAACTATACACCGTCCAATCGTCCATGTACACTTCTAGGAACTTATGAATATAATCTCTGAATGCTGCTATTACTATGCATGAAAATATAGTTGGTGCATTCTTTAGCCCAAAAGGGATGACATGATAGGCATATGATCCCTATTCTGTTGTGAAATTAGTTTTTCTTTTATCTTCTTCTGCTACTCATACTTGATGATACCCTGAGAAGCCACCTGTGAATGAGTATGCTTTATTTCCCACTACGTTGTCTAAAACTTCGTCACTAAATGGTGTTGGGAAGGGGTCATGAATACATGCATTGTTTATACTTCTGTAGTCTACACATATTCTTATTTCTGATTTTTCCTTTTTACTTTGTATTATTGTTGGACTGACCCATTCGGCTTCTTCAACTGGAAAGATCAAGCCTGCATTCAACATTTTGTCTATCTTTTCTTTAACCTTTTCTTTTACCCTTGGGTTCAGGCGGTAAGGTCTATGTTTTACTGGTCTGGCGTTAGGTTTCAGTACTATGTGCATCTTCCCCAAATCTCCTTTAATTCCTTTGAGTTATGCCACTAAATATGGGAATAGGTCTTCATCATTAGGGGAATTTTGAGGTCTAAAATGGGCCTCCTAAGGAAATAATAAAATAATAGCTAAACCAATAAAATAATATTTATGAATTTGCAATTCACTTTTTGCACCAAAATCCATGTAACCATGGTTAAATTTGATTCAAAAGTTGTACCAAAATAAAATTAATAAAAAAATTGTATTGATGTGACTATAAATAAGGATGAGATTTTTAAGAAAAAGTCACTATCATTGAACAACTAATGCATTTGTCCTTTGTACTTAAATAACTTAAAATAAAATATAAATATAAACTCATAAATTATTGATTATATAATATACCATTAATTAAAATTTATATTATTTAAATTATATAATAACATGTAATTAATATACTATATAAGAATAATATAATATAATATATCTAAATTTTATTTTATGTATGAATTTTATATTACATATTGAGTTTATTTGATTTATAACATAATAAGAAATAATATATAATATAAAAAGGAATATAATATATATTCTATAACATTTAGATTATTTTTCATAATATTATATATAATAATATTTAATATTAGTATAAACATAATGAAATGAATTGAGTTGTATTTAAAATTAAAGAAAAAAATGCATTTAAATAAATTTAATTTATATTTATAAGTATAATATAAGATCTATATACATTGAAATTTAGGTTTTTTTTCCCAAACTATGTTGAACCTAATATATCCATTTTTTCAACCTACAAAATTAATATACCTTTTTTCATTATACAAAGCTAAAATGTTTTTTTTTTCTTTAATTTTAATATGTTTGCATTGCTATTAATATTATAATAATAATATTTATAGATTTGATTTATCCTAAAATTACAAGGTTACATTTTATTTATTTTGATTTCATATGTATAATATATATGTATAGATATTAACTTATAATTAATTTGAAATTTTAATATTAGATAAAATGAGATGAATATATAATTTAAAAATAAATATATGAAAATATACAAATAGAATATTGATTGAAAAATGTGTAAAGATATGAAGATTGTGTAGGGATACGCATTGTTTCTTTCAAAAAATATGAAATGACAATAATAATATTTTATTCAAAAAGTGTAAAATGACATTTATTATAATTACTTTACTTTATGACTTTAAAAGTACTTAGAGCACTACCATGGTTAACTATGAGTTTTTATCCACCATTAAGAATGTGACAAGTAAGTACCTTTAACTCAAACAATGCCACCTCAACCATTAGGGATGATGCCATCCCCTAAAATATGATTGGTTCTCATAAAGTGAATTTTGATTTTACATTTTCCTTAGGAGGCCCATTTTAGACCTCAAAATTCCTCTAAGGT
>JAXQQM020069482.1:0-11242 GCA_034641835.2 Pinus albicaulis
AAAAACATTAATATTCATATTCAAAATATAACATCTTAAAATATTTAAAAAAATTATATATTATCGTTTTTGAAATTGGAAAAATCAAGAAATAGACGATCAAGCCTTGAAAGTTAAATTCTAGAAGAATAAAGTACTCTAAATTCTTCCTTTTACTTATGCAATTTTGACGTCGAACATGAAGCCTGGTCAGTTCCTCCTAGCCACTTTCTCTAGGCATGAAGATTGTGAAAAATTAGGTTCAAAAAACCATTTGACTAGTAGCGCATTTTGAAAATAGATGCAGAGAAAAAATCCATTTAGTCTAACGAACGTCATGCACCTGGAATTTGATGGCGTCAGCTCCATCTTAGTCTTATGAATGTCATGCACCTGGAATTTGATGGTGTCAACTGATATAACAGATTCAACTTTAGAAAAAGGAAAGATGTATGTTAAAGCAGGGTTTCCCATGGAAATATCAGTTAAAGGAAAAATATATGCTCAAGCAGAGAAAATAGAATAAAAAATTGCAATAAAACATCAAACGAGGTTCTTGATATTTGCAATATATTTTATGATGAGCTTATAACAATTTACAATTATATTTCTAATTGTTCCTTTCATTACAATATTACTTCAACAATAAATTCATCTTACATAAATGTTAATAATAAATCCATTTCACAGAAATGTACATACTCTATTCGTTGTGAAAACATTAAAATTGTTTATAAATAAATTGCTTTATTATAAATATTAATATAATTAGATCGATTAGGATTTGAGTTGTCTTTAATGCAATTTTTTGAAAAGTTTTCTGATTTATTTTTCTCATCTAATTTGTCTAAAAATCATCACGAAATCATTGAAATCACAAGTTTGATAGGTAAACTCTGCACAATAGAAGTGCCCTAGGGTCTTTAGGTTGTTGAATCCATATATGCAGTCAAAAAACCAATTTAAATAACACAATTCAAGATTTCACCTCAATTTTTTTGGAGATTCTCGCTAGAAAATCCACCAGAAAACTCCAAAAAAACACATTTAAATGCACGATAAGTGAAGTGATTCTCTAAATCTAGTTTTCTACAATTTTCACGGTTACAAAGAAAGCGGGAGGAGGCAGTGACAAGACCTCGGATTCGAGGACTAGTGCAACTATGAGGAGTCGCTCAAACTAAGTTCCTAGAGTCTTGAGGTTGATGGTGACTTATTATGAAAATAGATAAGTTCCTAGAGTCTTGAGGTTGATTGTGACTTATTATGAAACTAGATAATTTAATTTGTCGAGGCAACCAAGAAGACATCTTTGTGTGATTGCTCAAAGCTAGACTATGTTGCATCTTGGTTATCTTGATGTGTTTTCCTTTGTATCTTTCTCGTAGGATTGTGTTTTTCATATATATTAAATGAAGAGAATTTGTATATTTATTACTAGTCATCTAGATAGTTTGAGGTCAAGTTGGATGAACCATTTCTATATTTCTAAATTTTAACAGAACTATCCACAAGTCAAGCTATGTAAGTTAAGTGAGTTTTGAACCAAGGCAGGGCGTGATATTGGTAAACAAATGTCTTTAATGTGGAACATCCACAGTTTGGCGTAGCCCAATGCCACAATGAGAAGGAAACATGAGGGTGTGCTTTGATCCACTTATGTGTGGATGGTTCATGAGACCATTTAATATAATCTCTCTAGGTGTAAGTGACAAGGTCAACCAACCACTTTTTCTTCCCAATTAATAATTTTTTTCATATTCTAATTCACAAGTGTTCAATGTGCTCCCCAATGTTTATTAGTGCAAGGATCTAAAGCTTTGTTTATTGGGTTTTACATAATTGGATTGAAATAAGATTTGATGATGTAAAACCTAGCACATGTAGCATTATATAGTCTATAGTTGAGTGGTTACTAATCATTAAAGTTGAGGATCCATAAATATGAAGGTACCCTCTAGTTACTTGGATAAATTAAGAAATATGGAGAAAGGAGCAAATATAATTACTCATATTATTAGGATAAGGAAAAAAATTGACATCTTGATGTGATACAACATTTTGTTTCAATTTGGATTTGAAAATAATGGCAATGTTCATCTAGGGAAAACTATCTAAGGATTAAGAGGAAAAGTGCCAGTGGCACATAAAGCACATGTGGAATGGACACTTAGAAAAGAGAAAGTACCACCATTCAAGCAAGCCCTAAAACTCCCCCTTAAGCATACTTAATGGGCCCATCACAATGTTTTTCACTAGATTTTTTTGAATAACTTGTATATGTGAGTTATTATCATCATTAATGAGATTTGTTTTTACTTTAACATGGATCTTGCCATTCATTGTGAGGGGACATGCAATGGTAATGAGAGAAGTAGTGCATTGCCTCCATCCATTATCCATGCATCATTTATTAATGAGGGGGTTTTGAACATATGTATATATATATATATATTTTAAATATTTAGTTGTGGATATCTTTAACTTTCAAAATTTTATTTCATAAGAAAATACGTATTTTAATTTGTATGTATTTTTCATCTAATTTATAGAGATCTTTAGTGTACAAGGTTTTCTTCCTTCTCCCTTGCCACATGAGAATGAGGTTACACACATTATCATGCAAGATATTTTTTGACAATGTTAGTAGTTACAAAGAGAGATCAAATAAATTTGAGTTAATAGTTTCATTTGTTGTTCAATGATAATAATGCTCACTATGAAGGTTTTAACAATGTACAAAAATTACCTCCAAAAAAAATCTTAAAAAACAGAAAAATATACAATGCCGAGAACAAAAATATACATAGATATTTTTCTCCTAGAACCCTAAACCAGGAAAACCAAATTGATTTTTCAATATATTCCTTTCAATGTTAAAATACATTATATACATGTTAAATCATTAATAAACCCCCAATCCATTAAATTTTCATTAGAACATAATCGTAGTTCCCTTGAATAAGTCTACAAAATACCATGGGAAAAACCATCATGAGTAAAACCGTGCACAAAACCATGGGCGATTCTTCCCAAAAAAAATCCAGGCCGCTGATTTGAACCCCGTGTAAGGGAGCTACTGCACCCTTGCGACTCCTCCAATGTGCTCGGTGCAACATAACAACACTTGATGCTAGTCGTGCAAAGAATATAACACATACTCAACACACTAACATTTCTTGTTGTTGGCTCTATATCAAATTATTGGACTATAGAGTAGCCTTTTGCACAATGTTATTATGAGGACACATGAATTGTTGGGGAGAGAAAATAACGACACTATGAAAGAAATAATGAGGGGACATGATGTGAGGATTCTCATCGATATCACTCTTGACCTTGTGAAGGGGAAACTTCTTAACCTACAAGAGTTTAAGCTTGAGATTGTAGTCCGTCATGTTTATGATAGAGTTATTGAAGCATCATGTATGTTCCCCCACCATGATTAGGTCACATTTTATTTTGTGCACATATATATATAATGAGTTCAATGTGTTCCGCATGGACCTATATCACACCAACACACCATCCACATTATATAGCCTCAATACGTGACATAGTTATGACCGTCCTAGGGATCTTAAAGACCTTGTCACCTTGCCACCTCTCATAAGATTGATACCACTACCTATCAAGAGTATTAGTTTAACCTAGGAGTAAGTATACCCATCAACTCCTCTGAATTTAGCACAAGAATTTTGCCATTGTACATGAGAATTCCATCTTCATTCAATTCAAAAAATTTATGGTTAGTTGTAGCTTATCTTGTTGTAGCGTTGCCTTCATTTGCACATATTGTTGATTTCATTTTTTAGCCTCTAAAACTCTCATTTTTAATTTTTTTTATACATATTATGGTTTTAGCATGCATCTTATGTCTTCATTTTCTACTTGCATTAGCCACCTTGTCCCCTTTCCCCTTTATATGTTTGATTTCAAAATCATACTTAGCCAAAAATTTCGACTATCTAATTTGTCAATAATGTTGTGTTAGTTATTCAAGTAAATACTTCAAACCACTATGGTATATCCTCAATTAAAAACTCTTTCCCATGAGGTAATGTATCAATATTGTAAGAGCATTTACTATGGCTATCAACTCCAAGTCACGAGTGACATGATTATCCTCATGTACCTTCAATTTCCGAGATTCATAAAACACTAAATGGTCATTTTGTACAATGACACCACCAAGCCCTTCCTTACAAGAATCACTGCACACAGTAAATATTTATTTGGAGTAACCATATTTAAAATTGATGCACTTTTCAAAATCATCCTCAAATGTTCAAATGATTTTTCACGTTCCCGAGTCCATCCAAATTTTACACCCTCCTTTCATAAAGTAGTGATTGAGTGTGCTACCTTTGAGGGGCCCTAAATGAACCTTCTATAATAACTTACTAATCACATCAATGATCAGACTTCTATGACATTTCTTGGTGTTGGCCACTCCTTACTTGTTTTGATCTTCTCTAAGTTCATTACTACACCTTCCTCTGATATGATGTGACCCAAGTAATGAATTTCCCTTTGGTAAAATGAGAATTTTCTTATCGTGGCAAAAATTTGATGCTATCTCAACACTTGTAGCACAATCCTCAAGTGTTGCTTATGCTCTCCTTCAGACTTTGAATAAATAAACAATGAAAAACTTTTCCAAATTTTATAAAATTCCAATCATCAAGCATATAAAGGAAACTAGTGTATTTTAAACCAAATAGCACCACTATAAATTCTTAATGTCCATACATTGTTCTGGAGGTTTTCTTACTCATGTTCTCCCCCTTAATTCTTACCTAATTGTACCCAAACCTTAGGTATATTTTGGAAAATACCTTGGATCCATTTAAATAATCAAATAATTCATTTAAAAGGATACTCGTTTTATAATGTTACCTTATTCAACTATCTAAAATCAACGCACAACCTTAGTGTACCATCTTTCTTTTTGACAAAAATCACTAGTGCTCCCCAAGGTGACGCACTTAAGCATATTCAGTCCTTCAAAATATCTTCAAGTTTCATTTGTAATTCTCTAAGATATGGTGTGCTCATCCTATATGGGGTTTTTTATACTGTGATGACCCCATGCAAAAAAATTCAATGGAAATATCTATATCCCTTTTTGGTGGAAAAATCACTGTTTATATAAACACATCCTAATATTCCGTTAAAAATGAATATTCATCAATGATTGGTATCTTATCCTTAGTTTCCTCCTACATTTGGGTTGCATACATTTGATACCTTTTTTGAAGATCATTTTCAATTGCATGGCTAATATTTCTCTGATGGAAACAAGCCTCAGAATCCCTTGGACTTTCCTTTGTTTCCTTTCCTCATCAAGACATGTAAATTCTTGGTTGTAACAATCTAGTATAGCATGATGCTAGCCCAGCCAATCCATCCCAATGAGAATGTTATGAACCCAATGGAATGAATTTCAAATCAACAATGGTATCCACTCCATTCATATTTAGGGGGTAGATCTTAACAATTTAATTGATCTTCCTTCTGGTTCTAGTTGTTAATTGAACCAATTACGACCTTTCAAGATTAATTTTTTTTAAATGAAATATATCCACTATCTTTGGATCAAAATAAATATGACTTGCCCTTGAATCAATTGAAATTGTAACAAATTTATTTAAAATCTTAACTTCCACTTCAATCATGTGTTATTCATGCTTAGATTTTGGATTTTATAAGGCTGCATATATCCTTGGGATGTTTCTCCACACGTCTTCCACTATAGTGGCTTCTTAAAGTTTGTAGTTAGTTGTCATTTTGTTCTCTTTATGAGGGAAATCCATGAACAAATGCTCTCCTTTACAGCCCCAACATTTGATTGGTGGTATTAACCTTCTTCCTAAACATATAACATCTTAGATTCACCATGGTTTGCTTAGCTTGGCCAATAAACATTGGGACTACTCCTAAAAGATGAATCTAGTTTTAACCCTTTTTTCCTTTGCTCCAATTTTTCCTTATTATTTTCCTTCCAAGATATTTGAATGTTTATCTACATTTTCTCCACTTATATAAGTATGTATCCTTCCTTATGGTATCTTGCAGATTATTTGCTTCATCAATATGATTATGCATTTTTAGAAAGTAGGTAATCCACCTAGGAGTGTTTGTATTTTGACCTCTTCATCCTTTATGAAACCAACATATGTCAATAATTTTAAAAAATTCCTTTCATACTCATCCATAGTCATATTTCCCATCTTAATTTAAAAGAATTCTTTCATCTTTTTACCATAATAGTACTTTGACAAGTATCCCTTTCGAAAGTAAATTTTCAACCATTTCCAAGTAATATTACTTCAGATGCTTGACTTGTTTCAACTAATCCCAATAGATATAAGCCTTTCATTGTAAGTGATATATAGACATTATGGCTTCAAATTAGGAGGAATAGTTATGTAGTTGAAAGTATTTCCTCAATGTAATTTTTTGTAGATGTTCTATGCTTGATGCAACTTTACTTTTTATCAATATCAGTTAGCAATCACATAAACAAGAAAGTAAAATGTTGATAGAATATACCAGTAGATCGATATAAGTCAACCCAAAAATATATATGTGTGTTGGTGCGTTACAGCGGTCAATAGGATGCTTCAACCAACAAAGTCTCAATAGGGTCAGCCAACCATAATTGTCACACAACCCTCTAGGACAGCAATATCAGTCAACCCAAATTCAATGAAATTCAACATTGTCACAGTGAACGATCAACGCAAAACATTAGCAGCAAAAATTCAATGCAACCCGATCAAAGTCAACGATCAACCTTGATTTTATGTGCCTGAAAATGCAGACTGCAGATATCAGAATTTTGACCAAGATTCGGGTCAGTTTGACCATGTGTTGACCAAAGTCAATGCTGGCCAACTCTGCGCTGAAAAAACCTAGTTCGAAAAACAGAAATCTTCTTGCTGCTTTTTCCCACATGTGGATGAAGAAGAGACTCCAATAGATTATAAAACTAATCATATGAGGAGAGAGAACGTGATGTGACGGATGAGTGAAAATGACCTCCAACATTGACCTATTTATATCCATCAGTGAGGGTGTGTGACACAACTGTTGGGGCTTCAAGACTACTTTTCATTTCGAGCCGACCTGCACATATTTTGAATAAATTAAAAATAAATGTTTTTCTCATTGGATCAAGATGATATTTAGATCGATCTTGCAACTTTCTGAAAGAGGAATCCAATAAAAATATTGGCATCTAAATCTAAGCATCAAAACATGGAGTTTGGACCTAGTTGTCCAAAATTAACACTCCCTCTCAACTAGGGAGAACTCCATCCACTTGTGCAATCTGTTAGGTATTTGTAATTTATTAGCAAGATTGGGAGAGTCCAATCACAGAGTTAACATCATTTCAACCAACTTTGGGATTCTAGGATCTAGCCCTCCTGAATCCGGAGAGGGATCTCTCCAATATGCACAAAGATGGATATTGTCTTTGAAAATCTTAAGGTAATGATATTAGGCTAGTTATGAAGGCCAAGGGTTTTGTTTTGTTTTGGATGGTTGAGCATGAAATGTTACTTGAGGGGAAAGTCCTAAGTGTAAAAAGTTTCAAAAGTGAGAAGTTGCAAGAAAATAGAACTGTTTTGGCAGATAGATAGATATAACGCTAGTTTTTAGTCCATTGGGCTATGGAGTCATATCTGGGCTTTAATTGAGCAACAACATCAAGAGTGATCCAAGGGGCAAGTCATCTATACCACAAGATTGTTGAGTTAAAAATGATGGAATGGAAACATTAAAGTGTTGGAGGGGTGGAAACTGATAATAATTTCTCAGAGGATTTATAGTCAGTCCAAACAAGAAAAGCCTTTTAAGTAACTGTTTAAAACCAACCAAGGACAGGGCTAACCATAGACTTCTTGGGCAAGTTCTTATTAAAGCAGCTTAATTGAAAAACAATCCAGTGATCCACATAATCACCTTCAGAAAGTATGAAAACATATAAGAGAAACGAAGTGTAACTTAAGATCAGATAAAGTACTTTTGAACCTAGTCTGCTTTCAGTCAACGCCAAGGGAAACTTTCAGAATCTGCCTTTGGAGAAAAAGATCTAGGAATCAAGGCAAACCATATCTTCTCTAGTCTAACTTTAATAGCAAATAATGGAAATAACATTCGAGAACAATGTTTGAGCAAACAGAAGGACGAGGGAACGCCAACATTCCTAACTGTTTAAACTATATTGAATCATTCTTAAATAAACAAATTTGAAGAAAACATCAAGATAAAGATTTCTCAGCCAGAGAAGGTTACTGATATACAGTAGGTCCTAACCCTGTTTATACTGTTCTTTACAGCAGAATATGAACAATATGGCATACGTAGAAGGAAAAACAATTAACAAAGAAAGAGGCACTTCACCAGTAATATAGACCAAGATCCCAAGAAACAGCTTGTTATTGATGTCAAACCAGTTACAGTCTTCAAGTCCAATGTTTCAGTTCAGCAATCATCTTCACTATTCAGCCTAACTACTCTATCACAAACAGAGCTTCAAGGGCCAGTGAACACTATGTACAAATATAAGTCTCCAACTCAAGTGTATTTCAAAGTTCTGCAACCAACCATTTCTCATCTTCTTCTGAGGTATTTATAGAAGAATGAGGAGGTGATCTGAGAAAATATCTCTCAGGATAATTAATACAGGTTCAAGACTTCTCGGCCTTTTGAGGGGCTCGAGGGAGAAATTTACAGGTGGATCACTGTATTAAATTTTTTACAATAAATATCAAAGCTCAGTGGGAACTTTATTTGACTTTGAGGCTCTGTACGCTGTGTGGAGTAACTCCTTGGCTGCGCTGGAGGCGAATATAAGATTTTCTTCAATAACTTCGGCCTCTGTTTGAATGCTTTGAGGCAACAGGTGGCTCGGTGGTAGCTAAGGAATCAATTTGCCTCAGATGGGGCGGTGGAGGCTTTCTGTCTGATAAAACACTTTAGGTTTTCTTTTAAATTGTGTTTTAGATTGGGGATTAGGCTTTTGATAATTGTCTTAGCCGTAATCCCTATAAAAATTGTCTTCGATCTTCATCTGTTGTGCTTTGTCTTCAAAACTGATACTCTTTAACTGTTCTCTTGAATAAAACAGTGTCTTGTCGATGTGCAGGGGCAGCACAGGCCATTTACGTGTTATCAACGCTCATGAAACGCTGATAAATCACTGGATTCAAACCTGCGAATGGTTGTGTTTTAATAGCCCGAAGGCGCAGGAAACGTCTTTCCTGGTCTTCGGCCTTTCTTCATAACATAATGGAAAACCATAGAAATACCTGCAAAACACAAAACAATTAAGAAATCCTGCGGAAATAGGTTTAAACTGCTTCAGATGGCGGGGGAGGAGCGTAGCCGTCGGATAAAAATATCTAACGGTGTAGATCGGCGTAGAACAGGTAAAGGAGAGCGAGGAGAAGAAATAAGGCGGGGTGGTTTTGGACTGTCCGATCTGGACACGTGGACGGTCCAGATCTAATCGGAGGAGCGCAATCGGGGGGGAGCGAGTAAAAGGAGCAATTGAATCACGTGACGTGATTATGCGCGGACCGTTGATCTAAAACTCAGATCAACGGTGGGAATTGAATCGGGGTAATCGCAATCGGAGGTGGTAGGTAGGTGCATGCGATTGCGCAGTCGGGGAAAGTTGCGATGCGATGATCGGGGGATAGGAGAGATTAAGCAATAGCCGTTGATCTGGGGGAGGAATGAACGGCTACGATGGAATCGGAGAGGCAGTAGAGAAGGATGATGGGAGAGGAGCGGGATGAAACCGAACCATTGGATCTGGCGGGACGGACGGCTCAGATTGGATCGGGGGATCGCAATCGCAATACGCAGAAGGAGGGTGCGATTGAAAGTTTCGATTGCGATTGGAGCGGGTGTGCGATGGTCGTCGGATCGGTTGGGAGATGGATGGCTGCGATTAAATCGGGAGGTGACACGATCGGGGATCGGAAGGCAAGACTTGCGATTGCGACTGGGAGGGGAAATGCGATTGAGCGCTGGCCGTCAGATCGCGGGAAGGATGAACGGTCGGGATGTAATCGGGGATCGCAATCGGAGGTCGGAGAAGAAGGCTTGCGATCAGTCGGGGGTTACAACATGAGTGTTGCGATTGCGATCAGGCGGGGGGCTGCGATTAGCGCTCCACCGTCGGATCGGGACCATAGATCGACGGTGTAAAACATATCGCGGGACTTAACGTTATAAAAAATCGCATCGGGGTTTTTTGATATTTACAAAGGAAAATTCACCCGCCCGACCTTCCGATTGCGATTAGCGCTCGGGACTTAAGCGCTTGGTCCCAGCGCACGGGCATGTGGGGGAAGTGGTTTAGGACTTAGCCCAAAGGGGCTTAATTCCATGGTCATAATACTTGTATTTTTATGAAAAATTTCAAGGTTTTTAAATGGATTTGGGGGTTTCGGCACAGCTCAAAAAGAAGTTTCAAACCATGTCAGGAGGATTTTCATGAATGGAAGGAGAAACTTATGAAAATTAGAGGAGTAATATGGAGAAAAAGGGGGAGAAAATGAAGGTTAGCTATGAGTGGGAGAAAAGGAAAAAATGATGGTTTCTTCAGCAGTTTGTTACATGAAATTAGCAGAATTAAGAGGAATAGTAATGAGGATTTTGGATAGAGGCATGAGGCCTACAAGGAGTCTTCAAGAGCCAACAATTTTTAGTGATAAAATTTGTTCCTTGGAGGCTCAAAAAGATTTAGCCACCTTTTGGTATAACAAAATATTACAGGTGGCTAACAGTGGCTCCACTTGGGGATGGTGCCTTCTTGAAGGCATCAAGAATTCAGAATTGATTCTCTGGGACGCTGACTTGCGCCTGATCCATTGTTCTCTCTAGGATGCTGACCAGGTGCTTCATCCATTGGGCTGCTCTTCCTTTTCTGGGTGGTCTTGTTTGAAAACATATTCAGCAGCTATGAAGACAGTGGTCCTTCATCCATACAAACTTTCTACCTACCCAATCCTACTGATCTAGCATTTTTTCTTCATCAGAGTGCACTTGGATTGGCAAACTCTCTTACAACATTTTATTCTTTTGAAAGCATAAAAACTAATCTAATTCTACTCCTTATTTCTCCCTGAGCTCAGATTAAACAGTTGAGCTTAGATATTTCTCTACCTAATCTACTGTCTGTTGGGATTTAACTGTCCAACAGAATTTCATTCTCTAAATTCTACAACAGAAATTTAAAAAC
>JAXQQM020073600.1:0-227500 GCA_034641835.2 Pinus albicaulis
ACTAGTAACCCTCCAACAGGAAGAAAAAGGAAAGCTACAGGAGGGGAAGACTGTGCTACAAGAGGGGGAAAGTGTGCTATAAGAGAGGCTAAGTGTGCTACCAGAGGGATATAATGTGCCACAAGAGGGGAAAAGTGTGGCACAATAGCTAAAGGAGAAGAAAATTGAGCTACAAGAGGAAGAAACCTCCCCAAAAACATTTGAGAAGGGCTCCCTAAAGCTCTAAGAGCCTATTCCACAACCTTTCCTGGAGTCCTATTATAAATTAATTGAAGGGGGAATAATCATCCCTGAAAATTTTACTATTCCACTTCTTTATGAGCTAGAAATAAAAGTGGTAAGAACCCACAGGTGGATGCAAATTTCTAAATAAAATAATGTGGAAGATGTGGGACTGATGGAAGAAAGAGTCAATGAGATGGGAAAGTAATCGGTTTAATTGAGACTTAGGAAGCCTATGAAGAAAGAACAAATACAGGCAAATAATATGAGGTTGAAAGAGAAGTTGCAAGAGAAGGAAACCCAACTTGCCACCATGGCAAGTCTCTATAAGGAGGCCCTGCAATGTAGGCGACCTTCAAAATATTATGCTCTCTTTCTTAAAGAGAAATGACTACAATACCAAATTATAACTCTAGCTCATTATGTTTCTATGCCCTTTCAAAAATACAAGTAGTGTCTTTAGTTTTTCAAACAAGCTAGTATAGTGAATAGGGAGAATATTGCTGAATTTTACGTGCATAATCTCATATTGACAGATATGAACCAATGGGATCCAAATTCAAGACTAGGATACATGCAGTTGATGGCTTTGGCATATTGGGTAGCACATGAATAAATAAGGGATGAGGAGGTGAAAAGAGTAATGGAAAATGAGGAGAAGGAACCTCTATACATCATATTTGAACTAATGATCCCCAAGATTGTCATTAGAAATCATAGCCTCTTCTCCAGTGATGTTGTTTTGGCACCCAAGTACATTGAAACCAAGGATAAATCCATTCTTCACTTTGAATATACATTTAGGTTACTAGGAGAAGACCATATGAAAGCTTTCTAGAGGAGATGACATGCTTTACTACTGAGTCGAGAAGTTAGAGAATACCACTCTATTTTAAAAGAGAGCAATGAAGAGAATGAAGACTAAACAGATAAGACTGAAACTAAGTCAACCTTTGATTCTAGGCCTACATGAAGGAAAAGTCCAATTAGAAGAGAAGAAGGAGTGGATTGAGGCAGAAAATAATGTAGGATTTTACTCTCACCAGAAGGCACTCCATCTAAAGTGCCTTAAGATGTCGTGGAGGCCACAAGGGCCATGAGAGAAATGCACATAAATGCATGAGTTGATCAGGGGATGAGAAAAAATTTAAGTATGGGGGTGATGATGAGGATCATCAATAGGTATATTATAAGGGTCATGATTCCATCTTCCATCTTTAGAAATATTTCTTTCTCACATTTATTTACATTTTTAGTTATATTATTCTTAGTTGGAAGGAAAAAAACTGTTTTTCATAGCATGTGGCCTAATGTGGTTTAATTGCAAGGAATGGAGCATTTTTGAGATATTTTCCATGCAGGGGCTTGGAGTATATAACAAAGAGATAATATAGGAGGTTTTCCACTTCCTTAACTCCCTCAATCAGCCTAAATCACAACATTCTCTCTCATCAGCTCGATGTCATTTGCATCCAAGCCACTATTAGTGAAAGTGAGAGTAATGAAGAACAATATCCATCGTCCTTGAGTTGAAGGAGATAATCATTCCTATTTCCTAGGGAGATGCTATCAACTACCCTCTTGTATAAATAAACAAGAAGAAGTGCTTGTTAGGATTTTTTTTTCAGCTAGGTATCTACTGAGCTTAAAATCTTAGCACTGTTATTTTTACTTTCATTGGATCTATTAGACATTTTATTTGACGATAATGAGAAATTTCTTATTTTGTTATTACTATGTTATTTACAAAGGGATGAGGCTCTTGGTTTTGGGCCCAACCCAGTGGCTTAGTTTCCTCTTGTGTATTTTTTTTCTCTTAGCTTCAAGTATTTCTTAGTTTTCTTACGTTTCATTAGAGAATAACCCATCAAAACATGTGGTGCAACCTATACCTCACCTCTCTTGTGGGAGCATGAGTGGGCGGATTCACAACCACAGTCCAAAAATATTATGTTTATGATTTCTTGGAAACATATGTTTATTATTTTTCTTGTTTTACATTTTCTTTCTATAGCTTAGAACTTAGTTTAGTGATTAGATCAGAGTTCTGGCATAAAATAGATATACTTTAAATTCAACCCGTCTTTTCCACCATCAACTATCTCATCTTGTCAATCATAAATGGATGCTTGCATGTGATGATTGCATAGCTATGTAGATATGCATGAAAGGGGACCTTTACCACTTCCATCTTGAACTCGCTCACCCTCTCTTTTCACCTCCAAATTTTGTCCGAAAAACTCTATTTCATAAATTCATTTTTCCTAGGTACAACAAGATCACTCATATTAGTGCAAGACAAGACTTTGAGAGGCTTTGAGCTTGGCTAGGGACTTAGTCCAACCTTCACTCATTTATCAAAACCTCCATCCACCTCTCCATGCCTTCAAGACACGTTTGACCTTCAAAATCCTCTCGGAAACCCTCCTATAGCATTATAGGCCCTGTTGTAGCAATGCAGGGTTTCTGTAGTAGCCACCTATATAAAACCTGTAGTACCACTTTTATGCATTATTTTTTACCCCCACTGCAAATTTGATTTAGTCTAGATGAATTTTGACCCCCACTGCAAATTTAACTAAGTCTAGATGAATTTTAACCCCCACTGCAACTTTGACTTAGTCTAGATGAATTTTGATCCCCACTACAAATTTGAATTAGTCTAGATGAATTTTGACCCCCAATTGTGATTTTATGATCATGGGAAGCTCCTAGGCCACTCCAAACCTTCCTTTCCTTTACTGCAAAAATATAGTAGAGTTAGTTTTTTATCACATATTTGATGCAAATATATTACTGATGTACAAGCAAGTGTGAACTAGGTAAATGGTATATGCAAGTCTAATTGGTTACTTGATGAATTATGAAAGACAATTAAATTTATTTTTGCAAGTATATCTGGTAGTTCAGTGAATGTTACAGGATAAAATAGTTCTCTTTCTATAATTAGTTTAGCCTTTTTATTTTCCTGAATTCATTAGTTAGCATTTACAAGTTTAATTCAACGGAATTTTCCCCTTCATAGTTAGAAGTATCTTGAATTGTACTTTCACTAGTAAGATTTCATTCTAGTTCAATAGGAGGAATGGTATTGGACCACTTTTGATCTAATGTCATAGTTAAGGGTGGCATGCGTAGAATCCCATCTACTGTGCATATAGCACTATCACCTCTAAGTTTGTATGAACCCTAGGTTTATAAAATAGAGTTGAGGAGCACTCAGGAGTTGCAACACTCTTGGTGAAATACTAGGGCTCACCAATGACCATGAAAACCCAGTCATTTCCATGCTTGGTAGAAGGAAGGCCCAACATGTAATCTGTTATCCAAGATAACCATTAGGTGTGTTTTGATTCATGAGTCAATTAGGTTAATTTATTTAGGGTTGAATAGGATCTTTTAAATTTGTAATTTTCAAAAAAATTACACATATGTGAGGGGTCTTGAAGGTCATCATTCATGTGATAGGGGTAAATTTCAAAGAAAAATCCAAAAATATCTCATGCACGAGTAAATCTGGTCATTAGAGTGAATTTGACACTTTTACCAACTTCCGCAGCGAATTCAGTATAAACATGTCAGGATTTACTACGAAAGTTCCTAATACTCTGTTTTTTCCAGTGTTATGTAATTTTTGATATTTTTGGGCATTCAACATAGTAAAGAGATGGCTAATTCATCAAATGAGATTAGGAATATCATTGGACCACTTGTTTAAGGGGGCAACTCAACAATCAACTCCACATGGCTTACACGGCTGACAACTCATCAAGTCAACAAAGCATGCCAACTCATCAATACAACTCACCATATCAACTCAATCTCATGAAGTCTTAACTCCAGTGCATAAAATAGCCAACACCTCAGCATGTCAGTTTGGTTCAATAAAAATGATACAAGTTGAATTGAAGAAAAAAGGTCTTAAAATGATCATGCAAGATGATGATGTTACTCCATGAAACATGGTAAGAAAAAAAAAAAATTATCACATTTTGTCTTATGCTATAATACTCAAGCATATACAGGATTTAGAAGTGTTTTTTAGGTAAAAATAAGAAGAAGGAGAAAAATTTCAATCACAACTAGGTACTTTCGTAGTGCACTCCAGGCTTAAAGGCGAGTTTTCACTAGGAAAGTGTTGTAGGTTTCTTGGAGGGAAAAATTTCATAAAAATCTCAGAACAGGGGTGAATTAGAGCATGTGTTTACCTCAGTAGTCCCAAGGAAGATCCTCCAATAGTCAGAAAGGTCAAAGATTATGCAAAAGTTGGATTTTGGAGTTTTCTACGAAAGTGCTCTATGAAAGTTCTTGTACATGATTGTTTTAGCAGTAAGCTTCCAACTCACTTTCTAACCAAATGGAATGGAATTTGGGAAAACTGAAGGATTTTTTGTTCAACATGAGCCCATATACTAAAACATCTCTCATTTTTTCAGAGCTATCAGGGTTTTGAAAATACGCAATCATATTTGATGCCTTATTTTCAGAATTTTTACTAACCATATTTATGTAAAAATTTTAAAATTGGACTTGGTGGAAGTCTAGCTCAGCATCCACATGGCATGATGACACATCAGCAGTCTAATACAATCAGAAAATTAGTTGGTTTCATTTGATAAGGGTTATTAAAAGAATTTGTTGAGGTATTTAATGAAAGAAGAGTCCATTTTGTATTCAAACTCTGCCAAACAGAATATCCCTAGAAAGTGTCAAAGTGATGTAATTTGATTAGAAATAGGTCTCTTAGGTAGGATGTCTAGGCTAGCCCAGGTGGAAATCCATTGTATGAGACCTCACTCTCTAAATGAGGGATTTTTTTAGTTTGAAAGGGTTGATTATTTTTATGAATAAGCTACTATGTAAATTTTCTCTATCAAGCTAATACATAGTTGCAACAATTGTCTTTCAGACCTAAGATTTAATTTTAGCTTATGTGTTTGTGTTTTACCATTTCTCATATTATCAACAGCTTCATAGTTTCATTATTACTTGGAATTCATAGTATTATGCTCCAATTTCCTTCATGTATTATTTTTTTGTTGTAAAAAGTTATTATTTAAGCTTAATTGACTCAACTTCCATGAAATACATTTTCTTTTGATTCAAGTACCATAGCTAACTCCATGACCAATGGTAGCCTTCATACACACTTCCACCTAAAAAATCACTTAAAACACAAATAGTACATAGTTATCCATCTGCAATTTGATTTCATCTTGAATATTTCATTATTTTTCTTGAGAGAGCCCTCTCTGATGGGAAGGGCTATCTTCCAGTCCAAATGGTTTGAAATAGTTACACTAGGTTTACAATTGAGTAGCCCAATTGGTCCCAACCTAGTGATAACATAATCCATGGATATGGATTCCCAAGGATGACTAGGAGTAGGAAGAGGAGTATACATGACTTGCTTATTTATTGTAGGTTTGGAAATGGCACAGGAAGTACAGGATATGATGTAATTCCAAACATTTTGTCAATTTTTTGGCTAATAAAATACCTCTAAAACACTTCCACTATTTTTTCTACCCCAAAATGTCTACCAACCTGATTGTAGCGCGCCTCCCAAATTATATTGGCAGACTCACTTCAAGGAACACAAAGGTGTCTCAAGTGACATAATAGTGCACTATGGAGGAGAAAATATGGAAATTGGTTTTCTTATAGGAGCATTTGATATGTGGTACCTAATTATGGATCACGCTTGTAAAGATGCCGCCACCTTGAAGTCTCGTGTCTGCAAGATTCAAGCATAGTTGTCAGCTCCATAAATGGTGGTTAATTGAGATAGTCTACAAAATTATTGGTGCTACTCTTCTTGTACTTGATGTTCAAATGGAATTGTTGCATATATGTGGACCATTTTTTATGTCGACCATTTTGAAATTTCCCTTGTGGCTGTATGAAATGTAGGTGTCGGTGGTCTGTGTGGATAACCATTTCCTTCCCTAGAATGCAATGCTTCCATTTTCACCATTCCTGCACAATGGCATACATCTATTTTTCATAAGTGGGATACTTTTGTAATGTATATAAAACTATCTCATTGTGATATTCCACCAGAAGCCCATACTGGGTAATAGCTGCACTAATCGCATAGTCGAAGGCCTTTGTCTTAATTTCAAATGGTTGTTGTAGGTGCGGTAATGTGAGCACTGGAGTAGAGCATAGGCAATTATTCAACTTGGAAAACACCTTATGTTGGGATTCATAACAAAATAAATTTTATTTTTATCTTCTTTTGGTGACTTGACTCAAAGGCCAACTGATATGAGACAATCCCAACACAAACATGCGATAGAAATTGAAAATACCCACAAAGCTATGAAGCTATGTTACAGTGATTG
This sequence comes from Pinus albicaulis, assembly GCA_034641835.2. Classification (NCBI taxonomy): domain Eukaryota; kingdom Viridiplantae; phylum Streptophyta; class Pinopsida; order Pinales; family Pinaceae; genus Pinus; species Pinus albicaulis. Next base: position 6,570 of record JAXQQM020073600.1, read on the forward strand.
GGGCTGACTAATCCTGAATAACTTGTATCTTGGATGGGTACACATGCACACTCTTATCATCAATGATGTACCCTAGATATTGAACTTGGGTCATAGCAAAAGTGCGTTTCTCCAAATTGGCACACAATTTGTGTTGCCACAGTGTTTGGAGGACCTGTCAAATATGGTATGGTGAGCCCTAGTATTGCACCAAGAGTGCCACAATTCCTAGAGGCTACACTACTTTACTTTATCAAACCGGGGTTCGTACAAACTTGGAGGTGATAGTGCTATATACACAGCAATTACATTCTACTCATGCCATCCTCTTCTAAGTCCTATGAAAGGGTGTTATTTCTAGGGTTTCTAAGTGAAGTCTGTAACACTTCTAAATTAGACCTAAAACTACAAGAGACTCAAAAAAATTACTCTATCAAAAATCAAAGGACTATTCTAAATCAAGAAGATACATCTAGCTATTTTGCAAAGAAAGAAATCTACAATGCAGACTATGGCAAGAAATAGAAGTAAACTAGGAAACATTCATTAAGGAAAGTGTTGGATTGAAATTGCAGAAAGAAGACTAATTTAATCACACATTGCTGGGCCAAATGGATAAGCATACTCTAACTACTTCATGTTTTAACTATCATGATTTTAATCATGCATCTATTCATGACCTAACTATGCTTGTAAATACTATGTTTTGCAGCCAAAGGAGAAGGCACTAAGGTGGATTAAGAAGGTCTTGGACTTATGGATGTAGGGATGAAGGTGTCTTGATGGTTATGGAAGATATAGATGAGGTTGACGATGGTTTATGGGATGAAGTAGAGGCCAACTAGTGCTACTATAGGGTCTGCTACAAGTTTCCTGTAGTGCTACAGGAAAGTCCCAAATTACTACAGGAAATAGGTCGGGGGCAGTCCAAGGATAAAAATGGTGGGAAAAAGTGTATGTGAGATGAAATGAAGGTGAACTTGGATGGATGGAAGGTTTCCAACCCCTTTTCGAAGCTCAGAACCTCTTGCAAATCACGTCTTGCACTTCTAGGGTTTCTCACGGTATAAAGGTGAAAATATCAAAAACAGGGTTGAAGGTGATTTTGTTGAAAGAAGGTTGATGAAGGGTTAGAAATGAAGCTAGGGGTGTTGGTGAAGTTCTCCTCTACTATGCTACTTGAAACTGCAAGAAAACTACCTGTTCATGCAACATAAATTGGAAAATATATGATGAAGAAGATGGGAAATATGAGTTGAATTTGACAAGAAAATATACTTAAGCATTCAAATAGAAATATAACTTAATATTATGAACATGGTCATGATAATACAACAACCTATCTATTCTTTCCAAGAAATCATAAACTAAAGAGAAAATTTGGGCCTATGGTGAAGATCTGCCCTCCTCAAGCTCCAATGAAAGTGATGAGAGAGGGAGGATTTGACACACAACTTTCTGAGTTTATATGTTACTGTACCAACATCTATGCAAGCCTAACTACAACACAGATAAAATGGAAGAAAACTAAAAATAGTAAATTTAAATGTAAACAAACTAGCTAAAACTCATAAAGAAAACTAGATACAATGGCATAAAAATAAGAATGAATACACAAGAGAGACTAAGGCCAATGGATTGGGATCTAACCCATAAGCCTAGCCCTCTAAAACTAAATTAGTGAAGGAAAATTTGAATACTCATGTTATTGTAGAAAATAGTCTCATTACATAGTCATGAAAGCCTCAAAAACCTATAACAAGAGCTAAGAGTCTACTAGCTTCCTCCAAAATTTGAATCCTAATGAGCTCTTTCTCTGACCTATTTAACCTAAAAGGTAGCTATCAACATCTCCCTAAAATGTAGGTTATGTTCCCCTTTGACTGCAAGAGAAGTGGAGCTTTGGTTCACTTTATCTCCCACTTGATTGGTTTCCTTTGATTTCGAGTTGTTGGAGGGAATCTAGAGGATCCCTTGGCTTCCTTTGGGAGTTAAGGAGGTGTACATCCCTCCTATAATCTCTCCTTTCTATCTAATCCAAACTTTAATTGAAAAATGTTAAAAAAAAGTGGAATATCTTCATGATTATCCTGCATTTAAACCATAATAGGTATTTGAAGTATGAAAAGCCTTAACCACCATCTACACTATCAACATATGACCATAATATAATCAAATATTAGAAAAAGAGACTAATAATTCTAACATGTGATAGTTAAAATTTCCAATTATACCTAATGATGGAGCTCATCATCAACCCCTTCCAAATGGTTGTTCATCCTTTTAGCAACTTAGTCCTCCTTCTCCATCTCTTTTAGTTCTTTAGTGGCCCCTCTGACCTCCCAAGGAAGAAGCGAAGGAGTTCCTTTAGGAGGGTAGAACCCAAAATTCTAGGGTGTGGTATTCCATGTTTATGAGACTGAGAGGGAGGCCATTCCATCTCCTTTGACTGGCCATTATACATTCATCTCCCAACAACCTAGAAACATCATCAAAATGGGCTTATGCTTGTTTGTTGAGGTACTTGTATGCAAGTGTGGCATCCTTTTCTATCTTGAGATGGTTGTTGATGACTCCCCTAGGGCCAAATAGTTATGCCCTAATGTCTAGAGGCTCTTTTTTTCTCTTCTAATTACCCTCTTTAATTATTCTGCTCTTGCTTCCTCATTAACCATCCAGGAGTTTAATTACATCAACTTCATGTCTCCCGGTCTAGGGTTAGGGTCCTAAATGTTCAAGTCTGTCAACACAAGATTTTTCATGTAGAATTCTACCATATTTTCCTTGTCTACCATGCTTGACTGGTTGCAAAAGTCAATGAATTTTCTGTAGTTCTAAAAAGGTAAGGACCCATGAGAGGCTAGTGTCTTGATTTGAAATTCGAGCCAATGTTCTTTGAGGTAGATTGCATAGGAGTCTGATGGGTATCTGTGTCGAATGGCCTCCATGCACAAATATTCCATGGTGGCCATTTGTTTTTCTTTTCACTGAAGATGACTTTGCAATCTTGCATTCTCTACCTAGGCTTCCTAAGTCTATTCTTTCAACATGGATTATCTAAGCTTAACATCAGAAAAATCCCTTCCCAACTCAATGACCTTTTCATCCATTATTCCTATGTCATGCACACCTTTTGTTATAAAAATTGTTATCCAATAATGGGTGTGTTCTATTTATTGTTCTAATTGATAAAATAAGGGGACTGCAAACTTTTGAGGAATCAATCTACCCCCTTCAATAAATGTATAGTAAGAACTATGAATTTGTCGAGGGCTACAGTGTGACACCACTGATATATATTTAGGGACACGTTTTGGGGAGGTAGGCTCCTCCTTTTTATCTTTCTACTCCTCCCATTGTTCATCTTTCCCTTCATCTTGTGCTTATTTCTTAACTTCTTGGGTCTCTTCCCACCCATTGGTGTATTATCTCCCTCCCCCAAGTCTTCCTACTCTAATTTTGGCACAATTGGAGTTTCTTGTAGCAAATACAATGTTTCCTATAGAAAACTCAGTTTTGAGTGTAGCAAACCTTCCCTTGCTTTTTTTTCCATCTTTTCCGACATTTAAGGGTTTGTGGGGGTTGGTAGATGTGTAAGGGATGCCAACCTTGATGAATGTCTTCTCCTGTAGGTTACAGGTGTCCTTTCGGGTGAAGTGACCTATTGAACCTTTCCTTATTCTAACCTTACTTCATCATCCTTCTTGGGTGACTCCTCAATGGTTATAGGGATTTTGGTTGGAGTCTGTGGTTTCCCCTACCTTACCCTTGCACTCTTCCTAGTCCTGAAGTACATTGGTATTTGTCTCTTCCTCTTTTCTCCTTCTTTGGTCTGTTGAGGAGAGGTATCAGTGCCTAGCATAGGGTCCAATATTTCCTCCTCCTATGTCTTCTCTTCCTTCTTCTCCTTAGTTTCTTCTTCTTCTATTTCAACTCCCTCTTTTTCTTCTTCTTTCCCTTTCTCTAGTTATAATATTTATGTGTTTTCTATTTCAACCTCCATCTATTATTCTTCCTCATCTTCCCGTTCTATCTCTTCAGCCTCCCCCTCTTCTTCTTCTTCTATTTCCCTCTCTCAAAGGCTATAGGTAGAGGTTTGTGTTGAGATTCAACAAGATGATGATCCTAGTGAAAATTAAGCACCTACACTAGGTGGGGCCCATAGGCTATTTTTAGGTGTAAGTCTATTTTTAGAATGGATGAGAAAATTCTATTTATAGCAGAAGTCTATTTATAGATGTTGAGAAAATTATATTTATGGATGATGTTCTATTTTAAATGTATGTGCGAAGTCTATTTATAGATCGCACGTCTATTTATAGATGCATGTCGACTATTATTATCCCTTAATAATAATTGGACAATAAATATTAATCTACTCTCATGGAGCACTTGGAATCAGTTAACTAAAGTGGAAAACCAGTTAGCTGAAGGAATTTTGAGTTCAAAGGTTGGTTGGCGGGACATGCAAGTGGAATTAGTTGTAACTGAGTGATTCGAAGTTGTAACAGAGTTGGATGTGTAGTTATGTGAGTTGTAAAGTAGTTTACCTCAGTTAAGTGAGATAAACTCATTTGTGATAATTGTAACTGAAGATACACTAGTGAGAGATTAGTGAATTAAATATTAAATTAATTCACATGGAGTGATATCACATGCAACTGAATATGTACTACTGTTAACTACATGCATGTCAGATCCATTGGAGACCCAGTTGAGAGGTAGGTGAAAGGGGCAGTTGACTATTAGTTGTACTATATTGGATTGAACTCTTGAAAGCCAAACACGCATTGGATATGCTCATGAGGAGTGTGAATTCAAAGAGGTTCTTATTGCATCGAATTTTTCTTTGTAATAAACTTGGATGGCACAGTGGATTCAGGCTGTTCTGAGGCAAAAAATTGGCTAAGGCATTTGCCAAATTTCTGCACGACAGTGTGAGACGATTGTATATTGTACTCAGAGCTCTTGGAGTAGAGTTTTGTATGAGATTGTTTCATGATCCATGATATATACATAATATATGATAGTGTAGTTTTTAGCTTTAAGCTTTCCCGGTAAACATCTGTGTTATGTGTGAATGATCTTTCTTCATGTGTTTGCAATTGGCGATCACGTTTTAAATTTCCGCAAGAATTATTGTAGAAGCGATTTTGTATTTAATAGTGGCATATAATTGTTATATTAGGAGAATCCAGGCAATACATAATTTTATTAAAATTTCTACATGGTATCGGAGCACAGAAGATTGCAATTTTGAAGCAGGAGGTGAGTTTGTTGGTGGAAACAATTCGAATTTGCTGCAAGAATTTCTTGGTGTGATAGTTGAGTAAACATCGGAATGGATTTCAATGGCTTGCGGTTAGAGTATGCACTTGAGGGCAGCTCGAACAACATTTCCTGGAAGTACGTGATGGAGGCGGTGCTTGAAGATAATGACTTGAAGGAATTCATCGACATTGATGTTCCTAAGCCCTCTTCGATGAATGTTGCATTACTTGATGCATGGTAAAAGAAAGTAGTGAAGGGGAGAATGATTCTATTGGAAGATGTACGAGACCACATTGTCTCAAGCCTTCATGGGAAAGCCACTCCATATGCTATGTGGAAGGCTTTGACGGATCTTTTCCAAAGCAGCAGTGAGTCCCATGGAAAATTTTAGGGGCTAATATTCACAGGTGGGCTAATTTTCCATGGTTTTTAAATAAAAATGGTTCGCTAATTTCCATTTTTTTTTTTAAATAATTCGCCCAAATTTTAAAATATAAAATTATTTTATGTTAAAAATAGCCAACATTATATAGAGAATATATATAACATCATTATAAATTTGAATAATTTTACAAATACATCAATAAACATTTTATATTTTGCATATTAGGGACTAGTGAGATTCGCCAATTTTTTAAACTTCAAGATAATTTTCCATCCTTAAAATTATCCTTGGCAATGACCATAGGAAATTGGTGTTGAAGGATAAACTCAAAAATATCAAGATGGAAAAGGGCGACAACATTCCAAAGTATCTCACAAATTTTGTCCAATGTCGGGATGAACTGGGGAGTGTGGGAATCAATGTTGCTGATGATGATTTGGTGAGCTTGGCTCTCTTGGGACTTCCTAAGAGTTGGCACAATTATGAAGACTCTATCAATGGACAGGAAAAACTTCCAGATTGGGAACAAATGTGGTTGGATCTAGTGCAGGAGGATTTCAGGCGGAACACCAGAGATGGCTCTTCATCAAAGCATGATGATGAAGAGGATTGTGCTTTGGCTTCCAAGGAAAGGAAATGGAAGGGGAAGAAATTCCATTCAAAATCCGAGTCTAAAGGAAAGAAGCTGGATTTTTCCAAGGTGAAGTGTTTTCACTGTCATGAACATGGGCATCTCGCCACTAATTTCCCACAGAAGAAGAAGAACAAGAAGGCTGCTGGAGTTGCAACTGGTGAGGTCCTTGCCTCGCAATTTGAACTTGATTTCTCTTTGATCACATGCTTGGTATAAAGCGCATTGGTATCAGTGTGGTATCTTGATAGTGGTGCTTCCTTCCACATGACGGGAGATAAGGAGATTTTCAGTGACTTGGAGGAGAAATATCTCCAAATGCATATAGAGATGGGCGACGATTGACGATACAATGCGACCTACATTGGTACCATTACCTTTGAGAGGGAGTCAGGTAAACAATTTCAATTGAAATATGTTATTCATGTTCCAGATCTGAAGAAAAACTTTGTCTCAGTCGCGATGTTGGAGGGCAGAGGGTATGACGTTGTTTTTAGCGATAGAAAAGCTTTCCTACGACATAAAACAATGGGTCAAGCCAAGAGGATAGGGATACGAGTTAAGAATCTCTACAAGATGGAGGTAGATGGCTACGCTTCCATGATGGGAAAGGCAGAAAAAGTGGTGAGCCTAGATGAGGGCAAATTATGGCACAGGCGATTGGGCCATCTTCATCATGGAGCCTTGAAAGTCATGCAACAAATATTTACTAGACTTCCAATGGGAACAGTTGCTCAATTAGATCAGTGCAAGGGTTTCACCATGGGGAAGTATGTAAAGTCCAACTTTCATGAAAAGGAGAACTGTGCTTCGGTGATCCTGGAGAGAGTTCACACAGATGTGTGTGGACCATTTTCGGTTGCTTCAACAGAAAAACACAGGTATTATGTTATTTTTGTTGATGAATTTTCTCATAAATGTTGGATCTTCTTCATGCAGAAGAAGGATCAAATATTCTCAAAATTTTGTGAGTTTAAGGCATTAGTTGAGAAAGAGTTGGGGAAGCAAGTGAAGGCTTTGCAGAGCGACAATTGTGGAGAATACATCTCGAATGAATTCAAAGACTTCTATAGAAAAAAAGGAATTAGAAGAGAAATCATAGTGCCTCATAATCCACAACAAAATGGGGTCTCGGAGAGGAAGAACAGAATGATCATGGGTGCAGCACAAGAAATGCTGCATGATTAGGGCCTACCAATGCATTTTTGGGAAAAAGCATGCAACACTGTGGTTTATGTGAAAAACCGTTGTCCTGATAGAGTACTTGGAATGAGTACACCTGAAGGAGATTTTACTGGTAAGAAAACAGATGTTTCTCACTTTAATATTTTTTTCTCATATGTTTATGTGCATGTGACCAAGAACGCCAGGAAGAAGATGGAGCTGACTGCTGAAGTTGGGATATTTTTTGGGTACACAAAAACACCCCATAATTATCGTGTGTATTTTTATAACAATAAGATTATTTTTATGCGACAGGATATAAAATTCGATGAGGGTAAAGCCATGATGTTGTCGCTTGAGAGGGAGCTAAACTTGCATGCGAAGGAGGAACTGTTGGTTCCCGAAGATGAGTCTTTAGATGTGGATCAGCCACAAGAGGAGGTTCATGGAGTGGAGGAGTCCACTCACACAAAGCCAATTAACATCACAACTAGAAAAAGGTGACCATAGAAGATGAAAGGCTGAAACTTAATGTTGCATAGAATGTAGGAGTCCCTACTTCACAATGCAGACAAAGACAATCTCCTCACCGATTCACTAGATACATGGCTCTCATGAGAGAATGTATTATGATTGAGCCATCTTCCTTTCAGGAAGCAGTGAAGGATCCCACATGGGTAGATGCAATGGTGGAGGAGTGTGACTCCATTGTCATAAATAGTGCTTGGGAAATTTTTCCAAGGTCGATTGATAAATCAGTGGTAGGTTCAAGATGGATCTATAAGGTAAAGCAAGTTTTTGATGGGAGTGTTGAGAAATACAAGGCCAGATTTGTGGCTCGGGTCTTCTCACAGATTGAGGGGATTGATTATGAAGAAACCTTTGCACCTATCGCATGATATTCTTCCATAAGGACCATCCTTTCTCTCTTAGTGCAGATGGGTTGGCACGTTCATCAGATGGATGTGAACACTGTGTTCCCTAATGGGATCATTGAGGAAGAATTGTACATTGAGCAACCTGAAGGATTTGAGATGTTCAGCAGTGAGTCACATGTGTGCAGAATTAAAAGAGCATTGTATGGGTTGAAGCAAGCACCTCACACTTGGTACACTCAGATATACAACTATTTCACTGGACTTGGCTTCACCAAGAGTGAGGCAGATGAAAACCTATACCAAATTGTGGTGGAGGGTAAGCTTTTAATCATTGTTCTCTATGTTGATGATTTAATACTGATTGGTGATGAGCAGCTGATAACTCATGCAAGTAGGACCTTGCAAAGGAGTCCAAGATGAAGGATATGGGCCTCCTCATTATTTCCTTGGATTGGAAATATGGCAGCGAGATGGTGAAATTTTTTCGTATCAAGGCAAGTATGCAAGGGAGATATTGGGTAAGTTTCACATGGAGGGCTGTAAACCCATGGATACTCCTCTTCCAGGAAACTAGAGGAAAGAGGATGCTACATCTGGAGAGGTAGTGGATGCTATTGTCTAATGATAGTTAGTGGGTTCACTAATGTATTTAGTGAATACAAGATTGGACATATGCTATGCGGTTAACTAGCTTAGTCAAGCACTGGTTAAGCCTACCAAGCTCTTTTTGAAGGCGGGAAAGCATGTCCTAGAATACCTGAGGGTCACATCTAAGTATGGCTTGTGGTACAAATATATGGATGAAGTGAAGTCACATGGCTTCACAGATGGAGATTGGGTGGGCATCCCAACAGACAGAAAGAGCACATCAGGAGGGGTCTTCAATATTGGATCTACAACTGTTTCTCGATACAACAGGAAACATATATCTGTGGCACTCAGTTCAGCAAAAGTGGAATACATGGTAGCAATTCAAGCTACATGTGAGGCTATCTAGATGAGAAAGATCCTAGTTGGTTTGTTTGGTTCTCATTTAGATCCTACAGTGATTCATTGCGATAATCAGAGTTGCATTAAACTCCTAATTAATCTTATGTTTCATGATAGATCAAAGCATATAGATTTCTGGTATCATCATATCAGAGATTGTGTGTAGCAAAAGATCATGTTGCTTCAGTACATTCCTACCGAGGATCAGGATGCAGATATTCTGACGAAGGCGCTCACCAGGAGAAAATTCAAATACCATAGAGACAGGATCGAGGTGAAGGATAATCCCTTTATTGTTGAGAGGGAGTGTTGAGATTCAACAAGATGATGATCCTTGTGAAAATTAAGCACCTACACTAGGTGGGGCCCACAAGCTATTTTTAGGTGTAAGTCTATTTTTAGAATGGATGAGAAAATTTTATTTATAGCAGAAGTCAATTTATAGATGTTGAGAAAATTCTATTTAAAGATGATTTTCTATTTTTATATGTATGTGTAAAGTCTTTGTATAGATCGCATGTATATTTATAGATGCATGTCGACTATTATTATCCCTTAATAATAGTTGGACAATAAATCTTAATCTACTCTCATGGAGCACTTGGAATCAGTTAAATGAAGTGGAAAACCAGTTAGCTGAAGGAATTTCGAGTTCAAAGGTTGGTTGGTGGGACATGCAAGTGGACTTAGTTGTAACTGAGTGATTCAAAGTTGTAACAGAGTTGGATGTGTATTTATGTGAGTTTTAAAGTAGTATAACTCAGTTAAGTGAGTCAAACTCAGTTGTGCTAGTTGTAAATGAAGATAAAATAGTGAGAGATCAGTGAATTAAATATTAAATTAATTCACATGGAGTGATCTCACATGCAACTAAAGATTTACTATTGTTAACTACATGCATGTTAGATCCAGTGGAGATCTAGATGAGAGGTAGGTGAAAGGGACAATTGACTATTAGTTTTACTATATTGGATTGCACTCTTGCAAGCCAAACACAGATTGGATATGCTCATGAGGATTGCGTAGTAAAGGAGGGTCTGATTGCATCGAATTGGTATTTGTAATAAACTTGGATTGCGCAGTGGAGGCAAACTATTGTGAGGCAGAAAATTGGCTAAGGCATTTGCCAAATTTCTGCATGACAGTGTGAGACGATTGTATATTGTACTAAGAGCTCTTGGAGTAGAGTTTTGTATGAGATTGTTTCATGATCCATGATATATACATAATATATGTTAGTGTGGGTTTTAGCTTTAAGCTTTCCCGGTAAACATCTGTGTTATGTGTGAGTGATCTTTCTTCATCTGTTTGTAATTGGTGATTGTGTTTTAAATTTCCATAAGAATTATTGTAGAAGTGGTTCTATATTTAATAGTGGCATATAATTGTTAGATAAGGAGAATCCAGGGAATACGTATTTGTATTAAAATTTCTACAGTTTGTCCAATTTGGATGGCTATGAAGGCTTCCCTATCCATGTCTATGAATGAGGATGAATGCACAGGAAGGTTTAATTTTCTCAGAGCATCACTCATTATCATCTTGATGAGGCCATGATGAGCCAAATTCTGGTACTTCCTTTCCCTCACCTTTTTTCTCAAGTATCTGATTTAGTGCAAGAGGAAATAAGGGATGCTCAATCTTTGTTCTAGAGGGATTTCTCCTTGAGATATGAGTTCATTTAGCAACCTGAAGTGGTATCCATATACCACACTAAGCCTCCCCTCACAAGAAATGAATTTAATAATGTGGAAGGCTAATTCATCCCAGGGATATGGAAGGCTTTCTCTCCTCACTCAATTTTTATCTTCAATTAATTCTTCTCCTCGCAGAAAGAAGCTCTTATTGGTTGCAGTGTTGGGAAACCTATCTTCCTTAATACACTTGACTCTTAAGGGAAAAATGGTTATTTTGTTGATTAAGTCAAGTGTAATTGTGATAGCTAGGCCTCTAACCATAGTGGTGGATCTGTCATCTGAGTGCGATTGCAAGGCCACCGCAAATTCTCGAGCTATATCTTCATAGAAACCCTTGAGGAGCTTGAATAAACCTAGTCACTGGTGGTTCCTGAAAATCTCCATTTGCCAAAGATGCAATCTTATCCTTTTGATATCAGTGGGCTCCCTTCTATTAAATCCTCCTCCCATTTTGTGGTTTTGATAGGAAGGTGGCTGAATCGTTTTGTTTGAGAGTTATATGTGAAGTTGCTCCCTTGAGATTATGGTTTCAAACAAACTCAAACTACCTTAATTTCACCACTTAATTTCCAATTTATGACTGAAAATGTATAAATTTCATGGAAAATTTACAATTCTAGAGGGTGGAAACGACTTACCTCTGACCCTTGGTGTATTTTTTTGGGATATGGTGGCCTTAGGAGGTAATACCACCTATTAGTGGCTTTGATTTTCTCTTTTTATCACTTTTGAACCTCCTGTGAAGTTTCTTGTAGCACTCATTGTTTCCTGTAGCTCAGGGTGTGCATGTAAACTTAGCTTCAATGCTTTGCTCTTTGATGGATCCTATGACATCTATTTCTCCCAATACTCTCTAAATGCTAAATGAAGTGAGAATAATGAGCCAAAACTTATCTGTATGGCATCTTAACTGAATTTGGAGCAGAGTGACGACTTGGACTGCGCACGAGTTTTCCCCTTTTGGACCATTGGTCCCACTCCAGTTAATAGTTTCCCATGCCTAAGAATCACCTCCTTGTCCTTTTTAAATCACCCTTGACGGATCTAACTTGACGAGGTGGCATGTACGCTCTACTTCTCATCCACTTTAACTCTACGAGGGTGGCCAAGTTAACTGGCCACCTTTTTTCCTTTTTATTCTCTAATTATCGACATTAAATCATTTTGATAAATATGAGTGCATAGCGAGAGGTGAAGGGTCATACATGAGCCTAAATTTTTCTAGTGTGTTGCAGACATTATTTGGGGCAGGGATCCGGAGTTTGGTGACAACCATGAATATCTTTCTCTTGCTGTGTTTTTTTTGTTTATTTTTTTATTTTCTGAGAGAGCAACTTGTTTCTGAGTGGGTTGCTTATACTTTTTATTTGTTTTTTTCTTATTGTAGTTACTACATGGAGGTCCTGAAGTGCCTTGGATGGTGTGTTCATCCTCTTGAAGTCTGCTGGTGGTCCCTTGAAGCCATTTCCATCAACCATTCCTCAGATTTTGATATTATTGTGCCATGTATAGGCTTGCTATAGGAAACTTTTCAACTTCCTGTAGCAACCTATTCTCTACTTCTTGGGGCTCTAGATTTCTTAAAGATGATAGGAAATGGTGTATGGAGGTTAGGGATGGAGTTATGGAGAGGCAAGGGTAGAGATCTCTTGCCAAGGTATAGGTGATCTAGCTACTAGTGGCACAACATAGGGTTTAGAGAATGAATCCTTGTGCCTGGAGTGAAGTGACGGTTAGGAGTGGTAAGTATAGGAAAAAAACCAATTATCATGCTCTTTTTTGAATTTTATAAGCCCTTGAGAGAGCTAATTTTCTCGCAAATAAATTTCATGTAGAAATTAGAGGGTTTCTTGTAGCACTACAGAAACCCTGTAGCAATTATAGTCAGGAGAAAAAAAAATGAGTTTTTTGCCTAATTGAAAAGAGAAATGAGTGAATGGGTGCATGTTGGAGTAAGAAAATTAGAGAGATAAGAGAGTAATAAAACTACTCCTCTAGGTCTAAAACCACCTTTGATCAACAACATACAAAACAGAAAACAAGTGAGTGCATAGGTATCGTTTCTTCTTTTTCTATCTATCTTTCTTTTTTTTTCTCTTTTTTTTTTGGAGGCAGGTGGGCTATCTCTATAGAGGGTTTCAACCCACAAGCCTGCCTTGGGTGCCTCAACTATTTTTTCACCCAAGGATCTTTGATTCTATGTTTTATTCTTTTTTTTTTCTCCATGATTGCCTCATGGAGGTTTTCAACCCTGAAGTTGGCCTTGGGCGCCTCAGAGAGGTTTTCACCCATGCCTCTTTATTTTCCTTTTTTATTTTTTCTAGGATGGGGAGGTGTTGGAGATTGTAGTTTCCAATGAAATACACCTCCATGTTTATGGAATTTATAAACTCAACCCTAGACAGGGGATTCTTTTAAACCTTGAGCCTGTAACGATTGAAAAGAAGAGGAATCCCCTCCTCATCTATGGTCCTGATCTGAACTGCACCATTATCATAGCATTTTTCCACTTTGTAAGGTTCCATCCATCTTGTCATTAATTTTCCTTTTAAATCCTTGAACCTTGAATCATACGGTAGTGTTGAATATCCCTCTTGAAAGGTCTTCTCCTTAATGTGCTTATCATTCCAGGCCTTCCTTTGTAGCTGAATCACGTCTGTGTGAAGGAGTGCCTACATCCTGAACTCATCCAAACCATTTAATTATAGATAAAATTAGTTTTGGGCCTTTATGATATCTAGGTATAACTCAACTGCCATCCTCAAGGTGTTGAATTCAAACTCAATTGAAAGTAGAGCTTTCTTCCCATAGAACAAGTCATAAGGAGTGAACCCTGTTGTTGCCTTCCAAGTGGTATTGTAGGCCCAAGTGGCTTCTACCAATCTGCCTACCCAATATTTTCTACTGCTGCTGATAAACTTGGTGAGGATATTCACCAAGTCTCTATTGGTCACTTCCACTCCGCTATTTTCTTGAGCATGGTAGGCAGTGGAAGTCTTATGCTTTATCTTGTGCCTCCTCAAAATATTTTCAATGAGATGAGATGTGAATTGAGCCCCTTGATCAGTGACTACGTCTCTGGGCTATCCAAACTTGTATAGTGAATTCTCTCTTATAAATTATGCCACCTTCTTCTCGGTTGCTACCTTTACAACCCTTGTTTCATCCCACTTTTTCGGGTAGTTAGTGCAGAATATGATATATTTTTTCTTCTTGGATGGTGAATCAATGGGACCAACGAAGTCGATGCCCCAATTTTCAAATGGATCTAGAGCCACATGAGGGTGAAAAGGCATCTCATCCCTCTGTGTAGGTTTCCCCATCCTTTCGCACTGGTCACACCTACTATTGTATCTCCTGGCATCTTGGTGAATGGCATGTGAAGTGTAGGCCAATAGTAACTTGCCTGCAAAGCTTTGAAGGTTGTTCCTTTTGTAGAAAATTGGCCCCCACAAGGACTACCATGACATGTAGATAGGATGTAAAAAAAATTCTTCCTACCTCACACATCTCCTAAGAATTTGGTCAGGGCCCAACTTGAAGTTATTTCCATTGATCCAGGTGAAAGGGGTTCTTTTTTGTGATATTTATCTTCTCCTTAGATGAGAGGTTTGGAGGGAACTTATCAGCATCCAAGTAGTTACCTATGTTAGAAAAATATAGAGAGACTGCTAAGATAGAAAATAGGTGTTCATTTGGAAGTTGGTCATCCACCATTCCTTCCTCATCTACAAGTAGAGATAACCTAGATAAAATATCTACAACAACAATCTCCTTCTGAGTTTTATCAACAATGGTTAGGTCAAACTGCTGTAATAACAACAACCATATAATTATTTTAGCATTAACATCAGGTTTATTCATTAAATATTTTATGGTTGCATGGTCAGTGTGCACAAAGGTTTGATAACCAGTGATATAATGTCTAAATTTGTTTAAAGCATGGACAATTACTAACATTTCCTTTTCTGTGACAATATAATTGAGTTCAGCCTTGGACAAGTTATTACTAATGAAATAGATTGCTTAAGGTAATTTGTCTTCTAACTGCCCCAAGGCTACTCCCACAGCTTTTACTAATGCATCCATGTGAATTTGGAAGGGCAGAGCCCAATTTTGACCTAAAAGAATGGGGGTAGTAGTCAATTTTTCCTTAATGAGCTCAAAATATTCTTGGCAGATAATGGACTAGGTAAACTCAGAATCTTTGGCCAACAAACCAAATAATGGTGAAGCCAATTTTATGAAGTATTGGATGAACCTTATGTATTAACTAGCTAAACCTAAGAAACTTCTGAGATCTCTTTGCTTTTGAGGAGTAGACACTCTTTTTATAAATGTGATTTTGTTTAAGTCCACATGTATTCCTGCTTGTGATATTGACTGGCCCAATACTACTCCTGTTCTTGCTAATAATTCACACTTTTCTGGGCTCAGGGAGATATGCATCTCAATGCACCTTCTCATCACTTTTCCCAAATTGGGGAGAGCTTCTTGGAAGTCATCCCCATAAGGTGTGAAATCATCCATGTATATTTCAATCAAGTCATGGAGTAGCTAAGAGAAAATTCTTAGGAAAACTCTTTGGAAAGTAGTTGGGGCATTGCACAACCCAAAGGGTAGGAATCTGTAAGCGAAGTTACCCCAAGGAAATGTGAAAGTGGTCTTGTCCTGGTCTTCAGGGCTAATTTGGCTCTGGTTATACCCAATGAACCCATCAAGGAAAGAAAATAAATTTTTCCCTGCAAGGCCATCCAGAACTTGATCCATAAATGGAAAAGGGAAATGGTCCTTCTTGGTGGCTTTGTTGAGTTCTCGATAATCAACACATATTTTCCATTTTCCATTCTTCTTCGAGACTAAGACAAGAGGAGATACCCATTCACTATATGATATAGAATAGATGAAACATACATCCAATAATTTATGCAGTTCTTCCTTCAATGTGTCCTTTAGAGTTGGGTTCATCCTTCTTTGGGGTTTGCAACCTTATTTAATGTAAATATGATGTTTGCACACTGAGGGATGCACCCCTTTAATTTACTTGTAGTCCCAAGAAAATTCATCTAGGTTTTCTTTGAAAAGCTGGCATAGCTTCTCTTCTTCTCTATATGAGAGGGATGAGTTAATTTTTATAGATTTTGACAGGAGAAATTCCATAGCCTTGGTGGTTTTAGAGGTTGAATCAACTGCGTTCAGTTCCTCCAAGGGTGGATTTTAGACTCTTTGACTATATTTTCAAGTGGAATGTCAATGGGGGGTTGGTTTTGAATGATTTGGTTGATGAATTCATCTTCATCAAGCTACCCCCCTCTATTAACAATATCTATGGTACAAATGGGGTAGGGTGTAGTGTTGTGTACTTCAACTTCTTCTTCTTCATCCTCTAACCATAAAGGTAGATCATGATCAATGGAAGGTTGGGTTGGAGGATATAATACTAGATGTTTAGACAAGGGCCCATTCTTGATATTCATGTTTCCAACCTGACAGCTGATATAAGCTTCAGTAGTCGCTAACCAAGGTCTCCCGAAAATGAAAGGATATCCATTGAACTTGGTTTTTGGTTGGAGAACCAGGAAATATGTAGGGTACTCCCAAGATTCAATTGAAACCATAATATCCTCAACAATTCCTTCCGGAGCTACTGTGTACCAATCTGCAAGTTGTAGAACCATTGTGGTTTTCCTCAAAGCCCCTTGGAAGTTGAGTTTAAGCATATTTTCTTTGGTCATTAGATTGATGGAAGCCACGATATCTATCATAGTATTGGGGACTATGACACCATCTATGTGCACATTTACAACTCGACTACCAGGGTCTAGGTACTTCGAGAAGATCACCCTTCCCAGCATTAAGTCGGACAACTATAATACTACATTGATGGCGAGGATATATTTCTTCTTTCTCCTAGTTTTCTTAAAGAAATTTTCCTTGATGAGCCTATTGTAAATAGGTACATCCTTAATGGCCCAGAGAAGGGGTATTTTCCCACAAAAAATTTCTTAGTTCTCCCAAAATTTCAGTTTCCTTTAGGGTGTGCTGACTATAGTGGATCAAACACTTAGGAAAAGGAAGTTGTTGGATCTGAGTGTTATTTTCTTCATTTTCCTCCTCAACCTCTGTAGGTGGATATGGAGGATGGTTGTTTGGGATTAATCTTCCCAACCTAAGATTAATCTCATGTATCTCCACAACATAAGCTGGATATGATGTCTCTCCATTGTAAACATGTTGTGTTTGCTTGTTGTTCGGGTTCAGATTGGGATGTGCAGGCATCTGAGGCAGCTTGGGTGGAGCAGAATGAGTGAGATGAGGTTTAGGTTGGGGTGGAGACAATAGAGAAGGTGGTTGATTATGTTGAGGCCTCCACCCTTGTGATGGGTATCTCCACTAAGGTGGTTGAGGAACATATTTCTGAAATGGTTGGTTTACTGGCTGAGGATGATATGGAGGGTTGTAAGGCCAAGTAGGAGGTGTAGGGAATGATGGAGGAGTGGAGGTGTATCAATACTGCATTGGTGTATTCTAATTATTGTGACGATAGGAATAAGGTGCACCTTGCATACCTTACTGATATGATCGAGGGCCTTGATGCCTTTTCTGATTTATGAAACAGAGTTGCTCTGGTCCTACTTCCCCACCTTGATATACATCTTTGAGCCTGGGTAAGGAGGGACACTTTTCTGTGGCATGATTCTTTTCACAGACTAAGAAAACCTCTAGGACATTTAATGGACATTAATTCTGAGGGTGTCTTTTAGTACATCTAGGGCAGAAGATAGCCAAGGCTCTTTCTACTTCCTCTTGATCTGCATTGTGTCCATTTTCAAAGCAAAGGTGTGAAATATATCACTCTTGAATTCCTTCAACATATATCCAATCTCATGCTTGATGGAGGTGGAAGAGGAAGGGGTATTGGTTAGACTCTAGCTAGATCTTCCTTTCTTCCTAGCTTCCCTAGAATGGTTCTTGAAGACAATTTTGATGTTCTCATAAGGCAGCTGGTATATATATCCTCCTCATAGCATATTGAGGGTTTCAATCACCTCCTCCCTGATCCCTCCGAGAAGTCACTATTTTAAGTGATCCAGGATCAAGGGTGTAGTTGGCTCTTTTGTAATTTAACTAAAATATTTCCTCATAATCTTCTAGGGATTCATCAAGCCCTAGAGTCATCCTAAATATTTCCTCTTTATTTTCCTTGGACCTACAGTAGTCCCTCTACTTGTTGTTGAATGACTCTTGCATCTATTCCCAAGTAGTGATGTTTTTCCCAGGAATGCCCATGAACTAGCACAAGGTTGCATCCTTGAGTGTAGATGGGAATAGCTTCATATTTTGATCATCTGAGGCATAGTTGTTGAGCCCCGAGTTTGTTCTTTCTTCCATCATACTTCACCCCATTTTCTTTTGTCCATTGATATCCCAGGCTCAAATGATCAATGAAATTAGTTAAAATTTCTTTTAGAATGAATATCATGGCTAACTTGCTAAGTTTTGTGATTTTGTCATTGTAATGCATTTTGAACTGAAACTAGCTACAGAATGCAGACATTCCGTAGCTAACCGCCAATTCTGCAGCTGTCTTCACGTTCAAGCATGTTCCAAGTGTCCTCTTAGGAAAAGCCACACATGGGTGTATTCCACATCATGTCCTCAACGTTTGTTGCTCACCATGAAGAATGAACTGAATTCTGGACGTGGTTTTGTACGTGGGAACTCATACAAGGAGGCAGACTCCTAATAGGACAAGGACAGTCCAGATGTCCTTTTTCCCTTTACGCTGCCATATTTAGAGTTCTAGTACAATTTTGATATGAAAAGACAATGATCCCCGTATTGTTGCAAGTTCTGTTATGAAGATTTGTTATAAATGTACTCGGGAAACCGAGAGACAAGCTCTAGATTTTGATTAGATTTCATGGATTGACTGCTATATTTCTGAAGACCGAGAATACTCTGTTTTAAGTTATTTTCCTTTAATGAAGAAGACAACATTGCTTTGAACGCGTTGAGTTGATTTTGAGTTAGATTTCGTCTAGTGGTAGAGGGCCCCTGCCTCCTGAGCAGATTTACTTTTGCAATCTAGATAAGTATCTTAGTTCGTTTTCAATTTTTTGAAGTTTGAGTTCATATTTAATTTCATTAGTCACTATAGCTATACTTGTTCTAAGAAACTCTTCCAAAAGATCATTATAATGAATGGGAAATGGCTGTAGTGTTATAGATTTTAATTGCAATTTCTTTTGTTCATTATCACAGTTGAACTTATTCTAGTAAACTCTTCCAAAAAATCATTATGATGACTAAGGCATGACTTTGATACTGAAGGTTTCAGTTGCTTGTTTACACTAAGTAGCATAGCTGATCTTACTCTTAAAAAGCTCTTCCAAAATATCATAACAATGGGTAGGAAATAGCTGTGATGTCTTAGTTTTTAATTGTAATTGCTTTCAGTCTTTATGTTTGCATTTGCATTGAATTGTACAACCAGGATTGTTCTAACAAGCTCTTCCAAAATACCATTCATGATGGACAAAATAGGCTGTAGAATTCCATAGATTAATTGCATGATAACTTAGTTAGGGCACTCCGGAGTCAAATTGCATTCAATTCATGCTCTGTTATTTTGTTTCAAGTTTGATAATGGCTTGTTAGTTTAGCACTGTTTATTATAAACTAGTAGCACTCTAGTTTAGTTCCAGCTTAGCTCACTGTGTTTACATTCCAAGATTAGTTGCCATCCATTGCATATTAAATTGCATTAGTTGTCAAACTTAAATACCACGATCTTCATTATTTACAAAACTTCTTTTGTTCTGAAACATATATTGACTCATAATCATCTGAACAGAAGATAGTATCAGTCCAAGGCCTGGAGTACTTTTGCAACATTTTTACCATGTCACAAACAAGCCTTTCCTCAAAGACTATTCTAAAAGGAAATCTATAACTTTTGAGTGAGGTTTAGTGGTGATAAACTAAGTTGCAGAACAGAATTAGGAGCTAGTTTTAGAGTAGAGATCTTATGATGTTACAAATGTTCTTTTCCAAATATGTTTCAAACAAACCTTTAATCATGGATAAGATGTTGTATCATTATAATTTGATTGTTTAAAGTGTTTAGTTAGGAGAATTTTTACACTTAGCTGCCCATTTCTCAAGCTCTTCCAAAATATCTTTAATGAAATAATTGGACAAGTTAAGTTCATGTTGTGATTTGTTTTCTTGAAGTCATTATCAAGCTTTGTACTTTGCCAAGTCATAGTTTAGGATTGGTTCTGTCTCAGTTCTTGCATTTGTCATTTTTCATCAACAAATTAGGCTTCACTCTGTTTTTAACCAGTAGCTTCTTTCCACCAGCATTTAGTTCTTTCCCTTGTGAACATAAACCATAAAAAGACCAAAAACATCATAAAACACTAAACACAACGCAGTAAGAAACAAACACCTAGGCACATATAGTGCACCTCACTCCAGCAATTTACCAACCCTGGTTGACAATTAAATGAACTCAATTTAGGAGACTAGGTTGAGCACAAACATTTTGGTGCCGTTGCCGGGGAAGTGAAAACTAGGTAACCTTTGTTTCTTAACTCCCAAAAACAATGATATGCGTAGAGAGAGAGACTCAAGGGGTAGATTCATAAGAAGCAGAAGCAAAAGTTTGATTCCTAGAACACCACTTGTTTCACCTAGACCAAGAGCTAGTACACCTTCAACTCAGACCCACATTCCATCCTTTACTGATCCTAGACTTCTAGAAGACTTAAGATCATAAATTCCATTAGAGAAACCTTCCACTTCATCCACTGAATATGTCTTAGAAGAAGATTCAAGGACTCCTGTTAGGGACACAAACTTTCCTACTACCACAGAAGAACCAACCATGGCAGAAGAAGGAGGATGAGGAGTCTTTAATGGAGAACAGAGATTATTTGGAGGGGGTAGAGGTAGAGGTAGAGGAGAAGGAGGTAGAGGTGTAGAAGAAGAAGGAGGTAGAGGAAGAGGTAGAAGAGAAATAGGAAGCTCTTTTGGGTTTCTATAGTAGATGAAGAAACCAATAAAACCATGAAAAAAATTTCACCCTCTATCCTTCCAAACTTCTATGGGCTTAAAAATGAAGATCCTGAAACCTTCCTATTTTAATTTGAAGTCCCGTGTAGAAATTATGACTACTTACAAGATGCTCAAAAACTTAAACTATTCCCTTCAACATTGAAAGGAGCAACATTGAAGTGGTTTATGAGTTTGATTAACAGTTCTATTAGGACATGGGAAGACATGAAACAAGCATTTCTAGAGAGGTATCTGGATTATTGTATGCCGGTCAATCATAAGGAAGAGGTGTTTAAGATGTTACAAAAAGAAGATGAAAACTTGGAAGATTTGTTGGAGAGATTTCATTACAACATCAAAAGAGAAAAAATGGAAAACTTAGATCAAGACACCTTAAAAGCTCTTTTGTTGAAAAAAATTAGGGATGAATGGTTGGATATCCTTAACATGATGGGAAAAGGGGATATATCATAGCTCACATTACCTGAAATATCTGAGTTATGTATCAACCTTTCAAGAGGGAAATCTAAAACTGTAAAAGGTCCAAGAGATCCCGCTCTTGCAAGGGCAAGTAAGTCTGCTTCTGGGACAGTAAGTAGGTCAGAAATAGGACATATGCTTGATGATTTCAAATCTAACATCTTAGGGAGTCTTAGTGAACAAATAGACACCCTTAAATTACAAAACAAGCAAAAAGCCGAATCTGATGCCTTAGCAATCTTTTGTCCCAAATGTAGGAAGAAACATGCCTTGAGAGAATGCCCTTTGGATGTAAAAGTTGTAGAGACCTGTGTCATTTGTTTTGAAAAACATGAGACCAAGAATTGCCCTTCCCTTCCTGGTCTCAAAGCTGTCTTTCAAGAGGAAACTCCTACAAATTCCACAGAATCTCTCAATTTTGTCTCTAGAAGGCCTTGGCAAGGACCTCAAACACAAGGATTCCATGATCAAATGTATAACCAACCTCCACCTTGGAATTCTTGGCAGCAACCTTGGGCTCAATTTCAAAATCAATCTCAAGCTTGGGTACAAGGGGCACAAAATCCCTATGGAAGATACTCTCAGTACTATTAGTATCCACCATCCTATCCACCATACCCACATTTTTATCCTCAAAATCCTCAACAAAATTTTCAACAAAATCCTCAACAACATCATCAAAACCTACCACATCAAAATCAACCACTTCCATTACCATTTCCTCAAAAATCAAATCAGTTACCTTCTCAACCCATACCAAACCCCAATAATAAAAATCCTCAGAACACATACATGATAGAAGGCCAACAGTTTCCAACTTATTTAATTACTCCTTTAGACCTTAGTGATGTTCAACTTAGGTCTGGAAGAATACTTGAAAAGAGGAAACCTTCTGTAATCATACAAGAACAAGATAACTCCGAGGAAGATTCTCTACGGGTGAATAAAAGTCTTGAAGAAGATACATCTTTTCAGGACCCAAACATTGAAAAATTAAAGCAAAAAGAACCAATAATTTCAACTCCTGTATTAGAGTAGCCATCAACATCTACTTCTATACCTCCCTTTCCAGAAATATTACAAATTGATAGAGGTGTAGAAAAACAAATTATGGTGCCTAATTATGATTTCCTAGATGAGCTGAGAAATGTTTGCATTAAAATTCCATTATTACAAGCCATCAAGGAAATTCCAATTTTATCCAAAACAATAAAGGAGTTGAGTATGAAGAAAACAAGAAAAAGAATAAGAGAAACAAAGAAAATTCAACTAGTAGGAAAAATAGCAGACATTATGATGGGAAAGATTGCTATTCCAAAGTATCTTGACCCCGGAAATCCAGTTGTTAAAATTCACATCAATGGAATTGAAATCCAAAACACACTCATTGATTTAGGAGCAGCAATCAATATTATGAGTAGACAAATCATGGATAAACTGAAACTTCCTAATCTTCTCTTTACACCCACATTATTACAATTAGCAGACAGATCTGTGATCAAACCAGATGGGGTAATAGAAGACATTCCGGTGTCCCTAGATTCTTGGGAGTACCCTGTGGATTTCATGATCCTAACTCCTAAGAATAATCTAGGAGGACATCTTGTTATATTAGGAAGACCTTGGTTGGCTACAGCTGATGCTTTCATTAGTTGTAGATCCGGTGATATGTACATCTCTGATGGTAGTTCAACTAAAAAATTCACTTTGTATCCTCCAGCTAGGACAATTACAGATTTAGATGATACTCAATGGATAGAGGAGGAAGAAGACTTACAACCTCTCTTCACAATTTCAAAAATTAGTGAAGATAATCAAATTCTGAATACTCTAGAAAACTTTGAATCCCCTTTAGAATACAAACATGAACCATTTCAAGAGGGATCCAACATTGAGTTTTTGTCATCAAGGCAGATGTCTCTTCATTCTATGGATAAATTTGGCAGCTCTACAAGTGAGATATTTCCAGGCAAAACTTTGAATATAAACAAGAACCTAGAAAAATCTCAACAAGAAGAGTTAGTCAAAGTATTACAGAGACATTCTTCTGCATATGCATGGGAATACACTGACATGAAAGGGATAAGTCCCAAGACTTGTACTCATCACATCTATATAGAGGCAAATTGCAAACCAATCAGACAGCCTCAAAGACGTATGAATCCAAATCTTAGGGAAATTGTCAAGGAAGAATTGCAAAAATTGTTAAATGTTAATTTTATCTATCCTATTTCAGATAGTCAGTGGGTTTCTCCTTTGGTGATTGTGCCTAAGAAAAATGGAAAATGGAGGGTGTGTGTTGACTACCGAGAACTGAATAAAGCTACTCTTAAAGACCATTTTCCCTTGCCTTTCATAGATCAAGTATTAGATACATTAGCTGGCAAAAAGTACTTTTCATTCCTAGATGGGTTTAGTGGTTACAATCAAATCCAAGTAGCACTTGAAGATCAAGACAAAACCACATTTACCTGTCCTTGGGGTACCTATGCTTACCGATTATTGCCATTTGGATTATGCAATGCACCTGCAACATTCCAAAGGGCAGTATTAGGAATTTTTTCAGATCTAATACATGATTGTGTAGAGGTATACATGGATGATTTCACAGTTTATGGAAACACATTTGAGGAAGCTTTAGCAAACTTGGAAAAAGTTTTAAAGAGATGTCAGGAAGCAAATCTTTCACTTAGTCATGAGAAATGTTTCATGATGTTTACTGAAGGTATTGTTTTGGGGCATCACATTTCAGGGGATGGGATTAGAGTTGATGAGTCAAAAGTTGAAGTCATCTCTAACTTATCTATTCCAAGTTGTCAAAAAGATGTTAGGATTTTTCTAGGATTTACAGGATATTATCGAAGATTTATAGAAAACTTCACCAAGATAGCATCTCCACTCTTCAAATTACTTACCAAAGACTGTGATTTCAAATGGAATTCTGATTTCCAATTAGCCTTTGAGACCCTGAAAACAAAAATTTCTGAAGCACCTATTTTAAGGGGACCTAACTGGAAGTTACCTTTTCATATTTCAACAGATGCCTCAGATACAGCTCTAGGAGCAGTATTGGGACAAAAATACCTAATTCCTTATGCCATCTACTATACCAGTAAAAATTTGACTCCTGCAGAGTTAAACTATACCGTAACTGAAAAAGAGTTTTTAGCTGTTGTTCATGCCATAAACAAATTCAGACACTATATAACAGGCTATGAAACTTTTGTTCACACAGATCATTCTGAAATTAGATACTTAATGAACAAATCAATTACTAATGGCAGAGTTATAAGATGGTTATTGCTTTTACAAGAATTCAACATTACCATTCTAGATAGGCCTGGAAAACAAAACACAGTAGCTGATTTCCTATCTAGACTCCAAAACATCAAAGATGACACTCCAGTTGAAGATCAATTTCTTGATGAATATCTTTTTTCAATTTCTACTCAAACTCCTTGGTTTGCTGACATTGCTAATTATTTAGTTTCAGGAAAATTTCCTTCAATAATGAATGCAAGAGAGAAAAGAAAAATCATTTATGACAGTGAAAAATATTCATGGGTTGCTAATGAGTTGTACAAGACAGGTCCAGATTTGATCATTAGGAGATGTGTTCGGGAAGATGAGATGCCCGAGATTCTCAAAGCATGTCATGATGAACCTTGTGGCGGACACTTTGCTGATAAGAGGACAGCCTATAAGATCCTTAATTTAGGATATTATTGGCCATCCTTGTTTAAAGATGCTAAAGATTATGTCAAAAGGTGTGACAGTTGCCAAAGGGTAGGGAAACCTTCTCCTTCAGGTGAGATGCCATTACAACCTCAAGTACATATTGAACCTTTTGAAAAATGGGCTTTGGATTTTGTAGGACCTATTAGTCCTCCATCAAGACAGAAGAGGTATATATTAGTTTGCACTGATTATGTTACTAAATGGGTAGAAGCCAAGCCATTACTTGTTGCTAATGAAGCATTTGTAGTTACTTTTATTTTTGAGGATATTTTTACTCGTTTTGGTGTCCCAAGGGAAATTGTTACAGATCAAGGAGCTCAATTTACATCAAGGCTAGTGGAGCAAATGATGGAGAGGTACAAAATCAGGCATAGAAAATCTACTCCCTATCATCCACAAGCAAATGGTCAAGTGGAATCTACCAATAAGGTCATTGAAGGAATCCTAACAAAGATTGTTCATTTACATAGAAGAGATTGGGTAGATAGGCTTCCTGAAGCCTTGTGGGCCTATAGAACTACATGGAGAAACACAACAGGTCATACTCCTTATGAACTTGTTTATGGAAAGCAAGTTTTGTTTCCCATAGAGTTACAGATTCAAACTTTCAAAATGGCAGTTCAGCTAGGACTTGATTTAACGGAGGCACAAAAGCATAGATTGGAGCAAATTAATGAATTGGATGAGATCAGACAAGATGCAGTTCAGAAAACAAGTCTAGTCCAACAACAAAGGACTAGATGGCATGACAAGTACATCAAAGAGAATAAGTTCAAAGAAGGTGACTGGGCTCTCTTGTTTGATTCAAAATTCAAGGATTTTCAAGGTAAATTTCAAACACATTGGCTTGGGCCATATGAAATTGTTGAAATTTTTGACAATGGAGCAGTAAAAATCAGGACAATAGATGAAGAAGAGATCACTTTTCTTGTGAATGGTCATAGATTGAAGCTGTATCACAAACCACTCTCAAGAGAATAATTTGTCAAGAAGTTCCAGGAAAATAGTGATGTGAAGTTAATGAAGAAGAATCTTTCTTCTTCATCAACTTGATTGAATTTTCTGAAGTCATTTCTTTAAAAATAAAAAATAAAAATAAAAATAAAGTATAAACATGAAAACCGATCACTGATTGGCATGTTTATACAGAAAAATAGGGTGAAAATCAGAGTCTTTTTGACACTCTAAATTTTCCATTGTGTTTCTGCAAGCAGCTGTTACAAAATCATAAGTTCAGATCCATTGCACTTATGATCCATCTCATTTCATTTCATTCCATTTACTTATCCATCCATACTCCATTTCATTCATTCATTCATACTTCACTTCATTCCATATTTCATTCATCTCATTTCATACTTCATCCACCTCATTTCCATATCAAAATTTAAAGTTTGATGTCTTTCTGCAAATGAATAACACATGTCATGGATTGCAGGCCATTTCTTATATTCTTCCACTCCATTTCATGAATTGTAGTCCATCCCATTCCATCATTCACTTCATACATATCCCATTATATCATGTTTCATCATCCATCTTCATTCATGCCATATAACATTTCACTTATATTCCAAACCACTCCATTCCATGATTAAAATTCTCTACAGGTACATTCTGCAGCTAAACAGACATTCTGCAGCTGATCAGACTTTCTGCAGCCAGACAGTCATTCCGCAGCTACAGATCCTGAAGGCACTAATCAGCAGACATTTGAATTGCAACAAGATGATCCTGTATATCCATGAACAAGTAAAATCAAGAAGGATTATGAAGACTTTTCCAGAGGAGAACAAAGTATACAAAGACCACAAAAAGCAGATGAAAAGCAAAGGTAAAAAGTTTTGATTATAATGGCATGTCATAAACTTTAGTATAGTTTTAGTTATGAATCATTTGAAAAGTTGTTTTGATTATTTTTATTGATCATGCCAAATATACCCTCCGCAAAACTTTGGATAAAAATCCTTCATTTCAAATTCTATACCCGATCATCATCTAAGCGGTTAAAATGCTGAAGTGATTGATTTTCTCACGTCACCCAGCCAAATCATTTAATGATGATTTTCGAATCCGTTGTAAAAAAAAAAAAATCTCCATAGTCTTTTCACTCATTGATTTGTTTTCTTCACCTCACTTCATTAACTCGTTCCGTAACCACTCCCTATTACTCCATCCCGTAGCCAACCCTTCATCATTTCATTCTGTAAAACAGAGGTATCTCTATCACCGTGAGCAGAGGTATATCAGTTTGAAATTTGAAGCCACTGTCACCAAGAAGCAGAGGTATATCAGTTTGAAATTTGAAGCCATTGTCACCGTGAAGCAGAGGTATATCAGTTTGAAGATTGAAGCACTATCACCGTGAAGCAGAGGTATATCAGTTTGAAGGTTGAAGTCATTGTCTCCGTGAGCAGAAAGAGTACTAATCTGAAGATTGAAGAAGAAATTATGGGCCTCATCGTGAGAACTGAACCAGTGGGCACAAAATACCTGGAAGGATACCCTCAAAGCAGAGAAATGTTGCAACAAGTAGGATGGCTGCAATTCCTTGAGAAATTTAATGGCTTCCACAAAGAAGTTACTAAAACATTTGCAAGGTCATTCAAAGGAGCCGAGGTTGAAGTTGGAGATATTAAATTCACTGTCACAGAGGTTTTTATTGCAGAAGCAACAGGATTGCTTAGACATGGAGAAAGATGGTTTAAGAACAGAGAATTTCATAATGAATCATGGAAGCAGATCCTCAAATCACCAGGTATGGATGTCACTATGTTTAAAAAGGGAATTCCAAGCTCTGCATTAAAGAATAAATGGAGAAACATGTTGCTTATCCTACAAAAATTTATCACTTGTGAAGGTAGATATGGTACTTTCTATGTTTACCATATTAGGTTGATAATGCATTTTCTAGAAGAAGAGCTTAATTTGCCCTATTTCTTGCTTCAAAGTTTAAAAAAGATGGCTTCAAGTGTTCAAAGGAGAGTCCAATTCCTAGAGACAACTCTATACCATCATGGCTTGGTTAAGATTCTAATCGAACACCATTTAGCCAAAACAAAAGATACTTGGGATAATTTCTTGGTGAGAAATCACTTTGAGGAACCAAAAGAGCCTTCACCTGAACATCAGCCTACAAAGAGAAGCAGAAAATGGAGAGCCTCTAAAATTGAAACTGATAAAGCAATTCAAGATAGCAGTGAAGAAATAATCTCTGAGAAGTTGACTCAGATTAAGAGACAGCTTAAGGAAAAGGGGGTAATCAGAAAATTTGCCACAGAAAAAGGAGAAGGACCATCCCAGCCGAGAAGGAGCCATAGACTCAGGGGGAAACTAAGGAAAACACAGATCAAACAAACTGGGGTGATAAACATAGAAGATGAGGAAACATCTATTGAAGAAGATGTTGAAGAATATTTTTATGAAGAAGCCCCCGAAACTGATCCTGCACAGCAAGAAATTTATAACTATGTTGAAACATTGGAAAGGAAAGCTTCAGAGAGTAGAGATAGAACCCCTAGTCCTCCACTGTCTGAAATAGATGTGTTAAGAAGAGATAGGTACGAGCTGGAAGTACTTAATAGACATATCAGGACTGAGAATGATATTCTGAAGGAACAAGTTAAACTAAAAACCAGTATGAACTCAACCCTGTCTCTACAAATGGAAAAAGTGGAAAAAGCTAATGAAAAGTTGAAAAAAAGGAACAAGAAGTTAATCGGGGCACTTACCAATTTAAGATTCAAGTTAGTCATCAGGAAGCCCAGAAGGCCTTTAACTTCCAAGCAAAGAAGAAGAAGAGGGTTGGATGTTCTTGCAGAAGTCTCTGAGTTTATGGAATAAGTTGCATGAGGACATGCAAGAAGTCAGCAGTGGGGGTATGTTGAGCCCCAAGATTGTTCTTTCTTCCATCATACTTCACTCCATTTTCTTTTGTCCATTGTTATTCCAGGCTCAAATGATCAATGAAATTAGTTAAAATTACTTTAAGAATGAATATCATGGCTAACTTGCTAAGTTTTGTGATTTTGTCATTGTAATTCATTTTGAACTGAAACTAGCTACAAAATGCAGACATTCCGTAGCTAGTCGCCAATTCTGCAGCTGTCTTCACGTTCAAGCATGTTCCAGGTGTCCTCTTAGGAAAAGCCACACATGGGTATATTCCACATCATGTCCTCAACGTTTGTTACTCACCATGAAGAATGAACGGAATTCTGGACGTGGTTTTGTACGTGGGAACTCACACAAGGAGGCAGACTCCTAATAGGACAAGGACAGTCCAGATGTCCTTTGTCACTTTACGCTGCCATCTTTAGAGTTCTAGTACGATTTTGATATGAAAAGACAATGATTCCCGTATTATCTCAAGTTCTGTTATGAAGATTTGTTATAAATGTACTCGGGAAACCGAGAGACAGGCTAGATTTTGATTAGATTTCGTGGATTGACTGTTATATTTATGAAGACCAAGAATACTCCGTTTTAAGTTATTTTCCTTTAATGAAGAAGACAACATTTCTTTGAACGCGTTGAGTTGATCTTGAGTTAGATTTTGTGCTACTCTGGTGGTAGAGGGCCCCTTCCTCCTGAGCGGCTTTACTTTTTCAATTTAGATAAGTATCTTAGTTTGTTTTCAAGATTTTGAAGTTTACGTTCATAGTTAATTTCAGTAGTCATTATAGCTATACTTGTTCTAAGAAACTCTTCCAAAATATCATTATAATGAATGAGAAATGGCTGTAGTGTTATAGATTTTATTTGAAATTCCTTTAGTTCGTTATCACAGTTAAACTTACTCTAGTAAACTCTTCCAAGATATCATTATGATGACTAAGGTATAAGTGTGATACTGTAGGATTCAGTTGCTTGTTTACACTAAGTAGCATAGCTAATCTTACTCTTAAAAGCTCTTCCAAAACATCATAACAATGAGTAGGAAATAGCTGTGATGTCTTAGTTTTTAATTGTATTTGTTTTCAGTTTTTCATGTTTGCATTCAAATGCATTGAATTGTACAGCCAGGATTGTTCTAACAAGATATTCCAAAATACCATTCATGATGAACGAAACAGGCTGTAGAATCCCATAGATTAATTGCATGATAACTTATTTAGAGTACTCCAGAGGCAATTGCATTTAATTCATGCTCTGGTATTTCGTTTCAAGTTTGATAATGGATTTTTTTTTAGAGCATTGTTCATTGCAGACTAGTAGCACTCTAGTTCAGTTCTGGCTTAGCTCACTGTATTTACATTCCAAGATTAGTTGCCATCCATTGCATTTTAAATTGCATTAGTTGTTCAACTTAAATACCATGGCCTTCATTATTTACAAAACTTCTTTTGTTCCAAACCTATATTAACTTATAATCATCTGGACAGAGGACAATATCAGTCTAAGGCCTGGAGTACTTTTGCAACCTTTTTACCATTTCACAAACAAACCTTTCCTCAAAAACTATTCTAAAAGGAAATCTATAACTTTTGAGTGAGGTTTAGTGATGTTAAACTAAGTTGCAGAATAGAATTAGGAGCTAGTTTTAGAGTAGAGATCTTATGATGTTACAAATGTTCTTTTCCAAATATGTTTCAACAAACCTTTAATCATGGATGAGATGTTGTATCATTATAAGTTGATTGTTTAATTTTTTAGTTAGGAGAATTTTTACACTTAGCTGCCCATTTCTCAAGCTCTTCCAAAATATCTTTAATGAAAGAATTGGACAAGTTAAGTTCATGTTGTGATTTATTTTCTTGAAGTCATTATTAAGCTTTGTATTTTTCTAAGTCATAGTTTAGGTTTGGTTCTGTCTCAGTATTTTCATTTGTCATTTGTCATCAACAAATTAGGCTTCACTCAGTTTTTAACCAGTAGCTTCTTTCCACCAGCATTTAGTTCTTTCCCTTGTGAGCATAAAACCATAAAAAGACCAAAAACATCATAAAACACTAAACACAACGCAGTAAGAAAAAAACACCTAGGCACATACAATGCACCTCACTTCAGCAGTTTACCAACCGTGGTTGACAATTAAATGAACTCAATTTAGGAGACTAGGTTGAGCACAAACAATAACCTCATACCAGATACTAACTTCATCCAAAAACTACTAGTCAGTCAGAGAAGACTAAGCATATTGCATTCGATAAAGACAAAATACAAGATGGGAACCAGACAATAGTCACTTATATTATTAGGTATAAAGAAGAGATACAACCATGCTCTGACATCGCAGTCTCCTCCAATGGGGTTCAGGTGAAGCACGTATCAAAGCTCGTCAGGGAATTCGGATGGGATACAAGCCCTCTCGATGGATTTCCTCCTTGTTCTACCTTCTCAATAACTAAGTTATTCAGCTATAGTTCAGTCTTTCAAGTTCAGTGCTTTAGCTGTATAATTCTCTTTGTTCAGCTAGCTTTCAGAAAGAGAGAAGGCTTGTTTATATAGAGGCAAAGGAGGAGGTTGGGATCCCTAAAAAGGTGGAAGGGAGGCTTATCCTTTAGGAGTGTTCCAAGGGAGGCGGAAACTACTAACTAAAGGAGGAGGCCCGTGGTTGTTTCAGCTCAACCACTCCTAGTGACTCATCCCTAAGGTGGTTGGAATGGAACCTCTGCCTCTATTTTTAAAAAACATTTCATAAATAGCTTGGCATGGGTGATTAACTAGCACAAAGCGCCAAGTGGCGTGGGCTCAATGTTAAATTTCCAGGTCAGCGTGAGGAGGTAAAAGTCGAATCACGCCAAGGCAAAAATAGGGATTTTTACAGCTCTACTCAGGGAAATGTCAACAAGAAGAATTTTGCCTTCATCAAAAGGGATGCAGGGATTTTATTTGCAAAGCATGACACTGCGTATTGGTCACAGAAACGACCCTCCGATGTGCGAGTTGGGGATTGCAGGGACAGTGACAAAATGTCATGTAACAGATGCCCCGTATAGCATGAGGTCCGAGGGAGAGGGAGGGGAAAAATGCTTTATGAGAACATGTTCAAACCAAACACCGTTGTCGAAAAACCTGTAATTACAAATACAACTGATATCTCTGATACATGAACATGTGGCATGGGCACAACCATCCATAATAGAGTATATATAAAAACTGAGATCTAGGTATGGAAGCAGCCATCCAGCAGTAAAGATCAATAAATAGACTCCAGTATGGTCATAGCCATCCAATCAAAGATTCATGTAATAAGTCATGATAATCTCCAAATAACTCGTAGCCTAGAT
The DNA here is from genome assembly GCA_034641835.2 of Pinus albicaulis. NCBI lineage: Eukaryota > Viridiplantae > Streptophyta > Pinopsida > Pinales > Pinaceae > Pinus > Pinus albicaulis. The sequence goes on from JAXQQM020073600.1 coordinate 39,077, forward strand.
TTTATAAGAAAAAATTGAGGGTCTTCTGCTCCATCTTGACCCGAACAAGTACAATTTCTAGCATACGAATGTATGAGCTGAAGTCGAACATGCAAGAAAATCGTTTGATTACTAGCCAATGATGAAAGATGTTAACAGATGCAAGAGGAACCACCAATAATGACAATGTCTCTCAAGGTACGAAAGGTACAATCCAAGGAATGTGAACAGTGACCTGGCGTCGAACACCCGCAGAGTCAGTCGATCGAAGGCCAATGATGTGCACCTTGCATTGAATGAGAAGAACCTGCCATTAAGGCATGCAGGCTCCAAGGTACTGAAAGGGAGTCTCTAGATCAGATTCCTAGATAATGAGCTGAAGTCGATAGGAAGTGACCTGGTCGAAGGAGGGCCATAATGTTTCCCACATCATCGACATGAGACAGAGGAATATGATGTTTGTGAATCAAGACCAAAAGAGAATCAGAGGGAGGTTGAAAAACTGCAAAGACGAAGTTCTCTTGAACATATCAGCAGCACGACACTAGATTTGGTAGTATTTGACATCAAAGGATATGAGGTCATGATGACATGGAAAAGAGCGAGTGAGAGGTCAAAAAAGATTACCCAAAACCATGGAGGCCAAAATTACGAAATGAAATGTCCCCAACCCGGCACGAATGCAGACAAGTGCCATGTTCAAGAGCGACATACTGCCAACACAAATAAAATCTAGTTCCATTTTTCCCCACCATTTCTGGTGAGTACCCCAATTATTTTTGAAAACAAGCTTGAAGGGGATAGCATATGCTTTCACTATAAGTTTTTCCTTCGGAAAAATCCATCCTAGTACATTTTACGAGCCCTAGGAAGGAGGAACTCAAATAACGTCATGGTGACGAAGTCTGATGTCATCAGGTTTTAACGAGTCTGAAAAAGGGAGAACTCGACATATTTTCAGTTAGAGAGTTTGAAAAGAAGGCAGAAAAGAAAACTCCAGTAGTCCCTTTTCGTAGGTAGTCTCTCAGATCCAAAAAGGTAGAAAACTGTGTCTGAGAGAACCTCTTAGTCGCGATAGGCTAAGGTATTCCTTTTTCGTAAATAATCCATCCCAGCCCGAAAAATGGGTAAACGTATACTAGGTAGATATCGTTTCGCAGCCATTTAACGAGTTCAAAACGATAAGCGTCTCGGCAATCTTTTCAATTTTAGAGAGTTAGAAAAGAGCTGAAAGATGACTCTAGTAGTGAATTTTTCGTGTTTTTACCGAGTCTGAAAAAGTATAAAATATAACTCATTACTTCATCATTGTCGCGTGAAAACCTGTTGCTGCATAAGAGACATGTATAAAACCCATTTTTTGAAAATAAAATAGTAAAATAATCGAAAAACATGTCTTAAAAACTAACTATGGTTGTGAAAAAGCTATAAAATTCCAAAAATAGTAAAAACAATTACTTTTCACTTTTTACCTCTTGTGGAGCAATAGTTACCCATTTTACTGTGCAATCTTACGGTGACGATAATGGCCACTCCAGTAGATCAATCACAAATCCGTCAACTCCAGGTAAGAGCTGAGAACCCTCTTGTGATTTTAAGCTATTTCCTTCTTCCTGCATTTGTCAATTTTGAATTTGGGGGGAGAAATTGTAAAATTTAGGGTTGTATGGTTGGCGTGGGTTTTGGGCACGGAATTGTGCCAACCACCCGATTTTTAACACTAGGGCGTGCCCATTGGCTCGACTTTTTTAGAAACAGTCATGCCAATGGCGCAAACCAATTTCAAGTAAAAATACACACCAAATGTCCCAATTGTTTACAAATTTAAGGATGATTATTGACTAATACCACTTATATGTGTGTGTTTGCAGGTAGAAAGGAGCAAAATGGTCATTGAATGGAAAGAACGGGAACATAGTGAAGAAGATGAGTTAGCCATGGAAAATGAGGGGGTTATGGAAGCCCTCAGAAACTGTGGTTTGAAAAAATTATCTCTAACACCATGTCTCTGAACCCAACCAGAATTGCCACAATATCTTATCAATATATGGGACAAAAATCAAGAGAAGTTCATCCTACAGGATCAAGAACTTGAGATTGATGTTTCCAACGTGTACTTCATCACAGGATTATCATGGAGAGGTGCAACACCACTCCTAACCGACAATGGGCCCTGCATGGAAAACATGACCATGGTGATATACAGGTTATGTCGAGGAGTGCAGAAAGGATCTGGTAGTGGGAAAGTTGATATAAAAACTATCCCAGATTTTACACTACACGTGGTATTGCATACCATCACACAGGCTGCGGGATCACAAGCATCACATGAAGCAAAAAAGACACAGTTGCTTCTTGCTGTGGACTGCATGGCTCCGACCATCCACAACTAGGCAGAGTCCATGACCATAAACATGAAGCGCCAATATGCAAGAAGACAAAACTGAAACAATTTGGATATGGATCCATCTTGGTATCGTTCTTCTTCGAATGATTACCAATTTTTCAGCAATAGGAGGTCATAGTTCCGAATCCACCAGCGAGAGAACCACGAATGGCTTGATGGGTAGCACTGATGCCAAGGGCAGGGGGTGGCCAACATATGTCTTGGAGGCCGGAATTTTTTTATTGGCTCTGTCGACAACTGATTATCGTGGAGGATTGGCCCTACTCTGGCACAGATTTCACTGATGACCCTGACCTCCCACTCCCGGAGGGAGAAGATTGGGATGAAGATTTGGGTAAGACTAAATTTTAAAATTTTATGAGTATTATGATTTTTTTTGTTTATTTATGTATGTCCTAACATTAAATCCATGTGATACAGATGTTTTCCCAGAGAGACCTGCCAGTATGTCACCGATAACAAGGTGAATCCCTCACGATTTCGACCCTCAAGGCGAGGGAGACGAGGAAGATGAGATAGTACGCAACCTGGAGGGGATCACCCGAGGAGTCCCAAATTATGCACGTTTTGATGATGTTCCTCGCACCTATCAGAGACATACTGTAGGGGTGCCCAACTGAATCCACCGCTTGTTGAGGTAGCTAGTACGGGTCGTGACATGTTATCACGAGCATCATGCTGATTAGATACTTAGATTTATTTTATCTGCATATTTTGCGAGACATGATGTCTCGAGATGTAACAGAAACATACACATATTTTTTGATGTTATGATGCACATAGTTGCAAACATGCGATATATATATATATATATATATATATATATATATATATATATATACATTATTTCCTTACATGGATCTCTTACATATGATGATGCTTTTACAAATTATGCAAATGTCTATCTAATACAATGTTAGCCACTGTATCAGTTAATGTGTTCATTCGCCTAGGAATATTTTGATAAGTAATGAAATAAAAATGTCTTTCCAACAAAAGAATATGTAAATACAATCTCAAAATGTATGGATTTTTAACTGAATAATGATTATTGAGTTGCAAAACAACAAGCTGTGAATCTAGATTTACAAGCAATGCGCGTATGTCGAGGTTGATAGCCTCGGTTAATAGCTTAATGACAACGCTATATTCAGCGACATTGTTTGTAGTTCGTCCTAGAAAAATACCTTGCAGATCTATCAACTCACCAGCATGATTATAAATTACCCAGGCTGCTGAAGACAAATTCTTGGTACTGCGAGAAGCACCATCCATGAAACTGACATAAGGGGTAATAGACATCTGCACAATAAGAAAGATCCAATAAGCAGGAAAATGCTCAGAAAGCACACCAAACCAAAAAACATGTACAAAAATGAAAATAACACCTATGTACACTTGGCATGCATAATATTTTTTGAGATACAACCCATTTCTGGGTTGTTCAAGAGGATGGCCTTCATAGTCAATTAGCTCATAGGCCCCATTTTGCAACACACGTTTAACGATGTAGGGCCCATGCCACATAGGTTGAAATTTTCCTTCCCCCAGCTTATCATGAGCTTGGTCATATAGGAGGACGAGATCTCCTTCAACGAAAGAACGAGGGGAAACTGATTGATCAAAATAAACTTTGACTCGCTTCTTTTGTGCTTCGATGACCAAAGTAGCTAAGCGACGAGTTTCATACAACCTCTCTAAGTAAAGGAGACGCTCTTCTTCCAGTGAAGTTTTAGGTATTAATTCCACAACTAGCTTGAGCGAAGGTATTTCACATTCAATCGGGAGAGAAGCTTCCAGACGGTAAACCAATTGAAAAGGGGTGAATCCGGTTGCACTCTTCACTAAGGTTCGGTATGCCCAAAGAGCTGAAAATAACATGAGATGCCAGTTTGATTTATGGATCCCAATCGTAGGCTGAAGCATTGTGAAAATAAATTTGTTCACAGCTTCAACCTAGCCATTGGCTTGAGGGTAGTACGGCATTGAGTTGTCGTGACGTAGGCCCAACTTAGAAGTCAACTTCGCCACCATATAATGTCGAAAATGGTAACCATGATCGGTAAAGATGGCTTGAGGGACACCAAACCTAGCAATAATATGATTGAATATGAACTGAGCGATTGTCTTACCGTCAACGACAAGTGTAGGCATTGCTTTGGCCCATTTAGTGAAGTAGTCCACGGCTACAATGATATGAGCATGCCCCCCGGCCGAGTGAGGGTTACACGTCATAAAATCGATGCCCCATTTGACAAAGGGACCAATGGTAATGACAGGGTGAAGAGGAATAGGTGGTGCATTCAATTTGCGTTGATAAATCTGGCAATCATGACATTTACGAACTGCGACAATACAGTCTTTGAAAATGGAAGGCCAAAAATAACCAGCACGAAGTATCTTTTGTGCAGTAGCGTAACCAGACATGTGACCACCAGAGGCGCCACTGTGACAATCATTCAACACTTTCTCAGATTCCTTGAGGGTCAAACATCGGCGGAGTACGGAATCAACTCCAACACGATTGAGCGTATCTTCGATTATGCGATAAGGTTGCGAGTGATGCCAGATATGACGACGGGCATCCTTTGTCAACTTAGACTGGAATGTGGAAGTCTGGATATATACGATGATATCACCATACCAGGGGTCGAGGGTGCTAATCAAGAAAAGTGTATCGTCTGGAATACGGTCCTCAGAATGAGACGGAGTGGAGTCGGAAGGGAGGGAACAAATAAAATCGGAAAAAACTAGTGATTTCTTTGATTTGGTTGCATTAAATTTCAAATTGAACTCTTGGAGGATAATGATCCACTTCGAGTATTTGCCCCCCAACAATTTTCGAGACAAAATATAGGTCATGGGGTTACAATCGGAAATCACAATCACCGTACGCAAAAGGATATAATGACGAAAGCGTTGGATGACCTGGACCACAGCTAGTGCTAACTTCTTGACATGAGCATAACGCGTTTCAGGATCAAGAAAGTTACGAGAAAAGTAATAAATGACATGTTTGTGACCGTCATCATCGTCTTGTACCAAAACCATGGCAATTGTACTAAAAGTGGCAGCTAAGTAGAGGGAAAAATCATGATGATAATTTGGAGGACGTAACAAAGGAGCGTTAACTAACAATGTCTTGAGTGTATCAAAATATTGTTGAGCCATCTCATCCCAACAGAAAGGGACGTCCTGTTTCAAAAGTCGCGTGTATCCTTTAGCTATTTCGGCATAGTTCGCTATAAAAAGGCGTAGAAAATTCGCCTTGCCTCGCAGATTCTGCAACTGATGTAATGAGGATGGAGAGGAGAGATTGAAAATAGCCTCAACCTTAAGTGGATCGAGGTTAATTCGATATTTAGATACGATAAACCCTAAAAGTATACCGAAATCAATGCAGAAGACACATTTATGCAGATTAAGCCAAATTTGGTAATGTCGACAACGAAGAAATATCTGACGAAAATGGTTCGGATGGTCCCTCCGCTTAGACGAATGAGCCGAAGGGTCATCCAGGTAAGGTTGAATGATGTGACGAATTTCATGAAAAGCGTAGGACATCGCTCGCTAGAATGTGGCCCCGACATTCTTCAAACCAAAAGGGAGTTTCTTATATGCGAAGGTACCCCAAGGAGAGATAAAAGTTGTCTTATGCTGGTCAGCCAGGAGAATTTTAATCTGATTATACCCAGAAAATCCATCCATAAGGGAAAAAATCTCACTCCTAGCACAGTCGTCAATGATCTGATCGATGAAGGGAGTGGGATAATTATCCTTAGGACAAGCCCGATTTATGTCACTGTAATCAACACAGACACAGATAGTTCCTTGTTTCTTATCGGTAGGAATGATGTTTGAAACCCATTATGTGAAGGGAATTGGATAAATGAAACCAGCTTTGAGAAGTTTTTCAAATTCACTTTTAATGGCCGCAACCTTCCTAGGGTGCACCAGATGAAGACGTTCGTGAACAGGCTTCGAACTGGGATAGGTAGGGATTTCATGCACCACGATACTAGGATCAAAGCCGGGAATTTGTTTTTAGGACCATGTGAAAACATCATGGAATTTGTAGAAAAAGCTAGTATAAACTTGGACTTCATTTGAAGAACAAGTGACTCCCACATGGATGTTCTCGACGATTATCGACTTCATGAAAATGTCAATAGGCATCATCTGTGTGATATTGCTCAATTTACCTTATGTAAATACTTCATGTGTCAGGATTGGCATTTGAAGAGGAGGATAAGGGACTTGAGACGCAAAACTCTCAAGACATGTAGACATAGCCCCAAGGCCAGGCATAAACAAAGAATGATGATGACCATCGTCCCATAGCATGTCTTTGAGAGACATGGTTTCCACAATGGCTTCATCAGAAGGAAACACTTCTTTCAAAGGATCAGGCGATTCTGAATCTCCGAGCTAGGGGGATTAAGAATACACGTCAAGAGACAAGCTCAAAGGAGCACCATCAAAAGGTGGAGTATTCGATGCAACAATGAGTTCACAATAATTGATTTCAATATGACTCAAAGGCATTGAATCTCCATATGAATTGACCTGTTCAGGTGAAGGAATAATCCACAGGTCATCAAATCGAGAGATCAGATTAACTTGAATAGTCTTTGGTGGTGAAAGGGGAAAAATACCCATGAGGGCTAGATCCTTGAAGAGACCCAACCCAACGCTCTCGAAGGGAGTAGGGATCTTATCCACATATGGAATGTTGTTCTCGGAAGAAGAGGTGAAGAATGACAATTGATCAACAGTAACAATCTTGCCCTCGTGTGGAAATTTCAAAACATGGAAGAGGGTGAACGGAACACAAAGCATAGCATGAGTCCAACTACGACCGAGTAGAAGATTGTAATTGAGTTTAGCATCAACGACTTCTACTTCAACATTGGTTGTCTTCCCTTTCAATGTAATCGGCAAACTTGCAAGAACACCCAAAGTTTTTTATTCCCTTCCATCAAATGCTTCAAGGGAATTTGGTGAGGAATTCAGGGCCGGAGAGCCAATGGCCTTCCAGCAAGAAACTGACATGACACAGGTTGATCCACCTTCGTCCACAATAGCTCTATGGATGTCGAGACCATTAATAACAACTTGTATAATGAGGGTAGTCTGGTGCGGAAGTCACGGGATGAAATTCTCTAGATCGAAAGCGAGAAGGCTAGTATTAGTAGGATCAACCCCGCCAATTGCAGATAATAAAGCTTTCCGCTGAGACGGACAGCTCTGGAGTACTTCTAACGTAGACATCGCAGACGGTGCCTGTGCCAAATCCTAAAAAATACTATAATGTTGAGCAACATGGGCGTTGGGATTATAAGAATATTTCTGGAGAACACCTTTGGAAGGCGGTCGCGCAACGGGTTCAGCGTTGGGCCTTTCAATCTCAAGAGGGTTGGAAATAGGTGGGGGAGGAGGACCATCAACGATCTCCTTCCCTATTTCTTGGCGCGACCCAGCATAATATTTTGACCGAGTAGCGATAGAAACAGATGCAGAACCATTCATCATGAACACTTGAGAGCCAAACGGAGCAGACGATTGAGGCTGCTCGACCATCTGGGTCTGCTGAGATGGAAAAGGTTATTTAAGGAAAGCAGGAGTACCCTAAGTTCCCTTAAGAAATCTACTCACTTCAGACTATCGAAGACAATCCTTGGTGTATTTCTATTCATCACAAATTAGATAGGGATACTTCGGCTTATGTTGTAAACCATCATCAGCACGAGATTTGGACGAATCTAGTTTCGGGGCATCGGACTTGGCCTTGCCTTTACACTTATTTTTCCCTTTAGAAGTCTTATCCGTAGGATTTTCCTGAACGACATTGACCTCCAAGGTTTTACCAAGATTCGAACTAGACTGAGGAGCAATATCATTGGAATAATTAGACCTTTGCTTCCCAGGGTTGGAGGAGGAAGACTTACGCGAAGTTTGAGACACATAACCAATAATATCGTCAACGGATGGGGTCACCAGTGCATTAGAGGTTCCAGGTCGAGGGGCTTTAGTCAAAATATCATACAATATTCCCGATTGAGAGTACACAAGATCAAGGTACTCGGCACGAGCAATGGCCTGTTCCTCGGTTACACATGCCCCCATGGCTATGTCCTTCGCAATCTGATTGACAAAGGAGGTAGTGAACCAATGAGTAAGAAGATAATCAAGAATTCCAAATTTGATCAAGCGACGATGACGTCTCCATTCATGAATATGGTCTGAGATATGAGTAGCCTGATCTTGTTTCAAGGAGGTGAGGAGATGCGTCCCGGCTTCATAACGAACTGGTAATTGAAAGTGAGTAAGGAACACCATAGCGAGAGAGTTGAAATCTTGAAATATACCACGAGAGATCTCAATATACCACTTAGAAGCAACACCAGTAAGATTCCATTGGAAAAGATGAAGCCGAAAAGAATCATCAACCCAAGAGTTAGATGAACACCACAAGTGGTAAGTCATAACATGTGCTTGGAGGTCTTCTCCAGACTTGCCCTCAAATTTGGGACAATCACCAGGAATCTTAGTCAGAACAGGAGGCCAATACGAGTTATGAAGAATAGGATCATTCATTAACTTTGACACATCTGGTAACTCCAACATGGCGAGAAATGGTAGTTGAGGGTTAAAAGGCATAGCATGTCCTTGATAAGAACCCGAACTTGCATTCCATCCTGTTTGAGAAAAATTATGCCCCCATTGGTTCTGTCCAGAAGGATTATGATGATATGGGGGATAAGCCGAATAATTCTATTGATATTGACGACCAGAATACTAATTATGAGTATACCATCGAGCTCCTTGCTGAGGATTTTGCAGTGGAATGTAAGTATGGCCTTGTAGTTGATTATACGACAATTGAGATTGAGGGTGATAAGTAAAACCTTGAGGTGCACTATATACTGGTCGATATTGATCACGAGGATAATAAACGCCTTGGGGTTGAGATGGATGTTGATAAGTGGGTCCCTGTTGAGATGAATAAACAAGGTGAACCGGCTGCTAAGAAGATTGAATAGGATGCTGAAAAGTAGGACCCTGCTGTGAAGCAGAGTAAAATTGTTGTTGAGCAGACTGAGCCGGTTGTTGGGCCAGTTGAGTAGGTTGCCCTTGCAGAGTAGATTGGCCTGGATACTGAGAGCCACTAGGTTTCCCTGGCTAAGCAGGTTGGCTTGATGGTTGCAATGGACCAGGTTGCCCTGGAGGAGGACCAGAGGGTTGTCCTTGTTTCCCAATGTTCAGACCAGTCTGAGTATATGATCCCAGTTGTTGGAAAAAAGGTTGTCCCTGAGACAAATATATTTCCCCCCCAAGACTGTAAGAAGGTCTTGGTTGATACAAAGGTTGACTGGAAGGTCCCTGAGGTTGTCCTTGTTGGACCATAGGATGACCTTGTAAAGGTTGGCCCTATAGACTGTAAGGTTGTCCTTGAGGACTAAATGCAAACCCCGACTGAGCTGAAGGTTGTCCCTGAAAGGGTTGTCCTTGTGGGCCAGGGGGTTGCACCTGATAAGTCCTCCCAATCTCGGGAACAATTTCATAGGGGTCATAAACAGGAATGCCACGCTCATCATAATGATGGGGAGTAGGAAACACATATATCGGGGTACTAATAGCATCATAGTGATGAGGAGTAAGATAGGGAAAATAAACAGGATTACCATATTCGTCATAATGGTGTGGCGGATTAACAGGAGCATGAGGCTGTTGAGAAATCTGAGAATTATGTTGATGAATAGCTAACAGATATTATTCAAAAGTAAGGCCACCAGGTATCTCTGTCGAGGCTGATGGTGACTGAGTGACCGGCGCAGATGCAGCCGTATAGACAATAGGTTGAACTGGGATAGATGTAACTGCAAGCGACGAAGCAGGTGTCGTCGGTGACAATCCTAATGATGGAAGGACTGGACTCATGGATGGAGTAGATGTTGCCATGGAGGAAACACTAGCAATAATATAACCCAAAGACCTATATCTGACTGGAAGTGACACCGATGGTGAAGATTGAGAAGACACATGAGTGGTGTTTTCAGGGAAAATTTGATACTCTTCAGTAGAAACAGGAATTCCATCACTGCCAATAGGACCTGATGTGTCCATGTCTAACTCCTCTGTAAGATCTTCAAAAAGACTACGAGGACTATGAGGTATAAAAGTAGCTAAAAATGGTGATCCTGACATAAGAGGAGGGAATTCTTCCTCGTCCCCAAAACTAGACCAAGCGCCAGAGGGAGGCCAATTGAACTCAACTGGCTCGTCAGTGGGAGACCGAGTAGAAAGGGGTAAGACTGACGAGAGAATAGGCTGCTACAGCTTGGAAAACCTAGAGGATTGAGGAGTTTCAAATGAACTGTCTGGTAAAGGACTACCTCTAGAAGGGAGCGAGGACGATGAAACTGGTGGTTCTGCCACCGTTACTGCTTCACAACAAGAAGGAAAAAGAAAGATCTGAGAAAATATTCAAAAAACCAAGGCAAACAAAAATAAGCCAAGTGCTAAAAATTTTATGGGTGTGTGATCGTGAATAGTTTATTTTACGACACTGAAACCAAAATTTGATGTTTCATGTTTTAAGATTCAAGAAATAGGCAAATGATGACTCTAGTCACTTTCAATTTTGAATGAGCGCAAAAGGACAAGTGCTCGATGATCTTTTCAAATTTAAGGAGTCAGTAAAGATCAAAAATGAATGCTCAGGTAATCTAAGCAAGAGGGTATGCCAAGTTTTCGTGAACTTCCATATACACCTTAGTGATCAAATGAAAGAGAAATGACCAAGGACTTAACGTATGTGCAGGTAGTCTCCCTGAATGCTATGTTCGATGTATCATGGTTACAGGGCGGCAAACTTGACTTCCTACAGATAAAAGGATTGCAACCTAGAGGGGTATCCCTTTATATACTCGACAGTATGGAGAGCACAAGTCCATACTAGCGCTGTCTGGGGCCAGATGGCAAACGACAACTACTAGGTTTTAAGATGCCAGAACACGTCTCTAACTTAGACCACTAGAATATTTCGTTAGGTTTCAATGTTGCCTTAGGTTAATTGAAATAGATTTTAATGTTTATCTTGGATTAGGTTTCAATTTCCAGGCCTTAACGTATGTCAGATCTGAAATATTCCTAAATGAAAAACTACATGCAGAAGGATACCATTTTCATTCAATGAACGCTATTGGCGAAGAAACAAGTCTTGCAAGCAAGACCCAGGTTCAGGGGTTGGGGCCAACAAGGGAATCCGCTGTAGTCTAGAACCACGCCGGCATTGTCACCCTACTCCGGAGAGCAGAGAGTCTCACCCGAGGCAAGCTGCAACCACATGCAGAAGGGGAATATATTGATAGTAGAGAAAGGATCTGCAACTCATGATTAACATAGAATTGATTGCATCAACATCATATATACGCAAGAACATTCGGAATATCAACTATGTATTAAGCAAATAAAATTTTAAAGTATCACAGACATCATGTATGCATGTAACTCATAAGATCAGACAGCAACCTGCAGGTATATTAATAATCTTCAACCGAATCCATAGCTACATCGCTTCCATAGCAAGATCCTTACAAATCTGTCACAGACATCTTATAGGATAGAAAGATAGACAAGAGAAACCTAGGAACTATAGAGATATCATGCTCGGAATGGATTCCCTCCGCAGCATCTGCTCAATCCTCTTCAGTCGCTCTACATTCGTCTCTCCTGTCGCATTCCTCTCTTCTTACGGCCGGGCGACTACTATTTATTCACCTTCCCTCGCAAGTGCTAGTTCCTCTTGTGTTCTTCTTCGGCGACTTCTAGCTTCTCTCTTGTTATCTATGAGTTCTGATTTCTGTCTTCTGTTGTATCTTCTCTCCGTCTGCGCTTATGCTTTTACTTTCTTCAGCTATCTCTTGCTTCTTCGCCACCTTGATAGCTTCGCAACTTACTGTAGTTGCGACTTGGTTGCGACTGCCATGTGTCATTCCGCAACCCAAAATCTGTCCTTTATTCAAAATTCAAAATATTCAAAACAAGTTTTCAAAACAAGGGCCCCAACAGGCCCTGACCACAGTTTCTTGACTTGTCCCTGATTCAATCACAAATCATTGTTTCTATCTCCATCGCCCCGCTGGACCCCGTGGCTTGTTCTTGTTGTGCTCCTTCTGTCTGTTGTCCAAACAAGGGCCCCAACTCCGGGACTCTGCAGAACGTTGTAGCTTTAAGCTTAGTGAAGGTTGACACAACTTGCTGCCACCCCTGCAGTAGTGAATCTGTTTCTTCGGCAATCTTGGTGACAGCGGCCTCCTCTACGTGTGCTGGTACAGCCCTGAACACCGTGCTAATCTGGGTTTCGGCCTCGGTGGCTAGCTGTTGCATTGTCCTAGCATTGAGTTGGAGGGGTGGGCAGAGCTCACGAATTACCCGTTTGGCCATTGCTGAGCTGGCCTCTATTTGCTGGATCTGCACTTCGAGATCATCTTCTTGGGCATATAACTGGTCCAACCGTGTGGGGTCTGTGGCCTCTTGGATTTCCCTTGAAATCTGTTGTAGCTGCGCTGAAATTGGTTGTGTTTTGACTATAAAGGCCATTGAGCACTCCTAAAGACCCTTCAGGAGGTCGTGAGCCTCGCGTGCCGAAGAGTTGAGAGTTTATTGCATTTGAGTGGCCTGGCCCTACTTTGCTGCAACCTGTACTGAATAGAAAACCTCTGGATTGGGCAGCACTGGCCGTGCGGCTAATGCTGCGTGAAGCTCCTTGTTTTCCCTATGGAGGCCATTGTATGCGATCCGGAGGTGGAGGGCCTGTTCTACGATACTTGTCCTGGACACATTTGCAGGCAGCTGAGTAGAATGAGCTTCGATGGTTGGCCATACCTCTGAAAACACCATGGCGACTTGTTCTATCTGCCCTTGCAGCTGCCCCTGTGCGGTTGTGAGCTGGTCGCGTTGTTCAGTAAGCGCTGCAATTTGCTGCTGTTGCTCGTCGCACCTTTGTTGTAGTTCAGAATGAAGTCGTTCGGCTTGCTGGGCCACCCTCTGGATAAATAAGTATAGCTGAGTTGTACCCCATGTTTCTAAATTGGCGGTCCCCGAAGTGCCCTGGTCCGGCCTCCGTTCTTGCAAGGGTTTCCCACTGGCAACTGATCGATTAGAATGCTTTGGAGGGGATGGCGACGGGGTCTGTTGGTGCGCTCAGTCGGCCATATTCAAGTCTAGCTGCTCCTGCTGATTTGTATTTCCAACCTGCGGAGGTATAGTGGGCTCAGGCTGAGCCCCAGCTGAGTGGGTAACAATTTGTGCCATTTGGGTCATTATATCAGACAGAGAAACTTGGGTTTCTCTCGTGGGGTTGACCGGTGGTACTACTGCTGTAGTACTGGAGTCAACTTCGGCCCCGTGGTCCCCACCAAGGAGTTCCCGGATGATTGGGTCGGACACAGTAGCAGATGAATTGGATGGAGTGGATGAAGTGGTAGATGGAGGTGGAACAGTGGATGGAGGTGGAAAGCGAATATTGATAAACTCTAAGGGGTCAATGAGAGGCTATTCCTGTATCAGCACCCCTGTACTCGGTGGTAGTGGTGGATCATCCTCAGTGAGGTCCACCACCAGATTTGCTTCGGTGGTGCGGGCCCGCTTGGCCTGAGGAGCTTCTAATTGATCTGTAGTCTTTCTCTTCTCTCCCATCGAGGTTATTATTGGGCTTGCAAAAATAAATAGAACAGTAGGGATGGGAGAGGTGAGAGGAGTTGTATGGGGTTGCGAGGTAGAGCGAGAAAGCTGGAACTCAGAAAGTAAAGGGAAAGGAGTGGCACCGCTTGAAATGACCTGGGCCGTCGCATTAAAACTACGTACCTGAGTGTTCAAGTGGTGAAAAATGGGGATGAGCAGCTCAGGGAGTTCCTGTGGTGTTGCCTCCGCATCCGTTTCGGCAGGCTGTTGCTGTGGTAACATCCGATCAAAGTTGTACCTGGGTACTCCATCGCAACCCCTGGCCACGAATAGACTTCATGGTGGAATGTGGTATCCTCAAGCTAGAATTTCAGCGGCTTCATGCGAAAGGTGTCCTCCGGCACGCAAGTAGATTAGAGTTAAGTATGCCGGTAACTCACCCCGAACCACACTTTCTCGTTGTACTCATCTAACAGGTTCCTGGGCACCCTTTGCTGGCTGGTTACCACGTTTGTCATTAAACCATACCAGGTCCGAAATGCCTCTGCATTCACTTGTTTGGTGCTAGGATCAGCTGACACCTTCCACGGAGCGAACTTCATCGCTAGAGGCTGGCCCTATGGAATGTCCATTGGGAACCTGACAAGGGGAGTGTGCCATTTCCACATGGCAAAGGCAATGATCAAATATCCGTAAATGAAGCTTGTAGTGCGCTTGTAGTTTTCCTCGCACGCGTTAAATAGTTCTTTCAACAGGAAGGAACACCAGTTCAACTTGGCGCCCTGAACGCAGTGCTCTGCAATGGAGATAGTATCTAGGGTGCATTCGCCCTTTGTGTAGTGCCTCATTGTCTTGCTGGAAATGAGGTAGCAGGAAAATTTAATCTCGGGCTTTGTGATAAGCTCCATCTTGGCTACTTTTCCTCCCCGTCGGGTGCCATATTTGACATACAAGTCTGCGTCTCCCGACTTCCGTGCTCGCGTGGAGGTGGTATAATATGCAGTCGAGACATCCACACCATTCTATGAAAGCCTTGTAAGACGATGGATATCCTCAGCATGAATGGGAATTTCCTTATTCAGCCACAAGGACCCATTCTGGATGCGGCTGAGTAGGAACCGAGTGCACTGCATAGCTGGTCCTTTGGTCCCGAAGACTAGAAGATTTCGTAAATTCAGAAGAGAATATTGCTGAAGGCTCCGGAACTCCGGTAAAATTCTATTTGCTGAGTGCCCGGATGTTGTGAAGTAATGTTCCATATACACCTGCCAATTGAGTGTCAGGAATTCGGAAGAGTCTGAAAGGTTAGCATCTATCAGGGTCGCATTGTCGTATTTTCCTACAAGGGACTCGGTCTTATGAATTATGCTGTCAAGCTCAGGTTCTAGGACGACTGGGAGGGCCTTCGGCATTGTTGCTCGGCACTGATAGACTTGCATAATTTGTCTCGACGTCCTCGCTTGGGGCTGTGCGTCTGGATATTTCTGCTGCTCTGGTTCTGCTTCAATTGCTAATTCTAACTGTTCCAGCATTCTCGTTCTTTTTCCCATGCAAGTTATGTAATTACCTGACACGAGTGAAGTTGATGAGACCCCATAATGAGTTAATTCCTACTCGCATTCCTATCGGCGATAATCGTGCGATAGATCGCGTGCCAATGTGTATTCTGACAGTTGCTGACGGTGGCATGGGGAAATGGGCGGATGCGACAACTGAGGTTACTACGGATGATGGAAAAATGATTATTGTGAGGTTACTTCCAATTATGGTAATTTATGGTGAAAATCTAGACGATCCTACGGACTGACACAAGTACTGACTGAAATGACCTGGACTGACCTTGACACGTATATTAATCCTACAGGGATGACACACTAGACATGCCCCTCCCTGACCACAGTCAGGTGCGGTGCAGTCCCGTAGCAGAGAATTTATTGACAAGCGATGCATGAACAAAAAAAACACTACCTATGCTCATTCCTGTTGCGGGAGAGTTATTCAACTACGCTACTCTACGGGTGCTCTCGGTTGCGAGAGTTATTTATGAAGAGTGAAATAAACTTACTCCTGGTAGGGTTTCAAGCATGCGCCATTCACCCACCCCGGTAAAACAGTACCGTCCAGCTGAGCCAACCGAACGGCTACGGACTCTCTAATCTTGATGACGAAGTAAGGTCCCAACCAGTGCATCTGCAGCTTTCCTGGGAACTTCTAGAACTTGTTGTCGTATAGGAGGACCTTGCCTCCAACTTGGAACATTTTTTTCTTGATGTGGCAGTTGTGCCATGCTTTCTGCCTGTCCTTCTGAACCTTCTGATGAAATTCGGCCAGAAGCTGGGCCTCGTCCAGTTCTTGTAGTTCGTGGAGGCGTTCCTGTAGTAACTCCTCTTCTGAGAACTTGAGGGATGTGGAAATTAGAAGACTCGGTACAGTGAACTCGGCGGGGATCATAGCTTCCCGGCCATACACCAACTGGAACAGTGCTGATTGGTCAAGCGCTTCACCGTAGTCCGGTAGGCCCATAGTGCAGCTGGTAGCCGCTCATCCCAGTCATCTCACTGGGCATTGCAGATCTTTGTTAACCCCTTTTCAAGAATTTTATTAAACACTTCAATAGTACCATTGGCCTGTGGGTGGTATGGGCTGCTTTTGTGATGTTGAATCATAAATGTGTCCAGCAGTGACTTGACCGTGTCATTAATGAAATGCGTACCCTGATCGCTGGTTAAACTTCGCTGGTAGCCAAACCTGCTAAAGATGTGTTCAAAGATTAACCATGCTACTGTATCCGTCGTGTAGTCTCGTACCGCCGCTACCTCCGCCCACCTAGTGAGGTAGTCGGTTGCGGTAATGATGTAGCGGGCCTTGGAGTGCCCGGCGACCAGGGCTATGGGCCCTACGAAGTCAACAACCCAATTCTAGAACGACCGCAACACATGTACTGGGTGTAGTGGAAGCTCATCCCTGTGAGAGGGCCTCCCTATCCGCTGACAGACATCGCATCTCTTAACAAATGTCTTACAATCAGCATGGACCTTTGGCCACCATAGTCCAGCTTAGAGTACCTTCCTCGCGGTGGGTTTCTCCCCTGCATGCCCTCCCGCCACACCGCTGTGGCATTCCCACATCACGGCTTCACGTTCGTGGTCAAGTACGCATCTATGTAGAACCTCATTGAGGCCCAGTTTATATAACTGCTCCGCAATCAATTGGTATTCGGCGGCGCGGATGACCAAGTGTCGTTTCTGGAGCGGGGTGTAGTTCTGAGGGCACTGCCCCATGGTTAGATAAGTGGCAATGTCGGCCAAGTAATCCGGTACAGATTCGACTTGAAAAATGTCAGCGTCTGGCAGCTGATCATCGAGAGAACCATCGTTATCCCCCGTCTCCAACCTGGATAAGTGATCGGGCCTGTCGTTCAACCTCCCTAGCTTGACGATTGTTAGGGTCCCGTGATTTGGCCGATTGGCTAGCCAAATGACGATGTAACATCAAACCAAGCTTTGGAGCCCAAGGACCTAGCCTTCCTGGACTCAGAGAGGGCTCTCTCTATAAGTGCAAAAGATGTTGGTGTGTTTACTTGCGATGTTCTGATATTAGGCTAGTTATGAAGTGTGTTTTTGGTTTTTTAGTTTTTAAGTTTGTGAGGGATGAAACTGATCAAATACATAAAGTGGATAACAAGATGCAGATAAATTGGGCTATGGGGTCAAACAGGTCAAGGAGGCTATGAAGTGATGATATAAGGCTGCTGTAGGGCCGATTTGATTCACGGTAGAAGGGATCTCTGGGCAAAATGGATTAAGTGGACAATAAGTTGGTGAAAGACAAGGGATTTCAAGTGTAACTAGTTAATAGCAGACATGAACATGTAATAGCAAGCCATTAATCATGCTAAGTATAACTATAAGCTAATTAATACATAGAAATCAAACATTCCATCCATACATAGAGGTATAAGACCCTCTAACTTCGGGAAATGGCTATCAGACTTTGGGGAAAACACATAAGACAAACTAACAACTCATAAACTACGTCGGAACGCCTAAACATAGTCTCTAAGTCATTGGGCACTTGGACAAACAAGTTTTCATAGTTTTAGGCAAAGGGCTAGATCGGGACTAGGCCTCCTTGGTTCAACAAAATGATAAACTAATCAGTTCAAGAGATAGTTTCATGGACAGAACTATGGGCAGCTAATAGGTAGGCATGGCACACCATACATCCTACTTAACATTCATAGAACTTATGAATAAAACTAGCAACAATACCTTAAGTTACTAAAGAGCAACTAAGAATTCTTTAGCATAACTAAGGAAGAAGAAAACATCAAGCTATGAAGATTCAGGGATTTTGAGGTGCCTCCATGGGCATATCTCAAAATCAATCTTTACCGATCTATAGCAGCAAGAAATATGAATTATGAGTGAAAACTAGAAGACAAAACACATTAAGAAGCACTATACCATTCTACCATGTCAAGGAATCCATCAACAAGCCTTCACCATTCCTCAAAAGCATCCAAGAGGTAGTCCAAAAATCATAACTCAAGTGTATTCTTCAAAGCTCATATGACCAATGCATTAATTCTTCTCTCAAGTTCAGCCTCTGATTTACAATGAGAACCATGGAATAAATAGGCTTGAGGGAGGAAAACCTCATGGAGCAACTAGCTATCCCATTGGCCAAGTCAAAATATCTAAACTTGTCCTTGAGGCTTTGCAAAGCCTAAGGCACAAAATATCCCATAAAATATCTAAAAACTGCTAAAAACGGAAATTATATTGACTTTACATGATTTCCCAATGATAAAAATAGCTTAACGCACATTTGGGAAAAGCAGATTTTTGGAGTTCAAAAATTACAAAAATACTTCATATTTATGCCTGAAAAAGGTCCCCTGACTTGCTGGATGCAAATGGTAGCCTTCCCGGTATCAAAATGAGGCTCATGATGGCTCGTTGGAAATCTCTCTGTGTCTAATTTCAGACGCAAGTGGAATCACCTCAATCTGATCTCTGAAAGTCCCTCAAAACTGTACCTGTGTGCAAAAACCCAGAAAATAGCAGGCTGCTGATATGGCGGGCAGAATGTGCAAAATGAGGTTGTTTTTCGCCAATTTGAGGGGGCGAATGATCTTCAAATGCCCTGAAAATCACTGGAGAGCTGCTCATGGAATTATGGCATCCATCGGTATCATCCTTCTCCCTTGAAAAATCCTCAAACTGAAATGGCGCATTTATGAGTTTTTGACTAAAAACCCAAAAAATGCCAAAAAACAAAAAGTTTCCGAAACAGGCCCAAAATTGGCATGCATGACCCTCAAGGGTCCATAGCAACATGCTCCGAAGCTGAAGCCAAAATATCAAGGGCTGGTATGCTTTTTGCTTCTTTCCGTGCTAGGCGCCTCTCCTTCAATTTCTTCAATTTCTCTTGTGCTACCTTTAATTTTCGCCTGGAAAACTGATTTAGCTTCTGAAAGTGAAGAGTCCTCTTTCTCTGTAGCTCAAGATCCCTATTTTCCCTCTCAAGCTTTGTCTCCAAATGCTGGTTAGCTCTCTCAAGCCATGCTTCTTTGTTTTCCTCAATTTCCTGCTCAAGGAGGGCAGTGAGAGGAAAGGCTTCGAAATGAGCTTGTTCTTCTGCTCTCTGTTTCTCCAAGGCTCTTCTAAGCCCGATGGTCCTAGGCCTCTTTCACCTAGTCTGGTCTTCTTCCTCTTCATCATCAAACTCGCCAATGATCTCTTCAATTCTTACTTGTGCCTTTTCTGCCTCTTTCTTATACTTGATTGCTCTTGCTTCATGGATAGCTGCATGAAACTTCATTTGTTTGTTTTCAACCTCCAAGAAATGGTTGAAATTCCTCGCCCTTTGAAGATCTTCTTGTAACACCTCAATTTTCCCTTCTTTGTGAATGAGGAGGTTTTCAAGGATGCGGGCCTCGTTATCACTGTCATCGCTCGGGATAGGGATGAGAGCTGATTTACCTCCATGCTTGGCACTTTCTCCAACTATGCTTTTGCCTTTGAAAGCTAATCTGGCGCTTTTTCTCCTTGGCAAGCTAGAAGTTGTCCTTTTGGGCAATTTCCTCTTTTTAGGAACAACTTTGGTCACTGTCAAGGAGGCAGCTTCAGCTTGCTGTCCTTCCTCAACATCCTGTCCAGTTTGTGGCTCAAAAGGCGCTTCAATTGTTTGCTCAACTTGCTGCTCTTCAATTTCTGTCTGCTGCTGTCCCTCTTCTTGTACCTGCTGTTGTTCATCAACCTGTAGCTGCTGCTGATATTCAAACTCTAGTTGCTGCTGTTCATCAATCTCCAACTGCTGATGTCCCTCAATATCTAGCTGTTGCTGTTCACTGCCTTCTTTTTCTTCCTGTGGTTCACTGCCCTCTCCTTCTCCCTGTTGACTTGGCTGCCCAGTGGTCATCTTGAGTTTTTTAGGGGTAGGCCTACTAGACAAAGGCACTGGGCGATGGACAGGCTGAGTAGGAGACACATGAATAGGAGGGACAGTGGCGAAATTTGCATGGCTAATGAATGAATCCCATGAAACCCATTTTTTCTCCAGCTGGTGTAAGAAGATAATCTTGATCAAGGAATGATGAAAGAGAGAAGGGATTTGCTGAGGTGGAGCTTTCTTTTGGACAGTAGAAGCCATTTTCTCTATGCTCTTGGACAAAAAGTATGGAAGGTTTAGCTGCCTGCTTCTGGTAAAATGCATCAACAAGCGGACATGATAGGCATAAATTTGGTTAAACCTCCCTTCACAAGTGAAATATCTCATTATGGCTTTCATCAGTGGAGCATAACTGTCAAGAAGATAGGAAAAAGGGAAACTAGCAGTGATGGTTTCCCTATGTTCAAGTTTGATGAAAGGTTTATAATCCTCTAGATCAAGATGAGCTTGTTTAAACCACTTTTCACCATGATACGGGATCTTGGTAGCCTTGGATACATACCTTGGGGAGATTTTGAAATCAAGATCCGCTAACTGGAAGTGTTTGTCCTTGAATCTCAAAGCACACAAATGTGTAAGTGGCGAAAAACTCTTGACTTCTTCTATCCTCTGGCAGAAATCAAGACAGCCTACTTCATGGAAATTGAAAAGCACTGATGGGTGAGCATTGATTTCTTCTATGGATATAGGCTCATATCTCTTATGTGGACTGCTCCTGTGATATTGCTTTGGAGGCATTCTGACTTGAACAAGCTTTGGAAGAGGCAAACTGCCTTCACTGTATGAAAAATGTTCTGCTGGATTGAAACTAGTCACTAGACTGTTTGGACAGTTTGGACAATATGGTTTGGATGAAATGCCACAATTTTTCTTTGAATAAACCACCTCTGCACTCTTTAAAAAACAGCCCTTCACCTCTGGATGCACTTCAGCCAGGCAAACTTTTT
Organism: Pinus albicaulis; assembly: GCA_034641835.2. Lineage (NCBI taxonomy): Eukaryota > Viridiplantae > Streptophyta > Pinopsida > Pinales > Pinaceae > Pinus > Pinus albicaulis. The sequence continues at coordinate 60,554 of JAXQQM020073600.1, forward strand.
AATATGGTACCCTGTGTAAAGACGAGACAAACTCCTGTGTCAATTTCCTGTGCACAGTTTTGAAAAACTACTCCTGGTGAGTTTGTCAGAGGTCAATCAATCATAGCTACATCTGTGTCTTCAATATAAAATTGTAATCATCAACCACCTGTCCTTTAGAAGTAGCCCTATTCACCTTCAGAACATCTCTGTCAACAAATCTTCAACATGATACAATATGGTTTCTAGAAAAGGCAGACCCAAGTTAGATGTAAAATCAATGCACAATGCTTTAGGAAACACACCCTTTCACCTGTGAAGTTTAAGAAATCAAACACCACTTTTGTATCTCTGCCTTCAAAGTTAAATTCCCATCAACGAACTCTGCCCTTCAGTGTACAGTTCATCCTTAGAATCTCTTTGTCAATCAACTTTTCAAAATGATACAATATGGTGAAAAAGAGGGCAGACTTAGTTTAGATGAAAAAAATCAATACACAGTGCTTTATGAAGGACACTTTTTCTTGTGAAGTTAAAAGATCAACCATCACCTGTGTACCTCTGCCTCCAATGTTTAAATTTAACCACCAACAACTCTGTCCTTCAATATGCTGTTCACCTTTGGAAACTCTTTGCCAACAAACTTACAATAGTGAAAAATACAGTGAAATAGGGGCAGATTGCTAGAAGGGGCTTGTTGTGATAAGTGTTTTGATAACCCTGTTCTTCAGAAATGACCTTCCTCTTGAAAAATATCACAAACAACAGCTCTTCAAAATGACACCATATAGTGAAAGAAAGGTAGAACTAGGTTAGGTGACATATCAGTGCACCATGCTTTTTAGGAAACACACCCTTTGCTTGTGAGTTCAAGAGATCTACCAATACATCTATACCTCTGTCTCCAATGTTAGAGTTCAACCATCAACAACCTCTGCCCCTCAGTGTTCTGTTCACCTTTGAAAATCTCTGTCAACAACTCTTCACAATAGTGACAAAATACAGTGAAAAAGGGGGCAGTTTGCTAAAAGGTGTGCTTGTGAGAGAATGCCAACAATCACTCTGTTCTTGAAATCTTTGATGTCAACCAACACACCTAGCTCCTAGGAGGCTTATAATCATTTAACAATTCTGTCCTGTACAGGTGTGCCCACTTTCCACTATTTGCATCTCAAGCAAATCACCACACATATGCTAAGAATGTCAATACACAGGTTTGGGGTGATAATGACAGAGTTTTTTTTAGAAGACCACAAGCCTTTAGGTTGAAACTGTGTGAGCTTCCCTTTTCAAAGAAAATATGTCACAATTCCTTCCACTGGTTGCATTTCACTGTTTTGACAATGTGGCAATGTCTGGAGGACTGTGAGGACTAAACCCTGTCTTTTCATAACAAAGTTTTCTTCTAATCAAAACACAAATCTTTACAAGACAACCTCTGCCCTTCGATCGATTTGAAGATGAAACAAACTGGTTCTCAACCTCAAAACCCCGTATCTCTATATGTGCTCTTTGAATGACAAATTCGGCCTTTTATCATATTGCAATACTTCAGCTCACTGTGTAGAAAAGACTGCTTTTGATTTTAACTATAATGACAAGGTCTGGGGTTTTAAAACTTCTTGTCATTTATCAAAACCTTGAAATCGATGGGGAATGTATAAAAATACCTCGAATTTTGATGAACACCTGTTTGAAGGGCTGAAAGAAACGCTGGAAACTTTGGACAGCTGCGCGGCACCCTTTGAAGAAAACACGTCGCACAGAGAGCACTTGTCGGGTCGGCCTGTCGGGTGGTCGGGCGGCCTATACAGGCGCGTCGCGCCAATGTACAGGCACGTTGCGCTGCCAACGGTGGCCCGTGCAAAAATTCTCCCAGGCACGTCGCGCAGTGAAAAAAACGTGCAACTGTGCTATTTCGACCAGATTTTCTTGCTTTGGTGCTAGGGAGACCAGATTTGTCTTCAGTTTTTTTTTTTGAAAATGAAGTCTTTACTCTCACACTTACTATTTGATGTCAATTCAAAACAAATTTCCAACGGTCATTTACTTGGGAAAAGAACGTTGGTTTTCAACTCTGTTTGTTTTTAAAACAGTGGGTTTGTCATTTTGAATATGTAAACCCGAAACATGACTCTGACCCCGAGCTTTAAACCTTGGCAAACACTCAACAAACTTCATCACCTCTGCCATTGTTTTTAACAATGTTGGGGCTATTTCTGATGTAAGGCAACCCACCTTACCACTGTAAAGATAATGCTAAAAAACTGTTATGTTTCTGAAAGACAGGGCTTGCCTTGTTAATGTATTTTGACTTGTGCATTGGCCTTTTGTAAGAGAGACATTCCAAAACCTCAACTCTGTCCCCTGTTTTGACAATTTAGGTGAAATGTTAACAAAGAAAAGTTATCTAAAATCTGTCAAAATGCATTCGAAAGCTGTTTTATCACTTAACAGGAGGTTGCATGTGCCCTTCCAACTTGTTTAATAATTTCTGCTCTTGGGTGATTTATAAGCTTTTCCCTGGACTGTAGCGCCTTCTTTAGGTTGCATTCTTTCACACTATACTTCACTGTTTACTCAAAAGGATCTCCTCCAGACTTCTGGGCAAGGGATAGTGGAGTACTGTTTTCACCATTTCCTTTAAAGAAACTGCTCCTTGTGGTATCAATGCATGCATATGTTCAATGTTATCTCCCTTCCACTTCAGGTACAATCTGACAGACAGCTCTTTTGAATAGGAGCACCAACACCTTTGCATCATCAGCACTATCATTTACCTGTGCAATGACCTTTATTCAATTTCTTTGTGTCCTTTCTCTGCACTTTTTAGACCCATCAGTTTTCAACAACCTGCAATGGCTTTGGCCATCTGCTCATATATGGAGGAGGCTCTTCATCAGGTAAGGTATCTGAAGGCTTTTTGACAACTATGTTTAACACAGCCTTTCTCTGAATGTGATGGTAAGTAAACCACTTGAAAAACATCAATCTTAGCATCTTTACTTGCAAGCATCACTGTATTTCAGAAGAAGCCCTAGCCACAGTGACACTGTTTCCTCTGTACTGCTCTAAGGGTGACTAAAATATCATCATGTGTTTTGGTCATCTCATGAGAAACCATTTGAAGGATAATCTCTGTAATTATGGAGGTCAGTGTCTTATGAGAAAACAAGAACTTTCCTTCTGCCTGGGTAATGGCATTTGTTGTCAGCATCTGTTCTATTTGATCTTGTGGATAAGCAGGGTACTTATGATTGGAATTTTCACCAATGACATGTCGTTCTTCATTTCAACAATTCACATGATTTGAAAGCTTCAGATGACCTCCTTTATCAGACCAGACTCTTTTTCTTAGCATATTCCAAACTCTGTTCCTGTTATGACCATCACTCAAATTCATAAAACCTGGAGATATTGTTCCATTGTTCAATACAAAGCAAACCTGGACCTTTGCAATCTTCCAAGTCAATATTGGCCAGTGCCCTCTACTTGTGGATGAAGGAGGCGCCCTAACCCTCTGCTGGTAAATGAAGGAGGTTCTGGGCCTTGACAATCTACCAGTTTGCTGAGACAGTGGTATCCCTTTCTTACTGTGATTTTCATGCTGGAAAGAGCTGTAAAGTCCAGATGAGTGACTTTTGTTTTGCAACTTCATCTCAGGCTCATAATACATTTAGAAGCAGCTGTTCCTCTAACTGTAGATCAAGAATTTCCTCCTGAGATGAAGTTATATTTCATGCCTTTGTAGAAACCATAGAACACTGTGAAAAACCTAATAGTCAGCTTGAGATTGGGCTTAGTGCTGAGATCTAGGGGATGTGAGTGGTGCGACTTAGGGCTGCTTGTCAAACTAATTTGCAAAGTAGGAGGTCAGTCATGGTTGGTCTGTAGCAGATGGAGGCTTTTTGGCTTTTTGATGATTGCCAAGGGTGAAATGTCTTAAAGCGCCACTTCCTAACATAGGGGAGACTTTTGAAACAGATGTGGATTTGCCTTTTAAAGCTGATGGGCATATCAAGAAGGCTGAAGCTAGATAGGCTAGTGACAATGAGGTTTTGATTTCGACATGGGCGAACTGAAAAGGTAGAAGGGTGAAAAAAGTTTTAGGAGGGTTTTCTGGATGACATATTGACATAAGGAAATCAGTTTCTAGAAAACTCAGTTGTAGATATAGTCATCACTAACATGTAAAAAATACTGATGGCTAACAGTGGCTCCATTTGGGGAGGGCAGCTCCTCGTCAGGAGGTGTCCAGAATTCAGATCTTTGGCTTATGAAGACCAGTGCCTTATCCATTGGCGCAAAATTTACCCTTCTCTTGATGTTACTTCTGAAAAGTGACAGCATGGTTAACATCAATGATACTTCTACCTACCCCACTATCTTTCCTAACATTTTTTCTTCTCTTTGGCGCATTTGAACTAGCAGCCTTTTGACAATGCATATTTTTTCTTTTTGCAAAATGAACCTATCTATTTCTACTCTTATATCTGCCGGGAGTTCAGATTAAACTGATGAACTCCTTCATTACTCTACCTATGCTAGATCAACTGTCAAGATTAAGCAGTTTGACAGGATTTTGTTCTCTAATCTAAAACATGAAATTCAAAATGATCAAATCAGGATTAGACAGTCTGATTTGTCATGCATTTGCGGCATAAAAGACAAGCTGCACACAAATGTTATTTTGCAACAAAAGGAAAACTAGACAAGCAGGGCTAAGATGTACAATGCATTTTTCATCACTCGCTTCTCTCTTTGGTTTGGTTTTAGACATGTGGAACCAGAATCTCTCCCTAATTTAAACTCTGTGATAAGTCAATCTTACACAATGCTGACTATCTTTTGCACTCACTAACTTATCAGCAAATAAATTTAAACATGCTCAGCTATGATTAGGCTAGATAGTTGAACAAGACATTGAAGTACTAGTAGCGGCATTTAGACTTGCTCGCTTTCCGAAAGACTATTTTTTGGAACATGGGGCCTTTGTTCTATCTTCACTTGCCCTCTTTTCTGCTTTTTACTGTTTTTGACTTTTCTATTTTTTGAATATTTCAAACAATGGTATGCACAATGACTGAAAGTGTTTCTAACTAAAAAATGGAGCTCCTGACAAAAATAATGTTTCAATGTTTAGCCATTCACAGGACCCCCAAAAATTTCAGTTCCATCAGGTTCTTGCAAGAAGAAAGCATTATTTCCACTGACTGAACTGATGATGTAAGGCCCTTTCCATAAATTTTCAAACTTGCCATGTTTACCTTTATCTTCTCTTCTAGAATCCCATTTTAAAACTTTATCTCCAATCTGAAAGTCATTTTCCTTAGTTCTCCTGTCAAAAATCTGTTTTATTTTGTCTTGTGCTAACTGAGCCCTTTGGTAAACTTCTTCTCTGGTTTGTTCTAAATGGATAGTCTGATTTACTCTCCTTTGCATGTCATTTTCTTCTATTTGGACTTCTTGTAATAGTTTCATTACTGGAACTCCTAGAGAGGTTGGGAAAATGGCGTCTAGACCATAAAATAGCTGGTAAGGAGACATACCTATGGATTTTTTGGTGGTTAATCGATCAGCCCATAAGGCGTGTACTAATTTCCCATGCCATGCTTTTTGATTTTGTTCAAGAAGTTTTTTGATAATGTTGACTAGGCTTTTGTTAGAAGACTCGGCTAAACCATTACCTTGAGGGTAATAGGCTGTGGAATGTCCTAATGAAATATGATATTTGTGACAGAAGTCTATCATTTTCTTGGAGGAGAAGGCGGCGGCGTTATCTGTAATGATCTTCCTGGGACAACGAAATCTAGATAGGATATTGTTTTCTAGGAATGAAATGATGACTGAATCAGTAGCATTCCGGGAAGGTATGGCTTCTATCCATTTGGTAAAGTAATCAGTGGCTGTGAGAATCCATTTATGTTGGGCAGATGAGGAGGGATGAATTTCTCCAATGAAATCTAAACCCCATTGCTGGAAGGGTCCTTCTACTATAATGGGATGTAAGGGCAAAGGTAAAAGTTTTTTATTGCCATCAAAAATTTGACATTTATGGCATGTCATAACTAGTTTGTGAGTGTCAGGGAACAAGGTAGGCCAATAATAACCGGCTCTAAGGATTTTGTTTGCAGTGGTTTTCCAGTAGAGATGGCCTCCACATTCACCTTCGTGCATTTCGTGCATAATTTTCTCTGCATCAGACTCAAGCAAACATTTAAGCAACATACCAGTGGGATTTTTCCAATACAGAAAACTATCTATAATGCAAAACTTTAAAGATTTTTGTTTTAGGAATCTTGCTTTTGTTTTTGATAAAGTCGGAGGAGCATTCATATAAGTTAATACATAAAGAATGTCTGCATACCAAGGTGAATCCAAAAATATTTGACTGATAGGGGGAAGTGTGCACTCTTCTTGTTCTTCTAAGGTATCGACAAAATTTATATCTAAAGCTTGGAGGTTGGTTTCAGCCATTAGTCTTGCAAGTCCTTGTCCTTTAACTAGTTTGGTAGGCCGGATTTCTAAGTCATATTCTAGGATGATAGCAATCCACTTTCCCCTTTTACCATCAGGATCTTGGTTAAGAATGTCCTTGACAACAGTATTAGGAACAAAAGCTATGACATGAGAATGCAAGATGTAAACTCGGAAATCCTTTAATGCTTTTACCAATGCGAATGCCTGTTTCTCCATGATGTTATATTTCAAGGGAGCATCTCTTAGGGACTTGCTAAAAAAGGCAATGGGTTGCTCTTGCCCAGCTGCATTCTTTTGCAACAACACCGCAGCTATTGTATGTTCTAAGGCAAATGAAAAAATGTAAAAATCTTTGGTAAAGTCAGGGCTTATTAATACAGGTGTTTCAGTTAAGGCCCTTTTAATTAGTTCAAAAGATTTTTTGGCTTCTAAAGTCGATTTAACCCCGACCTCCTTTCTTAACATATTTGTGATCTCTTTCAGGAGCTCAGCAAGGTTTGGGATGAATCTTCTCAAGAAATTTATCTCGCCGATAAAGGACTGTAATTCCTTAATGTTTCTGGGGTGACTTATCTGTAGGATTCCTTCGATTCTTTGGGGGTCTATTTTGATTCCTTCTTCCGAAATAATGTGACCTAGGGGTTTCCCTTCTTCTAGACCGAAGAGTGTTTTCTTGGGGTTTAGGGATAACCCATACTTTCTGCATTTGTTGAAAACTTTTCTCAAGTGTACTAAGTGTTCTTCATCTGATTTAGAATATACTGTTATATCGTCAAGATATATGACTATAAAAACACCTATGTCTTCTGAGAAGGCTATATCCATGGCTCTTTGAAATGTAGCGCCAGCATTCATCAGTCCAAAAGGCATTTTAACGTACATAAAAGTGCCCCAAGGGGTGGTGAAAGTTGTCTTATGTTGATCGGTAGGATAAACCAATACTTGGTTATAACCAGAAAAACCATCGAGCAACGATATTATTTTGGCGCCTACGACTTTCTGAAGTATGTGGTCCATTTTGGGCAGAGGGTAGTTATCTTTCAGACATGCCCTATTCAGGTTTCGGAAATCTATACAGAGTCTGATTTCACCAGTCTTTTTCCTAACTGATACTAAATTTGAGACCCACTCGGAGTATCAGAGAGATACTATTATCCCGGCATCATACATCTTTTTAATTTCCTTTTCAACCAATGGGAGTAACACTGGGTTTATCCTTCTTAACTTCTGTTTAAAAGGTTTTTGGTTTTCTTTAAGGGGAATTTTATGTTGGATGATGCTGGTATCATATGATTTCAAATCTTGGTACCCCCAGGCAAACACATCTTTAAATTCTTTGAATAGATTTATGTACCTATGTTTTATGTTAGGTGGGAGGGTTTTGGATAGTTTAATGTTTTTTGGCTCTTCTGGGCTTCCTATGTTGTACTCCTCTATGTCATCTTCTGTAGATTCCATTTTAGGCTTTTTGGCCACATCATTAAAGTCAAACAATTCTTCTAAAGGTGCGAGCCCTCTGGGTATGGTGTCATTCTCACAGTGTAAGACTTCGAGTTCTCTTTGGTCAATGTCTTCTTCTATTTCTCTATCACATGAATGGTCTACTAGGTTTATATTTTTCCATAAAGGTAGATTTAATTCTTGATCTTGACTTAGGCTGGGTTTCCTTTCTTCATCTCCTGAGTCTGTTTTGGTTATTTCAAACTCATTCCTAGATTGGAGGAAATCATCAATTTGATCATCATCTTGGAAAACATGCCAATGGTCAAGATTATCTGGTATAGTAGGGCGGTGCTTCACCTGGATGTCATATTGCTCACTCATACATGGTATTTGGCTAGTGCTTGCAGCAAAGGCGAGCTCATTTGCCAGACTATTTTGAATCCTAGGGATATAGGTGAGTTCATATTTTTCAAAAGTTTTAAGGATATCTAAAGCTGCATTCCTATATTCTCTCAGTCTTGGGTTCTTGGCTGAATATTCACCTTTGATTTGCCTGATTACAAGCTCTGAGTCTCCTTGAGTTGTTATTCTATTGGCGCCTAAGTCTCTAAGCATGTGTAGACCAATGAGAAGGGCTTCATATTCCGCAATGTTATTTGTACATTGGAATTCTAATCTAAAAGAATGACCTTCTTTAGTATTGTGTATCCAGATGCCTGCTCCTGAACCTGTCTTGCCACAAGAACCATCAAAGCTTATACTCCAAAGAGTTTCTTTTTCATACATGATACTAAGCTGTTTCTCAGGTTTCTTGGGACTTTGGTCATCAATTTCTTCACTCAGTAATGGTTTGGACATGTCTTCATTTTCTTTTATCTGCTTGTTTATATCATCTTCATTGTATAATATAAAAGAATCTAAATTTGAATGAATGGAATAGATGGGGGTATTGTTTGGCTTATCTCTGTTGCTAACCATGTATTTCATGCGAGCTTCTTGGTATAACCTCCTAGTTTGGTTGAAAACTGGGATAGTAGCGAATGACATATCCATTTGGAGGCTACCTTGTATTTTGGCAGCCCATGCTCTTGACAATAGCATCCCATACTTGGGTGTGATGTCGGCCACTACTACATCCATAACTAAGTTTTTGGCTGGTAGTTGTGTTAGGGCAAAATCTAGATTTTTTATCAGACCTAAACATTTTACCTGACTTGAGTCGAAAGAATACAAGTTTTTGTAAGGTTGAGTCACTTCTAGTCCTAGGTTTTCCATGACTGCTTTAGGCATGAGGTTATGGGAAGCACCAGAATCCAACATGGCATTATGTAATATTTTGTCCCGTATATTTAAGCTTAAATAGAAAGGAGAAATAGTTCCTTCTTGATATTCACCTTCTACTTTAGGGCCAAATAAAAGCTCGGGTTTGTCGTCAGTTCAATTCAAGGTATCTGCCTTACTATCTAGGTCAAAGACTTTGAAGATTTGAGATCTATACCTATCTATAGTTATTAACTCTGTAAGGGGTATGGTAATTTTTATTTTGGAAATTTCCCCTTCGAAGCTAAAAGGAGTAGGTAACTTAGGCAGATTTGTTTCAGCTTTTTCGGACATAACCTTTTCTATGTTCTTAATTTGCTGACTTTGGCTTGGGACTTCTTTTGATATAGTCACTTTTGGGGTTTCTTTGGAGGTACTAGGGGTGTCTGAGCTGGTACTTGTCTGAATGGCCTTACCTTTGTTTTGGTCAGTCCCTTTGGCCTCAATTTTATCATTTCCTACTGCTTTCTTGAGGATGGTACTAGGGACTTTAGAAGTATCTGAGTTACCTTTCTTGACATTGTTTTGGTTTCTTTTACTTCTAAGGTCATATTTCCTGTGAGATTCTATAATGGCATTCTGAAAATCTATGGCAGGGTCGTCAAGATCTTCATAATTGGTCTCATCTTGATCAGGCGAAAAGAAGGCTTGTTCTTCTTCTGTGAGGTACACCTCATTCTCACTATCAGACCCTATGAGGTTTAGATGACTTTCATCAAGAGGGTCTGAGTCCCTATCATCTTCTTCCACATAGTTTTCATTGAATGGTGGCCTGATCTGTTGGTCATTATCCCTTGGTCTGTTTTGGGGCTGCTCCCTCCTAACGTTTTGGTTTCGGTTTCTGATTGGAGGGTTTGGCTGGTTGTCCCTAATAGGAGCTTTTTCGTTGATCTTTTCCCACATTTTAGCCATGGATTTGACTAGGTCATCTATTCTAGGATCTAGGGAAGGTGATGAGGTCGAGACTTCGTCTCTATAGGTGACCTTCCTTTCTGATCTAGTCCTAGCCCTCTTTTCTGCTAAGTTAGCATCTGCTTTTATGGCTATTTGTTGCATTTCCTCCAAGGTAGGGGGATCCTTATCTCTCAGATGATATGTCATGTCCGGATCGAAACCTTCGGGGAATTTTGCCAAGGCTAGACCAAGTGGAGGTTTGAAATGAGGTGGTAGGGAGTTATATACACTATTGAACCTAGTACAGTAAGCTTGGACACTTTCCCCATTTTCCCGTTTTAGGCTGTTATATTCTGACAGAATTTGAATGGGGTTTCTTCGGATTTCCCACCTATTTCTGAAGACTTGATGTAGTTCGGGGATATTATGGATGCTGTTTGGAGCTAAGCTTTTGAACCATGCTTTAAGTTCACCACCAAGACTTTGGGCAAATATTCTCATTCGGACAGTCTCGTCTTTTACCTCTAGGTATTCATAAGCATCAGTCATTCTACTTATATGCTGTTGAGGTGTGGTGGTGTCTTCTCCAGTAAAGTGTGGGATTTTGTCTTGATATTTGTTTGGAAGAGGAGCCAAGGGTGGTGGTAACACCAAAGGTGCGTACGAGGCTGCCATGACTGGAGCTAATGGATGATGTGCAAGATGAGGACTAGTAGGCTGAAATGAAGTGGTTTGAACAGTGGTGGTTTGACCAGGTGTGGCGGATGAACTTGGACTAGTGATCTGGTTTTGAGCAGATATGGGATGATAGGAGCCAAATTGATAAAGAAGCTGGAAATCAGGAGGAGTGGTGGGTGAAGCTTCTCTAATAGGACTCTGTGGTGGGTTTAGGGGTTCAAGATCGTCGAATTTTATCTTACTATATGATTTACTTCGGGGAAGAGCTTGTGATGACTCTAGTTCCGAAGGTGAATCTAGAAGGATATTGCAAGTTTTAGGTACAGATCTTGTTCTACGGATGGATCTATTGGTAGCTAGATGATCAGTTTCAGAAGCTTGCCACATAATCTTCTCTGGGTCATCTACTATGATAGGGGGATTTGGGTCTGGATGGGATCTGGTATTGATTCTTCGGGAAGCCAGATTTTAGATCCAGAGTTTAGAGAGAATGATATTGGTGAATGTTCTGGATGAGTGGGTTTTCTAAGGTTTTACTAAGGTGAAGGATGGTCAAAAGTAAAGGGATGGATTAGTGGAGTCGCTAGGTGAAAAATGGGTTGTTCTTATGAAGATAGCTATGGTCCACCAACAATAACTATTCTGAGAATGTTTTTGGATTTTCTGAGTTTTATGTGCAGCCTATGGTTTGTTAAAGTATCCTAGACTTGTTTCAACACTTTGCTAGGGTGATGAGAACAAAAAAGAGTTTACTCTAAAAATGGGTCTATGGGCTGCTTGCTTGTTTATGGTATCTAAAAGATCAAAAAGTCTATAAAAGTTTGCTGGACTATTATGTACTCGGTGTCTTACCATCTCCCGCTATGTTAGTGAGTGATGGGAAAGGTCTATCGGATAGTAGCCTAGAGTTTGGTGAAATAGTAAGGCTTACTAGAAGTTAGTGGAGTCGCCAGGTGGATTGTCAGTTGTTTGAGATATATTTGTATGGTCCACCACCAATACTATCAAAAACCAATCTAAGGGAGTGTTTTGGGGTTTTTTGAGTTTTATGCGCCTACAAGGTTTGGGAAGAGTTTTCTTTATAACCGACCTATCATTTTGCTAAGATGGTGAAGGAGCTATTTTCACTTCTTCGTGCAATATCTAAATTTACTAAGCTTGATCGAGACTTCAAGAGTTACTAAGGTGTACTTAGATCGTCACTAACTCGAAGGTCTCATCGTGAGTGTCACTATGTTAGTGAGCAAAGGATAAGTCAACTGGGATAGTATTCTTTTAAGGTCTCTTAAGGTCTAGAATTCTAAGGTTTTTGGGCCCACTCGCAGTCCCACCGTGATCGCCATTATGTTAGTTTATGATGAGGTGGCTAAATCGATGGAATTCTAAAATTTAGCAAGGTAGTAAGGCCTACCGGAGGCTAGTGGAGACGCCAGGTGGATTTTTAGTTGTTTTGAGGTATATGTGTATGGTCCACCACCAACATCACAAAACCAATTCAAGGGAGTTTTTGGGGTTTTTTAAGTTTTTATGTAATCCTAAGGTTTGGAAGAGTGTCCTACAGCTGAGTCATCATTTTGCTAGGATGGTGAGACAAATCCATTCTACTCTTCTAAGTTTGATCGGGATCTAAGAGTTCCTATGGGATACCTAGGATGTTTTGACTCAAAGTCTCCACCATGGATCGCCATTATGTTAGGTCCCGTGATTTTAATGGATTGGCTGTTAGCCAAATGACGATGTAACATCAACCGTTTAGAGCCCAAGGACCTAGCCTTTCCCGGACTCGCAGAGGGCCTCTCTATAAGTGTAAAAGATGTGCCTGCAGTGTTTACTTGCGATTTCTTGATATTAGGCTAGCTATGAAGTGTGCTTTTGGTTTTTAGTTTTTAAGTTTTTAAGTTTGTGAGGGATAAAACTGATCAAATACATAAATCGGATAACCAAGATGTAGATAAATTGGGCTATGGGGTCAAACAGGTCAAGGAAGCTTATGAGGTGATGATGTAAAGCTGCTGTAGGGCCGATTTGATTCACAATAGAAGGGATCTCCGGGCAAAATGGATTAAATGAACAATAAGTTGGTGAAAGACAAGGGATTTCAAGTGCAAACTAGTTAATAGCAGACATAAACATGTAATAGCAAACCATTAATCATGCTAGGAATAACTATAAGCTAATCAATACATAGAAATCAAACATTCCAGCCATACATAGAGGTATAAGACCCTCTAACTTCGGGAAAAGGCTATCAGACTTTGGGGAAAACACACGAGACAAACTAACAACTCATAAACTATGCCAGAACGCCTAAACATAGTCTCTAAGTCATTGGGCACTTGGACAAATAAGTTTCATAGTTTTAGGCAAAGGGCTAGATCGGGACTAGGCCTCCTTGGTTCAACAAAATGATCAACAAATCAGTCAAAGAGAAAGTTTTATGGACAGAACTATGGGCAGCTGATAGGTAGGTAGGGCAAACCATACATCCTACTCAACATATATAGAACTTATGAATAAAACTTAGCAACAATACCTTAAGTTACTAAAGAGCAGCTAAGAATTCTTTAGCATAACTAAGGGAGAAGAAAACATCAAGCTATGAAGATTCAAGGATTTTGAGGTGCCTCCATGGGCATGTCTCAAAATCAATCTTTACTGATCTATAGCAGCAAGAAAAATGAAATATGAGTGAAAACTAGAAGACAAAACACATTAAGAAGCACTATACCATTCTACCATGTCAAGGAATCCATCAACAAGCCTTCAACATTCCTCAAAAGCATCCAAGAGGCAGTCCAAAAATCATAACTCAAATGTATTCTTCAAAGCTCATATGACCAATGCATTAATTCTTCTCTCAAGTTCAGCCTCTGATTTACAATGAGAACCATGGGATAAATAGGCTAGAAGGAGGAAAACCTCATGGAGCAACTAGGTATCCCATTGGCCAAGTCAAAATATCTAAACTTGTCCTTGAGGCTTTGCAAAGCCCAAGGCACAAAATATCCCATAAAATATCTAAAAAACTGCTAAAAACGGAAATTATATTGACTTTACATCATTTCCCAATGATAAAAATAGCTTAACGCACATTTGGGAAAAGCGGATTTTTGGAGTTCAAAAATTACAAAAATACTTCATATTTATGCCTGAAAAAGGTCCCCTGACTTGCTGGATGCAAATGGCAGCCTTCCCGATGTCGAAATGAGGCTCATGAGGGCTTGCTGGAAAGCTTTCTGTGTCTATTTTCTGGCGCAACTGGAACCAACTCAATCCGAGGTCCGGAAGTCATCCAAAACTGTACCTGTGTGAAAAAACCCAGAAAATAGCAGACTCCTGATATGGCGGGCAGAATGTGCAAAATGAGGGTGTTTTTCGCCAATTTGAGGGGGCGAATGATCTTCAAATGCCCTGAAAATCGCTGGAGACCTGCTCATGGAATTATGGCATCCATCAGTGTCATTCTCTTCTTTTGACGACTCATCAAACTGAAATGGCGAATTTATGAGTTTTTGGCCAAAAACCCAAAAAATGCCAAAAAACAAAAAGTTGCCGAAACAGGCCCAAAATTGGCATGCATGACCCTCAAGGGTCCATAGAAACATGCTCCGAAGCTGAGGCCAAAATATCAAGGGCTGATATGTTTTTCCCTTCCTTCCGTGCTAGGCGCTTCCCCTTCAACTTCTTCAATTTTTCTTGTGCTACCTTTAATTTTCGCCTGGAAAACTGATTTAGCTTCTGAAAGTGAAGAGTCCTCTTTCTTTGTAGCTCAAGATCCCTGTTCGCCCTCTCAAGCTTTGTTTCCAGATGTTGGTTAGCTCTCTCAAGCCATGCTTCTTTGTTTTCCTCAATTTCCTGCTCAAGGAGGGCAGTGAGAGGAAAAGCTTCGAAATGAGCTTGTTCTTCTGCTCTCTGTTTCTCCAAGGCTCTTTTAAGCCCGATGGTTCTAGGCCTCTTCCGCCTAGGCTGGTCTTCCTCCTCTTCATCATCAAACTCGCCAATGAGCTCTTCAATTCTTACTTGCGCCTTTTCTGCCTCTTTCTTATACTTGATTGCCCTTGCCTCATGAATAGCTGCATGAAACTTCATTTGTTTGTTTTCAACCTCTAAGAAGTGGTTGAAATTTCTCGCCCTTTGAAGGTCTTCTTGTAATACCTCAATTTGCCCCTCTTTGTGAATGAGGAGGTTTTCAAGGAGGCGGGCCTCATTGTCACTATCATCGCTTTGGATAGGGATAATAGCTAACTCACCTCCATGCTTGGCACTTTCTTCAATTTTACTTTTGCCTTTGAAAGCCAATCTGGCGCTTTTCCTCCTTGGCATGATAGAAGATGTCTTTTTGGGCAATTTCCTCTTGCTAGGAGTGACTTTTGTCACTGTTTGTATGGCAGCCTTAGTTTGCTGTTCCTCATCAATGTTTTGTCCAATTTGTGTTTCAAGAGGTGCTTCAATTTCTTGCCCAACTTGCTGTTCTTCATCAACTATCCGCTGCTGCCCCTCAACATCCAAATGCTGCTCATCAATGTGTACCTATGGCTGTTCATCTTGGGCCTGCTATCCTTCACTTTGTATCTGTTGTCCTTCATCATCTGCCTGCTGCCCTTCATCACCTATCTGCTGCTGGTGTTCACTGCCCTCTATCTCTTCCTGTTGACTTGGCTGTCCCTCAACATCCAACAGCTGTTGTTCATCAACCTCTAGCTGCTGCTGTTCACTGCCTTCTCCTTCTCCCTATGGTTCACTGCCCTCTCCTTCTCCCTGTTGACTTGGCTGCCCAGTGGTCATTTTGAGTTTTTTAGGGGTAGGCCTACTAGACAAAGGCACTGGGCGATGGAC
Organism: Pinus albicaulis; assembly: GCA_034641835.2. Lineage (NCBI taxonomy): Eukaryota > Viridiplantae > Streptophyta > Pinopsida > Pinales > Pinaceae > Pinus > Pinus albicaulis. The sequence continues at coordinate 76,184 of JAXQQM020073600.1, forward strand.
AGGCTGAGTAGGAGACACATGAACAGGAGGGACAGTGGTGAAATCTGAATGGCTAATGAATGAATCCCATGAAACCCCTTTCTTCTCCAGCTGGTGTAAGAAGATAATCTTGATCAAGGAATGATGAAAGAGAGAAGGGATTTGCTGAGGTGGAGCCTTCTTTTGGACAGTAGAAGCCATTTTCTCTATGCTTTTGGACAAAAAGTATGGAAGGTTTAGTTGCCTGTTTCTGGTAAAATGCATCAACAAGCGGACATGATAGGCATAAATTCGGTTAAACCTCCCTTCACAAGTGAAATATCTCATTATGGCTTTCATCAGTGGAGCATAACTGTCAAGAAGATAGGAAAAAGGGAAAATAGCAGTGATAGTTTCCCTATGTTCAGGCTTGATGAAAGGTTTATAATCCTCTAGATCAAGATGAGCTTGTTTAAACCACTTTTCACCATGATACGGGATCTTGGTAGCCTTGGACACATACCTTGGAGAAATTTTGAAGTCAAGACCCACCAATTGGAAGTGCTTGTCCTTGAATCTCAAAGCGCACAAATGTGTTAGTGGCGAAAAACTCTTGACTTCTTCTATCTTCTGACAGAAATCAAGACAGCCTACTTCATGGAAATTGAAAAGCACAGATGGGTGAGCATTGATTTCTTCTATGGAGATAGGCTCATATCTCTTATGTGGACCGCTCCTGTGATCTTGCTTTGGAGGCATTCTGACTTGAACAAGCTTTGAAAGAGGCAAACTGCCTTCACTGTATGAAAAATGTTCTGTTGGATTGAAACTAGTCACTAAACTGTTTGGACAGATTAGACAATGTGGTTAGGATAGATTGCAACAATGTTTCTTTGAATAAACCACCTCCGCACTCCTTAAAAAAATCCCTTCAACTCTGGATGCACTTCAGCCAGGCAAACTTTTTTAATATGGTAACATGTGTAAAGATGAGACAAACTCCTGTGTCAATTTCCTGTATATAGTGTTAAGCAATCATTCCTCCTGTGAATTTGTTAGAGGCAAACCAACACTTGCATTTGTGTCTCTAAAACAAAACTCAAATTTTAAAACCCTGCTCTTCAGGTCTTCTTCTTGAAAAATATCACAGTCAACAGCTCTTCAACATGATACAATGTAGTGAAAAGAAAAGGCAGACCTATGTTAGGTGTAAAATCAATGCACAGTGCTTTAGGAAACACACCCTTTATTTGTGAATTCAAAAGATCAACCACCACATCTGAACCTCTGTCTCAAAGTTAAATTCAATCATCAACAACCTCTGCCCTTCTTTTGTCCTGTTTCACCTTTGGAAAATCTCTGTCAACACATTCACAGTAGGAATAATACAGTGAAAGAAAGGCAATCTGCTAAAAGAGTGTGCTGTGAAAATGCCAAAATTACTCTGTTTTTTTGAAGTCTAAGATGCCAACAAATACACCTAGCTCCTAGCTCAAGGAGGCTTTCAACCATTAAAACCTTGCCCTGCATAAATGTGCCCACTTTCCACTGTTTGCATATGTGAAATCAACCCTTAGTCTTTAGACAGTCAATACACAGTTTTGGAGCAAAAATTGACAGAGTTTTTAGAGGAGTGTAAAGTTTTTAGACAGAGGTTATATGAGTTTTCTCTTTTTAAAACAATAAATGGTCCCTTATGAATGCAGCCCTCTGGTGATATTATGAAAACCTCTGTTAGGATGAATAGCACTTGCCAAATAGGTTTTGAACAACACAAAGCAGTCAATCAACAGCTTTCCCCTTTAGCCTCGAGGTGTTTTTTTTTAATAACACGGTAAAATGTATGAGAAATACCTTTAAGATTGATGAACAACCCTTGTGCAGGGCCGGAGTAGCATTGGAACCGTTTAAAACTTGCGCGGCACTCTTTTGACACCAGCCCGTCGCGCATACAGCCCTGTCGGGTCGGCCTGTCGGGTGGTCGGGCGGCCTGTACAGGCGCGTCGCGCCACTGTACAGGTGCGTCGCGCCAACAAAGGAGACCCGTGTAAATGCTGGCCCAGGCGCGTCGCGCAAAAACGCAGGCGCGTCGCTCGGCCTCAAACGAGCAGAAAAAACTTCAATTTGCTCAAAAATGCTTTGATACTTGGAGACTGCGGAGCTCGGTTTTGAATTTTGAAAATAACCTTCTTACTCTCCTATTCCACTCTCTTAAAACATTTTCAATGGCTACCTTCATCGTTTATTTGAAATACATAAATAAAGAACTCACGGTTGGCTTTTGAACACAGCGAAGTCTTTTTTTTTAAACAGTGGCATTTCCTCGCTTTGAGAGTTAATGTCTTCATTTGCTTTCTTAATTTCTTTATCACTGCAGGTATTTAAAATTTGCCGGCCCTATTTGGACTTGATCGGAGAAAAGCTCACCCTTTCCATAGACTTTCTTGCCTATACCATTTATGATATCTCTGCCTTTCTAAATGATGCAAAACTGTGTTTGTTATCAAGCTATTTTAAATAGTGACAGTTCATCAAACTTGCTTTGCCCATTCATGAAGTTATATACCTATTCACCTCGTCCACCTGAAAGATAAGCTTGTAAAACAGGAAAACAGGATTCTTTGATGCACGGTCACCATTTCGCTTTGACCAGTGTTTTGACCCCTTTTTGTAAGAGAGACATTCCAAAACCTCAACTCTGTCCCCTGTTTTGACACTTTAGGTGAAATGTTAACAAAAGAAAAGTCATTCAAAATCTGTCAAAAGGCATTTGAAAGCTGTTTTATCACTTACAGGAGATCGCCTGTGCCCTTCCAACTAGTTTAACAATCTCTGTTCTTAGGTGATTTATAGGTTTCCCTCTGGACTGTAAGTGCCATCTATTGGCTGTTTCCTTTTATATCATAATTCTCTGCTTTCTTGAAAAGCGCCCTTTGGACTCTGGACATGTGATATTGTTTTGTTGCTTGATCCTTCCCCTCAAGGAAACTGCCCCCTTTTTGGTATCAATAGCATACATATATTCAATATTTTCTCTTTTCCATTACAGGTACAGTCTGACAGACAGCTTTTTGAAGAGGGAAATCAATACCTTTGCATCATAAACAGTAACACTTACCTGTGCAATGACTCCTATTCAGTTTTTTGGTATCCTTCCACTGCATTCTTATATCAATCAGTTTCAGCAACCTGCAATGGCTTTGGCCATCTGCTCATACATGGAGGAGGCTCTTCATCAGGTAAGGTATCTGAAGGTGTTTTGACAACTCTGTTTGACACAGCTTTTCTCTGGGTGTAATGGTAAGTGAACCTCTTGAAAAACATCAATATTAGCATCTCTTCTTGCAAGCATCACTGTGTTTCAGCAAAAACCCTAGCCAAAGTAACACTGTCTCCCTGCACAGTTCTAAGGGTGACTGAGATATTTATCTTTTGGCTTGGTCATCTCATGACAGATTACTTGACAAATAACCTTTGTGACTATGAAGGTCAGTGCTTTTTGAAAAACCAAGAACTTTCCTCCTGCCTGTGTAATGGCATTTTGTCAGCATCTACTCCATTTGATCTTGTGGATAAACAGGCTTCTTATGATTGGAATGTTTACTGATGACAGGCCTTTCTAAAGTTCAATAATTCACATGACTTGAAAGTTTCAGATGACCTCCTTTATCAGACCAGACTCCTTTTCCTTTGAGCTAGCATATTTCAACTCTACTCCTGTTATGATCATCAGTCACATTCATAAAACCTGGAGTTTTTGTTTCATTGTTCAGTAAAGGCAAACCTGGACTTTTGCAATCTTCTAAGTCAATACTGGCCCGCGCCCTCTGATTATGGATGAAGGAGGCGCCCTAACCCTCTGCTTGTAAATGAAGGAGGTTCTGGGCCTTGACAATTTACCAGTTTGCTGAGACAGTGGTGACCCTTTCTTACTGTGATTTTCATGCTGGAAAGAGCTGTAAGGTCCTGATGAGTGAATTTTGTTTTGCAGCTTTATCTCAGGCTCATAATACATTTAGAAGCAGCTGTTCCTCTAACTGTAGATCAAGCATTTAATCCCGAGATGAAGTTATATTTCCTGCCTTTGTAGAAACCATAGAACACTGTGAAAAACCTAATAGTCAGCTTGAGATTGGGGTTTATGCAGTGCTGAGATCTAGGGGATATGAGTGGCGCGACTTAGGGTTGTTTGTCAATTTCATTTGCAAAGTAAGAGGTCAGTCATGGTAGGTCTGTTAGAGATGGAGGCTTTTTTAGGGCTGTTTGTCAATTTCATTTGTAAAGTAAGAGGTCAGTCATGGTAGGTCTGTTGCAGATGGAGGCTTTTTGGCTTTTTGATGATTGATGTTGAGTCTCAAAAGTATTCTCCATATTCATACATATTTCCATTATGTCATAACCATTTAGCTCTTATTTCATAGCCATTTGACCTAAAACCCTACATCAAGTAACCATTTTCATAAATATATGGGTTAGGATCCTTGTTTTCCAAAGTTATTTATTTTATGTATTTTAAGTGAATTTATAATTAGAAACTAGAAAATTAACATAGTTTCATATATCTATATATGTGTTATGAGTTTTGTGACATGTGTAGGTCAAAAGGAGACTTCTAGAAGACCCTTATGTGGCACTCTAAGGCCAAATTCGAATTTGATTGGAGAAGATTATGGGATCAAGAGGATATGTGTCTCACTTCCTTGTTGTATTGAAACTCTAAGAGGATATGTGTCTCACTTCCTTGTTGTATTGAAACTCTAGGAGGATATGTGTCTCATTCTTCAAGTTGTGTTAAAACTCTAGAAAGACATGTGTCTTATCATTTCCTATTTTGATTGTAACTCTAGAGATGGAGGGAGAGATTCATGGACTCCCATTAATGAGATGTCTCCTCATATTTTGTATAAATAGGAGAAGCTTTGTCCTATCATAGGTAATGAGAAAGTAATGAGGAAGTAATGATGAAGTAGATTTGTAACAAAGTTCAAGATGGAATGGGATGTAGATTTATGAGTTTTTGAATAAAGAAGCTTAGTTCTTTGATGCTATTGTGATATTATCTTTAAGGAGGTGAAGGACTTCACCAAATTGGTAGCAGAGGGCCCCTGCTATCCAAGGAGGCTTTTACATGTTTTCTAGATAAGTTGCTTTCAATTCTGTTTTGTCATATTTCTTTACTTAGATTTCTTTTTGAAATCATAGCTTTTAGCATAATTTTTCATGGCAGCCCGGGCATTTGCATATCTTTTGACTAATGACATGGAATCAATATTGTTCTGTTGTTAATTTACTTTTTGTTTAATTCCAGTATTGCTTTGTTTATTTCAGTCTTGCACATTTGCTTCAGTAGTTAGATTTAGATATATTAAATTGCTCATGTCATTTTCAGTTACCTCCGAAAGCCACAGCTGGACTGATGGTGAGGGATTGTATTATGAAATGTGTAGTTTGATATTAGTTTCCTTTCTGCAAAGTTAGATATATTAAATTGCTCATAACATCTTCAGTTGCCTCCGAAAGCCACAGCTGGACTGATGGTGAGGGATTGAATTATGGATGTGTAGTTTGATATTAGTTTCCTTTTTGCAAGTTAGATATATTAAATTGCTCATAACATCTTCAGTTGCCTCCGAAAGCCACAGCTGGACTGATGGTGAGGGATTGAATTATGGATGTGTAGTTTGATATTAGTTTCCTTTCTCCAAGTTAGAAATATTAAATTGTGCATGACATCTTCAGTTACCTCCGAAAGCCACAGCTGGACTGATGGTGAGGGATTGAATTATGAATGTGTGGTTTGATATTAGTTTACTTTCTGCAAGTTAGATATCAGTTACTCAAGTTGTTTATGGTTACTTCCGAAAATCATAGTTGGACTAATGATGAGGGATCAGAAGACAAGTTGATGTAATTTGGTTTAGATTTACTTTATTGCAACTTTTGGATTTCTTTCAGCATAGTTTCTTTTGTGTTTAGACAGCAGCAAGAATAGTTTGGTTTCATGCTCACTAGTTCATTGTTTTGATTTATTAGATTAGCAGCACCTTTTTCATTTCAGTAGCACATTTTCATTTCCTTTCAAGTTTTTTCATTGTATGTTTCAAATTCCTTTTTCAGTTTCAAGTTGGTAAATCATTATAAAGGACATCATTGCCTTGAATATTCATAACCATACTTGTCTTTTAGAATTTCCATCTCACATTAGGAAACCAACCAAGATCAATAAAAATCAAAAAACGACAAAAAGTAAGAGATAGGTTATCTTGCACATATAGTGCGCCACACTTCGTCAGCTTACGAATCCCTGGTTGATAATTTATGTTAGCAATTTAGGACACACTAAATTGACCAAACATTTTGGCGCCGTTGCCGGGGAAGTGTAACTAGGTAGCCTTATTTCTTACATCTAAAAAAATTAATAATTCTTGAGTATGCTCTCCTCTTGCACTTTGTGTGATCTGGAGGATCAGAAAAAGAATTGTTATGTGAAAAAAAAAAAGAGACAAAATAAACTTCATCATTTCAATTGATTCAATTAAAAAAAAAAAAAAAATTGAATACATTGTTTTGTTTAATGAAATATATATGTGTATTTTAAAATTTTTGAAATATAACATACATAATTTATTAACAAATCAATTAAAAAAAAATCTCATGGAAATAAGACCCACGCATATGCATGAGGCCATTCTTTGAATTGGCTTTACACATATATGCAGACCTTCAATCCACACAAAGACCCATGCACTACAATTTAAAAAAAAAAAAAAAAAACCTTCTCTTTTTCATATTCATTTTTCCTCAAACAACAGTTATTAGAAATCATTTAAAAAAATTTTTGCACACAATGAATGTATATCACATGAAGAAACTGTTGATGAGGAAAAGATTGCAAATTTTTGATGAGAAGAAGATTGCAATTTGCTGATGAAGAGAAGATTACAAATTCAATTGTAGGGCATACAATGGAAGTGTATCATATGAAGAAATTGCTGATGAAGAGAATATTTCAGACTGTTGATGAAGAGAAGATTGTAGATTCCATTGCAAATAATTGGAATGAGAAAGATCAATCTGAACTTCTCTATGAGATACAAGCCATTACACTTCAAAACCTGCAAAATAAAAACAAATCAAACCACAAGTAATTGCCAGAAAACGAAATGCGCCATTGTCAAAAACACCCGATTTTAAAACGTATTTTCTGAGCAAACCAGGACGAATTAGAAAAAAATAAAACATGGGTTTTTTCGGGAACGAGGTGAATTAGGTAATCCTTTGAGAACTTTATGAAATTCGCAGCCATTTGAGAGAAATTTAGGGTTCTTCAGAGCACTAATTTGCAGTGTGCGTGAGAGAAATTTTTTTTTTTTTATGATGAAAACAGTCACGGTTTTGAGAAATAATCAAGGAACTAATTTCCTTATTTGAGGGAAAATGTGGCAGAATTCATGTGTGGTGGCACATGATGAATGAAAAATGGATTATTTGAGGCAAACACATTATCACATGTGCATCAAATGCAAGTTGTATAAATTGAAAAGGACTCTGCCTTCATCTCCTTCATAGTTAGGAATTTGACTTTAGAAAATTCAAGCTTTTTATTTTTATTTTGCATGAAAGAGGCATTGGCATGACTTTGTTTCAAAAATATTCATAAGGACAATTATTTCATCCATGCTTTATTTCATTTAAAAAATAAAAAATAAAAAATAAAAAAATTTCAAAAAAATAAAAAAAATTCAAAAAAAAAAGAATTCAAAAAAAAAAAAAATTTGAATCAATGAAATGAATAAGTTATTTGCTCACTTTTATGAAGGTATTGATTAATTTTGGACTGATGATGAAAGATGAATGGCTAACTTTTTATTCAAGATTTTTAGCAGCTGAAAAACCTCATTGTTCAAATCACCCTAACTTTCTCATACAAAATCAGATTTTGATGATTTAAGTATCGTTGGAAAGGTCTCAACAAGATCTATACAATGAGAAATCCATCATTAGAGTTTGAAATGGAAAATAATGAAATAAATTGCTGAAAAGAAACTACATTCAACTTGAGGCACTAATTTCAAAACAAGTATAAATTCTTTTGATTTTTCCTTTGAGAACTTGTTTCATTAATACAAATTCTTAGTTTTGTGTGTAAATGTCATAACTAGAGAGATTGATCACCTCCCTCCCTTTGATAATCTTACATTCCATTGCAGAAGAAGTATTAGTTTTTTTTGCAGGTTCCAGGAGGAAGGACAAATGACTACAAGAGAATGGTGTCTCTCTAAGAGACCAATTTGTTTCATAAGAGGATGATCAGCAACAAAGAGGAAATATGTTGATGTAAAATCAGATCCAAACACTTGAAAAAATTTCAGATACTATTGTCTCCATCACATCCATACCTCATAATAAACCATTCACCTCATTTCACTTCATATTTTCCATTTACATTCACATCCACTTTCCATTTCTTTTTGTCCATTCATAACCCACAAATAAAAGCAAGAGGCTCATTCACATACTTATTGCCCATTTCCATTTTCATCTTCCATTTCCATCTTCCATTTCTTGTCATTTTCATTCCGCAAATAAGCCCTGTTTCAATGCAAATTATTGAGTCCATAGTCCTTTGAGTCTAAGTTCTTTGTAAAAACACCTTGAGGCTTGCATGCCTTAATGGCAAGTTCTCATGCTGACAAACAATGGGAATACACTAATGTCCCTTGTTCGTCATATCTTCTAGGTGACTCGACATCAGCAAAATCATTCGTACCTAGCAAGATGTGTTTGGGCATCTTGACTCTCATTGTCATCAATGGTGAGAGTTCTCGTGTTTACTAGTGGCATCCATTAATGGCCACTAATTCAACAATTTCCTACTATGTTCGACATCAGAACATCTTTTCACATAGTAGGAATTATTCCAATGAGTTTTGAAGACATGAAGACTATTATTTTCAGTATTTTGGAGCAGATTCAGCAAGTTTTAGTAGAAGCAATAAAAAGTCATCTCATCTCTTTATCCATGACTCCTCTTGTTCAGCCACTTGAAGAAGAATATGATCAGAATTTTGCAGCCATCACACATACACAACTCATCCACATTTAAGGTAAGTGAAGGTATGTTGTTTTCTAATTTTTAGTCATCTAATTCATTAGAATGCTAAAATTTTAACTTTGGAAAAATTCCTCACTCCCTTTTTCACATTGTCATATCTTTAGCTGGGGGGAAGGGACATCATTTCATATCCACATGTCATACACTATCATACATTTTCATTTCATTTCCACCCACATATACTTCCCAACCAACTATTGTTGCAACATGATCCAAAAGATTATATGCCTTGCAAATGATCAATTCATTGATGAAGTAATTGATTCTAAATGTTTCCATGAACTTTGATGCAACAAAGAAAATAAAGCATTGTTACACAAGAACCAATGCTCAAAAAAAAATAAAAAAAATGGTTGTAACACAAGAACCAACCATTGAAAAAGAAGAAGAAGAAGAAGAAGTTGCAATCAAATGTATTATACTTTTCCAAAAAGGAAAATATCAAAAAGCAAACTTTGGAATGAATCTATATGAGTCAAAACTCATAAAATATCAACTCATGGACAAATGAATCATTGCAATAGTTGCATGAGGACATGTAACAACTTCAGTTGGGGAGTATGTTGAGTATCAAAAGTGTTCTCCATATTCATACATATTTCCATTATGTCATAACCATTTAGCTCTTATTTCATAACCATTTGACCTAAAACCCTACATCAAGTAACCATTTTCATAAATATATGGGTTAGGATCCTTGTTTCCCAAAGTTATTTATTTTATGTATTTTAAGTGAATTTATGATTAGAAACTAGAGAATTAACATAGTTTCATATATCTATATATGTGTTATGAGTTTTGTGACATGTGTAGGTCAAAATGAGACTTCTAGAAGACCCTTATGTGGCACTCTAAAGCCAAATTCGAATTTGGTTGGAGAAGATTATGGGATCAAGAGGATATGTGTCTCACTTCCTTGTTGTGTTGAAACTCTAAGAGGATATGTGTCTCACTTCCTTGTTGTATTGAAACTCTAAGAGGATATGTGTCTCATTCCTCAAGTTGTGTTGAAACTCTAGAAAGACATATGTCTTATCATTTCCTATTTTGATTGTAACTCTAGAGATGGAGGGAGAGATTCATGGACTTCCATTAATGAGATGTCTCCTCATATTTTGTATAAATAGGAGAAGCTTTCTCCTATCATAGGTAATGAGAAAGTAATGAGGAAGTAATGAAAAAGTAGTAGAGAAGTCTTTTGTAACAAAGTTCAAGATGGAATGGGATGTAGATTTGTGAGTTATTTTTAATAGAGAAATTCAGTTCTTTGATGATGTTTTGATTACAACTTTAAGGAGCTGAAGGACTTCACCAAATTGGTAGCAGAGGGCCCCTGCTATCCAAGGAGGCTTTTACATGTTTTCTAGATAAGTTGCTTTCAATTATGTTTTGTCATATTTCCTTACTTAGATTGCTTTCTGAAATCATAGCTTTTAGCATAATTTTTAGCTTTTAGATTACAGTAGGCAGCCCGGGCATTTGCATATCTTTTGACTAATGACATGGAATCAATATTGTTCTGCTGCTAATTTATTTTTCTTAGTTTTTGTTTAATTCCAGTACTGCTTTGTTTATTTTAGTCTTGCACATTTGCTTCAGTAGTTAGATTTAGATATATTAAATTGCTCATGTCATTTTCAGTTACCTCCGAAAGCCACAGCTGGACTGATGGTGAGGGATTGTATTATGAAATGTGTAGTTTGATATTAGTTTCCTTTCTGCAAGTTAGATATATTAAATTGCTCATAACATCTTCAGTTGCCTCCGAAAGCCACAGCTCGACTGATGGTGAGGGATTGAATTATGGATGTGTAGTTTGATATTAGTTTCCTTTCTGCAAGTTAGATATATTAAATTGCTCATAACATCTTCAGTTGCCTCCGAAAGCCACAGCTGGACTGATGGTGAGGGATTGAATTATGGATGTGTAGTTTGATATTAGTTTCCTTTTTGCAAGTTAGAAATATTAAATTGTGCATGACATCTTCAGTTACCTCCGAAAGCCACAACTGGACTGATGGTGAGGGATTGAATTATGAATGTGTGGTTTGATATTAGTTTACTTTCTGCAAGTTAGATATCAGTTACTCAAGTTGTTTATGGTTACTTCCGAAAATCATAGCTGGACTAATGATGAGGGATCAAAAGACAAGTTGATGTAATTTTATTTAGATTTACTTTATTGCAACTTTTGGATTTCTTTCAGCATAGTTTCTTTTGTGTTTAGACAGCAGTAAGAATAGTTTTGTTTCATGCTCACTAGTTCACTGTTTTGATTTATTAGATTAGCAACACCTTTTTCATTTCAGTAGCACATTTTCATTTCCTTTCAAGTTTTGTCATTGTATGTTTCAAATTCCTTTTTCAGTTTCAAGTTGGTAAATCATTATAAAGGACATCATTGCCTTGAATATCCATAACCATATTTGTCTTTTAGAATTTCATAAAAATCCAAAAATGACAAAAAGTAAGAGATAGGTTATCTTGCACATATAGTGCGCCACACGTCATCAGCTTACGAATCCCTGGTTGATAATTTATGTTAGCAATTTAGGACACACTAAATTTACCAAACACACATCATGATGGGAATTTTTTTCCTACCACCTATTTGGGTCTTGACAAGGTGTCATTGATCCTTGAGAAGATTTCATTTCAAAATCCCATGAAGTGCAAAGACAGGAATTTGATTTGGGAAGATGGTAGCCCTCATGGGAGGAGTACCAAGATGAAGAGAGGAAGGAAGCATCCAAAAGGGTTTGAGTGGATGTGGTTGATGAGCAAGGAGCTAGGAGGCTACTTGCAAATTTATGATACCAGGCAACAGGAGGCTTGCCTGCGCTGGTTACTCTAGAAAGAGTTTGGCCATCACCTGGAAAACACTCTTCCTAAGAGTAGGAGGATGGATACTTGCATCATTGAGTAGCATAGAGTATGGATGCATGGTGTTGATGTGATAATCATATCATTCATTATGTCTTCATCACATGAGTTGTATGATGGAAGTATGGGGAGGCAGCAAAATGTTTTTTTGCTTTTCTTGTTCTTGGGAGAGCAAGAGCAGATTTTCTCTCACACTTTGCATGATGTTGCAGGAGGAGGAGATGGCATTATCTCCTTGGTCTTTGATGATGATTTTGAAGCACTTACATCTTGGGAAGTATTCCATATTTTTTTCAGCATTATTATAGGAGTCTTTGACAAGGAGCATGTCAAAGAACGGAGCATTGTATTGATAGGATCTTATTTGCATGAGCTCACAGTGTTGTCCCCTTGGAGCAGAGATTTATGGAGGGAGTGTCCCTAGGATCACTTCACATTGTATGCACTTGGTGAACAAGGAAGGGATGATGATGATATAATGGTGGATAGAGGCATCTATCACTATGGCATATTCTTCTTGACTTGGATTTCCAAGCATGAAGAGGATTATTTTCTTGCAGCACATGGTTCATTCTCCTTCATAGAATGCCAAAACACTTGGAGGACTCATTTATAGATCTATGTATCATCTTACTTCTAGCATGTGGTAAGGAGTTTGTTTTTACATTCATAGAATTGCACACTCTTACCATTCTTATGTAGTGCATTACTTCACAAGAAGGCAAGCTTGTTACATTGCCCCATGAGCTTTATTGGGCCAATCTATATGATGGAGGCAACCATCTATTATGTGGCCTTGGGAAAACGTTTTATCATCACATTTATGTTCAGTTGCTGCACTATAACATGTAGCATATGAAGATGTGCATGATTAACCATGTAAAAGGAAACATTTTTCCTTGTACTTTTCTCAAGCAGCAGCTTGTAAAACTGTGTTGTCACCTTGGGGAGAGCTATTGGTACCTTCTTGCATTACTTGAAACCTTTAGAATTTTCTTCATTATATTGTTGATCATGGCTTCATTTTCTGATGTGGATCAGATTTTTATAAGAAACATGATTATGAGATAGGCACATGAGTTGGATGTGTCCTTGAGTGGGAAAAATTCTCACATTTTCTGCAAAACATGTTCTAATGGGAGCATGGGAGAAGATATGGCCACCACTACTACATATGTGTTCTCTTTTTAGGTGGACCATGAGATTTATATTCATCCATTGTATAGCCATGGGCAAGTGTTTGGTCTTGTAATATTGTTATATTCAACCATTTACTATTCCTTAGTAGATGTGATAGATTTTGTATGCCACTTGCCATGTTCCTTTCTGAGATTGCAGTGGATGAAATTGTGTTGTATCCTTATGAGACATTGTTTGTATCATGTATCATCATGTATAACCTTTAGCAAAATTCTCATTGGGATGTTCTATGATGACCATGTCCTATTCATCATGGATGGATTTTTTTGGTCCAACTTGTTCTTCATTGTTGGAGGAGAATTCCTTGGAGGATTGTTCTTCACTTTGCCATTTAAGGGCAATAATCTTGCAGCCCAAGATCAAAACACACTCTAAAATTATCCTAAGTGGAGAGGAGGATAGCTTGGGTAGGCTATGATGCTTACCATGTTCAAATCTTCAACCCACCTTCATTTCCAGAGCTTGAGGTGGAAGGAGATTTTCAGGAGTTACCCTGTTGGGAGGAGACTCATTTTGTTTGGATGATTGCTTGTTGATGGAGGATCCATATGGGGAAGATGTTCCTCATCACATTTCAGAATCCATGCCTTGAGTGGAGACCTTCCAGTTCTATCCTTGAATTTTCTTAGGGACAAACAACATTTGGTAGTGGAGGACTGTAATGTTCCTAATTTTTGCCTTCAATAAATAGGAACATTAGATTTTGATAATTTCACTTATAAGTTAAATAATTGGGTAAGGAGGCCAATTCATAATAAGAACATGGATAAAATCCCTCTAGTATGAGAGGGAATCAGCTTTGGAACTAGATTTCACACCCTCATGTGTGAAAGGGGACATTTTGCAAAGTGGCTTGGTTAAGTTTGACCCAGTCAAATAGCGTTGTGTATGAGGTGGAAAGCAATACATGGGACAGTGCAGAGATAGAGGAGGGAATATTCCTTTATGGAGGAAACCCTAATGGATGGGGCCCATGGAGAGAGAGCCTTCACTTACTATATATGAAGAGGAGGAGAGCCATTGTTATTCATGCTTGTATTATTCATTTCATGTCTATTCAGACATTGTGCATTCTTTCTTGTTTAGCAAGAATTTTCGGGGAATTCCTGTTTAGGATTTCCTCACCTTCTTGACACGCCTCTTGAATGTTGGTTCTTCATTTTCTGCATCTCTTAGCTCAATTCCAAAGTATCCTCCTCAGGGACAACGTTATTGCTACAGCAGCGTAACTCTGTGTTGTAGGGTGTTGTAGTGGAGACTCCACAACACCTCTTCCATTTCTTGTTTTTCAGAGAGAGAGTCTTTACTTTATTTGGAAAATCATATTGGAAGCTTGGAAGCTGATTTGTAGATCTTGTCACTTGGCCATAATGTTCTATTTCACTCACTGTGCAGTTCCTCTTAGTGACTGCATTATTTTTCATGGACTACCTGCAGTGAGGGTTTGAAGAATGATTGGAGGGTGAGATCTCAAGTGCAAGGATCAGCCTTCCACTTTGGAGATCCATTGGAGAAGGTCTACTTCATATTGCACATCATATTTAGTCTTCTCTATTGAGTTCTAGATTTGAGTTGCTACAACTACCCAGCAACTCCGGTATTTTTTCCATTTTGTGTATTTCAGCCAATCCCTTGGAGGATTGTTGTATTGTTGCTTTCAGGGGTTAGATCTTTGCCCCCCCACTTTATTCGAGCCATATGTTGTCATATATTTTATTTTTTATGTAATATGGATCATTAACTCTTATAAACTACGTCCTCATAGCCTAGGTTTATGTAGAAATAGCAATGTTCTCTATTTTCATGTACTTGTCTTGTTGAGGCTTGAATTTCCTTTCTTGAGTGGAAGTTTCCTCAAGAACTTGTACTCCTCTGCTGCTATAACATTATTTGATGGCTATTCAGATATTTATATGCTCATGGTTGTAAAATACCATTGTCTTTTCATTTCTTGTTCAAGAATTGTTGCACTCCCTCACCGAGCACTTTCTGAGGATATCTAGTAGTGGGAGATCTGTTTAACCACTCTATAAGAATTTCTTTGGCCCCAACTCTTGGATTTTGGTCTTAGATACATTGGTCTAAGGGATCCAGGTATTTTTATCAAATCCCACTGCCTCCATTTCTGGTTCTTTGTTTTACAGCCATGGATTGCTAGTTGTCCCAATTTGGGAACATTACAAAGAAGTTGGAGTCAACTGCAGAAGTTGGGATATTTTTGGGGTACACAGAAACATCCCATAATTATGATGTGTATTTTCAAAATATTTGAATTACTGTGGTGCAATGGGATATAAAATTCAATGAGGTGAAAACCATGAAGTTGTCGCTTGAGAGGGAGCTACACTAGCATGCAGAGGAGGAGCTACTTGTTCCCGAAGATGAGCCTCTAGATGTGGATCATCCACAGGAGGAGATTCATGGAGTGGAGGAGTCCACTGATGTAGAACTAAACATCGGAACTAGTAGAAAGCATACCATAGAAGCTGAGAGAATGAAGCGTGATACGGCACAGACTGTAGGAGTCCCTACATCACAGTGCAGACAAAGAAAGTCACCTGACCGATTTATTGGATACATGGCTCTTATGAGCAAGTGTATCATGACAGAGCCATCTTATTTTGAAGAAGCAATGTAGGAGCCTACATGGGTAGATGCCATGGTGGAAGAGTATGACTCCATTGTCAGAAACAGTGCTTGGGAGATTGTTCCAAGGTCGGTGGGTAAATCAGTGGTAGGTTCAAGATGGATCTACAAGGTAAAGCAAGCTACTGATGAGAGCATCGAGAAATATAAGGAAATATTTGTTGCTCGAGGCTTCTCACAGATCGAGGGGATTGATTATGAAGAAACCTTTACACCTGTCGCACAATATTATTCCATAAGGCCATCCTTTCTCTCTCAGCATAGATGGGTTGCACATTCATTATATGGATGTGAAGACTGCGTTCCTTAATTGGATCACTGAGGAAGAAGTGTACATTGAGCAGCCTGAAGGATTTGAGATCTTCAGCAGTGAGTCGCATGTGTGCAGACTCAAAAGAGCTTTGTATGGGTTGAAGCGAGCACCATGTTCTTGGTACACATAGATCAACAGATATTTCACAGGACTTGGCTTCACGAAGGGTGAGGTGGAGGGTAAGATTTTAATCATTTTTCTTTATGTTGATGATTTAATATTAATGGGTGATCAGGAGTTGATACACTCATGCAAGGAAAATCTTGCAAAGGAGTTTGAGATGAAGGATTTGGACCTCCTTGATTATTTCCTTGGATTGGAAATATGGCAGCAATAAGGTGAACTGTTTGTGTCTCAAGGAAAGTATGCTCGGGAGATACTTGGTAAGTTTCACATGGAGGATTGGAAGCCCATGGATACTCCTCTTCCAGGAAATTTGAGGAAAGAGGATGCTACATTGGCAGAGGTAGCGGATGCCACTATTTATCGATAGTTGGTGGGTCCGCTCATGTATTTAGTTAATAGAAGCCCGGACATATGCTATGTGGTGAACCAGCTTAGTCAAGTGATGGTTAATCCTACCAAGCTCTTTTGGAAGGCAGGAAAGCATGTCCTGAGATATATCAAGGGCACATCTGACTATATCTTATGGTACAGATAGATGGATGAGGTGAAGTTGCATGGCTTCATAGATACAGATTGGGCAACCATCCCAACAGACAGAAAGAGCACATCAAGAGGTGTTTTTAGTATAATATCTACAACAATTTCTTGGTACAGTAGAAAACAAAGATCCATGGCACTCAGTTCAGTGTAAGCAAACTACATGGAAAAAATTCAAGCTACATGTGAGGCTATCTAGATGAGGAAGATCCTGGTTGGTTTGTTCGATTCACATTTAGATCCTACAATGATACATTTTGATAATCACAGTTGCATTAAAATCTCGATTAATATTTTGTTTCATGATATATCTAAACATATTGATATCTCATATCATCATATTAGATATTTTGTGTAGCGTAAGATCATGTTGCTTTAGTACATTCCTACGGAAGATCAGGATGCAGATATTCTCACGAAGGCACTCAACAGGAGAAAATTAGAATACAATAGAGGCAGGATCGGGGTTAAGGATAATCCCTATCTTTTTAAGAGGGAGTGTTGAGATTGAACAAGATGATGAGCTTAGTGAAAAGTAAGCACCTTCAATAAGTGGGGCCCATAGGCTATTTTTACGTCTATGTCTATTTTTAAACATGGTGAGCACATTCTAAAAGTTTGCTATTTGCAGATGGTTGATCAAATGTGAAAAATAGATGAAATTCTATTTTTAGAATATTGGGCGAAGTCTATTTATAGATCGTCAATCTAAAAATAGGTGCATGTAGATTATTCTTAGCCCTTAATAATAATTAGACAATAAACATCAACTTATTCCCTTGTAGCACTTTGTTTCAGTGAACAGATTTGGAAAATCAGTGGGCTGAAGGAATTACAGAATTCCTAGGGTTATTGGTGACTTGTGCATGGAGGAATCAGTTAGAACTGAAGTGGAAAAGTTATGCCAGAGTTGGAAGAGTAGTTACGGGAGTTGTTGTTTAGTTTAACTCAGTTAAGTGAGTTAAACTCAGTTGAGCTAGTTGTATCTAGTCTAACTGAAAGATACACTAGTGAGAGTTTAGTGAATTAATTATTTAATTAATTCATAACTAGAGACTCACTTACAATTGAACAAATACAACAGTTAACTACTTGCATGTCAATTCCAGTGGAGACCCAGTTGAGAGATAAGTGAAAGGGTGAGATGGACTATCTGTTTTGACTATAGTGATGCATTCAATGAATCTGACACACATTGGAGATGCCAATGAGGATCAGTCAAATAAAGTCCAATTCGAATTCATTCAGAGGTCTTCTTCATCAAGGATCACTACAAGAAAAAGACACCCTAGAGGAGGTTATAAAGGAGGTTTTTAGTGTTATAAAATTGGCCAAAATTGTAAAAAAAAAATATGGTACCACATCCATTTCTGGGAATGGAGGTTTTGTCAGAGATTTTAATGGAAATTCAACACAACTAAAAAAATTGGGTGGCCAGAGGTTAGTAGAAATGTTTTTTCATCAGTGTGCTACTCTAGCTTTAACGCACCAGTGCGTACATGTATAGGGTGCCTTGAGGTGGTCTAAGGAGAATGCACCGGGTTGTTAAGGTATAAAACAACACCAGGCATAGTGTTGGTGATACAACACATAGTGTTGTTCTAATTGGTCTTGGGATTTGAGTGGTGCCCATAGGTCATATCAATGCACTGGTGTGTATACCTTTATGATGCACCGATGCACCATATCAAAAAAAGGCACCGAGATTTATAATTGGTATCGGTATTCGTGCGGTGCACATGGATCATAAAAATACACCGGTGCTTATAGATACATAAATGCCCTAGTACGCAGTAGCACATAAAGGCACTGATATTTATAATTGGTATTGGTATTTGTGCGGTGCCCATAGATCATAAACGCACTGGTGTGTATAGACACCGATGCATATAAGCACCGGTGCATATAGACACATAAACGAAACGGTTGAGAGTTACTGACATGCACTGGTTTTCATTTTGTTTTTTTAGAAACATCAACCTGTGACAGTCCAATTATTGTGATTATTTTAAATTCATTATTCATCAAAAGTCGACACATCTTATAACAATATTTATATTAATTAAATTTTTGTTAATTCATTTGAATGTGTTTTTTGGATTAATTTGTTATATCATATCAGAATTATTGTGATTTTTTAAAATTCATTATTCATCAAAATTCGACACATATATATCTTATAACAATATTCATATGAATTAAATTTTTATTAGTGCATTTGAAAACGACAATGGAGAACGCGATAGTGACAATGGAGAAAGCAATAGAATAAATTATAACATATTTTATGATTATATATATAATATATATGAATAAGACAGTATTTATCATACAAAATGGGACAACTAATATTCGTACCCCTTTGCCTTTCAATTAGGACACTATGTCCATTACATTAAACAAAATGTTTGATTTCACAGACATATTTCAAAAAATAAAATGCATTGCTTTGATATCCAAACATAGTGATCATAATTCTTCACTCTAACTACTATCACTGCTAGAGCTACTTCCATGACTTGGGTTATTTTCAGGAATGTTGTGTTCATGACATTGATTGTTTTCTTCTTCTTCACCTTCCATCTACAAACATAAAAATAAATTGAAATGAGTTTATATACATTGGTGAGAATATTGAAAATTGCAATATTAAATAATATACATCAATGTAAATCGAAAATAAAAATGACGTACCATAGCAACAATTGACTCACAAACTATACACATTCTTTCAAAACCATGTACCATGCCATCTTTCAAAATTTCATCTCTTGGCACAATTCCATAGTTTGTTTCTTGCAAGTTTTATACCCCATAAAAAATCATACATTTAGTATAAAGGATGTTTTTTTTCTATTAATTATAAATGGAGCTAAGCAAAACAAGATCGATAGATGCTTACAAATTCCACAATTAAATTCATATATGCTAACATATACTCACACCCCATATTTAACCCAATTTCAATGAATTCGTCTGATGGTTCTTCTTTGTATGTTAGCACCTGTTTGAAGACATTCAATGATGATTTTTGTAAAACAAGTTAAAAAATACGAAAAGGAAATCTAGTTAAGTTGTTATAAGGAAGTAACAATTACTCAGAAACTTAGAGATCAACCATTTTCTTCCGTGTCATCCTGTTTTATGTGTTGAATGGGTTCCATTTTCTTTTCTTTTCTGCAAGAAAATTATTGAAGATTAATATCTAATGCTAATTTTTTTATTTATTGTACCTAATGATCGAAAAAATAAATGATTGCATGTTACATTTTAAGCACATTGTTGTTGTTGGAAAGAAAATCTATACATTCGTTCGACTAGATCCCTCAAACTTTCGTAAAAAATTTTCCTCCTTTCGTTAGCTTCCAGCACCACTCCAGATGAGCTAAGGAGAAATTGATTTTCATTTGCATGTTCTATTTTTTCTATTATTAGAACAACATTCCTTTTCTGAGTTGTTGGTCCCTGTAGAACATTAAATATATGTGAATTAGTAAAATTTTTGACACATGTTATCTAATAATTTTAAGTATATTATTAATGATAATTAAAAAAAGAAACTCATATTGGATCGATAGTATTTTTCATTCACCTGATTCATCCTCTTGCAATTTTTCCATTAAACTTTTACGCTCTTCTGGTCCTACATCGTAAATAATCATATCGAGCTTCGTCATTTTGTGGCTCTGCATGATACACAGTAAACAATACATATTAGTTAAACTTACATATAGTTCAAAAATAATATTTTTTATAAATTATTTACAAAGAACTTGCCTTTTTTTCTTTTCTTGATGTGTTAAATAGTATTTTTGTTACTTGATCTCTTGTCATACATTTCTTTATCAATATGAAACCAGTACCATATCATTCATTAATATATTTATAAATAAATTCTCAAATTTTCAAGTAGAAAATAAATCTCAAGACACTGGTGCGCCTTTCATGAGATCCGCACTGCAGTCGGCGCGTAGGGATATTAACAATGCACCACAAAACAGTATAATACACCATACAGTGCGTTGGGTATTATAAACACACCGCAAAAATAGTGTAATAGGCCTAACGGTGCATGGGGTATTATAAATGCACTGCAAAAAACGTGTAATACACCATACAGTGCTTGCCTAGTTAAATGGAGCACCGGTGCCCTATTTCATATTTGGTCCACGGATTTAGAAAAAAAAATCATTTTTTTTACTACAGTACTTTCGCGTTGCGCTGTATAATACAGCACACTGGTGCGGTAGCATGCACAGGGCACACCAATAAAGAAAATCCATTTTTTCAAAATTTCACGCAATGGCCTAATGGATTGGGATCCAACTATGCAAGTCGTCCCGTGGGTTGGACGTCAATCTAAAATGAAAAAACCTAATTCTAAAATCACAGAAAATTGGAAAAGAAAGGGAAAAAACAAAAAAATGAAGGGTTTAAGGTAAAAATGGATAAAACCGTAGAGAAAAGTAAAAAACTATAGAAAAAAAAAGTAAAAAAAAGAATTAAATTTAATCACGAGATGGTTTCAAATTCTATGATACAGGGTTTGAATAACCAAATTTTTGGTTTCTGATTGTCTGAATACTTCTGTTCGAACGTATTTCGCTGCTCCACAGTGCCCTCCTGCTCTCTTGCTCAAGGTCTGTCTGCTGCAAATATCTGGCTGAAAATTTTAGCAAAAATAGTGAAATAATAAAAAACATTTAGTATTTAAAGAATTATTTTATGAAATTATATTTTTGAAAATACTTTGTCACCCATTTTTCAAATTGCCGCTTTTTTTTCACTTAAAGAAAATAGATTTGTGTTTTTTTTTATTTGCGTTTATTTGTTACCGACGCGGAAGAGTTGTGATGCACCAGTGCATCTTATTAGTATGACACACCAGTGCATGTTAGGATGATAAGCACACCGGACTGTACAAAGTTCCTTTTTTTTTGTAAGATCATAATAAAAAAATGATAATTATAAAGTACATGAATTTATTTTCATTATTTTCTAAACTTTATTATGTTAAAAAAATTCGTATTATTCTAGATTTGTTATTTTACAATTATTTGAAAATTTATAAATTTAAATATTTTAATAAAATCATTTCACATTAATAGAATTAAAATTTTCACCTTCATAGAGTTAAAATTTTACAAATATTTTACATACAATTATAATTTTACGTTAATTTCACATGATGATGATGATGGTTAATGTCCACTGAGACCAACTAAAAGTATAATTACAATTACAATTACAATTACAATTACAATTTTAATTCTACATAGAATTACATTTACAATTTTACATAGAATTACATTTACATTTACAATTACAATTTTACAAATATTTTACATACAATTCAATTAAAATTACAATTACAAATACAATTACAATTTTAGAATTTTATATACAATTACATTTACAATTTTACATAGAATTACATTTACAATTACAATTACAATTTTATAAATATTTTACATACAATTCAATTAAAATTACAATTATGAATACAATTACAATTTTACAATTTTTCATATATACAATTACAATAATTTCAGAATAAATTAAATATTACAATTAAAATTAAAATTTTACATTAATAAATATTTTACATACAATTACAGTTTAAATTACAATAAGTACAAATACAAATACAATTTTACATACAATTAAAATTTAAATTACAATTACAATCACGACATAATATTTAATAAATATCATGGTCATTTAATATTAAATTAATTAATAAACATCATCACGATCATGATAACCATCGTACAAACATCATATTCAACTAATAAACACATTCAAACATCAAATTAACATTATATATTAAGATCATCACAACACAAAAATCAAATATACATCTCAATATGTCAAATAACTCATGCTATCACATATACACATCTATCTGCAAGCTAAACATTAAATGAACATATCTAACATGACCTAACAATATGTGCCACATCATGATGATCACCAACATGCAATTAAGTACAACTGCAACATGAACATAAAATACATGGACCATATATATATATATAACTAAATAATGTTAAAGGTATACAACTGTAATATAAATGTCATGGATTAGGCGCTGGTGGTAGTATAACAACATCAATAGCAGTACAAGTGGATGCCTGCTCAGTAAATCTGGGTGCAACCTCGACAGTCGATGGTCGAGCCTGCTCATGATCATGATCACTAGTACCGATCGATGCATCCGCTGGTGGTAGTACAACATCAATATGAGCAGTAGTAGTGGAGGCCTTCTCATTCAATAGTGCAACCTCAAAGGTTGATGGTCCAGCCTACTCATGATCATGACTAGTACTGATGGATGCAGCAGCAGGCTGCTGACTGGATGTGGTCGATGGTCCACCCTTATCTCCATGATGACTGTCAGATGCTTCCAGTGGAGCCTCATGCTCATTAGGTGCGCTGCGATGTGAATGATCATGAGATGCATGTGAGTCGCTGCTCATGGATTGTCCATCACGTGCCGCGGCTCAGAAAAGGGGAAATGGCACTGATGCTTGAGAGCTCTAGAGCACTGAGGAAAGTGAAAAAAGAGGTTTTCTGGCCGTTTTTTTTTAATTTAACCGTGTTCCAGTGGGCGGGGTTTTATAGGCGTACCGGTATGCTTACCTACAACCACACCAAGGTATGTCAAATTTTGCTTGTTGTTTATAATGCACCCAGGCGGTTCTCTAACACCGTACCAGGATATTTCAGTTTTGGCGTGAAATTTTGATGATGCACCAGGGTGGAATATCCGTAAAGCACCGATGTAAAATAGTTCTAAAGCAATGGTTTTTTGGCCTTAATTTTTTTTTATGTAATGGTATTCCGGTGCATGCAATTTATAGGTGCACCGGTGCTTTGGGATAAGAAAACATTTACGCATTTTTGTTTTGGCGTGGTGTTTAATGATGCACCGGCATGGACAAGTGGTGAAGCACCAGTGCATTACAGTAATAGGATGCCTGAAGGTGTGTGTACATCGTGCAACCTGTCTGGTGTGCCAATGTTTTGTGCACATCAGTGCATTCTATGGTAGGGTGCGCACTAGTAATTGAGAGCTCAGAAGCACTGGAAAACTGAAAAATCCGGGTTCTTTTGATGTATTTTTTTTTTAATTTACCCCTTTACCTGTGGGCATGGTTTATAGGCACACCGGTTTTGTTTCTTACAAACACACTATTTGGTTTGTGTTTTGGCACGATGTATTATGATGCACTGATGCAGTTTCTTTCTACCGCACCATGTGGTTTCAGTTTTGGCACGGTGTTTTATAATGCACCAGCGCAGAAGAGTTGTGACGCACCAGTGATATATAATAATAAGATGCACCGGGTAGGTGTGTACAAAGTGCACAATTTCTGGTGTGCGAATGTTTTTGTCTGCACTGGTGCTTTCTCGGTTCCAGAGCATGGGGGCGACGTGTAATGATAAGCGCACCAAGAGGAAAACATCCACAAAACCCTCCACCCGCCAACCTCCTTTAGTAACCTTCGTTAGAAACAGATGTATGGGGTATCTTTCTATGGGGTTCATCAAAAACATATGCTAGAGGGTCTTTTCCTTGTAGTGGATTGCGTAGTGGAGGCAGGCTGTCAAGAGGCAATAAATTGGTTCATAGAGATGCAAATTTCTACATAACAGTGTGTAATGATTGTTGATTGTAATGAGAATTTGATGTACTAATATTTGTATGAGATATTTAAATGATTCAATTGATATACATAATATATTATAGTTGGGGTTTTTAGCTTTAAGCTTTCCCGTTAAACAATTGTGTTTATGTGCGATTGATTTTCATCATGAGTTTTGCAATTTGCGATTTAATTTCCACAAGATTAACAGTGGAAGGATTTTGTATTTACCAAGAAGATAAATATTGTTAGATTAGGATAATCCAGTAATACATAATTATTAATAAATTTCTACATGAATGACATGTAAGACCCTATCAATGAAAATGTTAAGACTAATGAGTGTAACACCATATATATTATCTAACTTCTTCTTCTTCTACCTAGAAACATTTTAATCCTGTAGATGGTTTAGATGAAATGGCTAGCACATTTTCAAGTGTACTTAGATGAATCAAACCATACTTATAAGAAAAGAGATACAACTCTTATAGCATATTTTACCCAAATTGAGTCAACATGAGAAACCTTTGACTTCTTTACCTTCATGCATACCTTCTTCTCTTAATTGTTCCTCTTTTAGAGTAGAGATTCAAGTCCTACACTAATAGTTGTGTCCAAGATTTGGTTTATAGTGTACAACCCGAGTCTTGGGACATAATTTTCCCTTTTACATCCTACATCTTTCTTGAAAATTCTATATTTTTTCATTCTCATGGATATTATCTCAACCTACTTGTCCATAAGGTCGTTAGGTGCAAATCATTGTAGAATTTCCCTAACTTCTCAAGCCCCTAGTTGTCAAGATACATTCACCAAGAGGATAGAATGAAACTTTATAATATGACCCTAACAAGAGGAAGGGAGCTAGATTTAGTTTATTCCAAATCCAATTACATCCAGTATGATTTATTTGGAAATTGTGAGGTCTTTTCCATATTGTTGAGTGCGTAGAGACTATCTCTAGGAGAAGGTTGGGATTATACAGTGAGGAGGAGGAATCTCATGTTGAAGGTATGTTGTATTAATTTGGATTATTAATGAATGTATATGATTTACTTTATTTACATGATGTGTTTATCATGTTGATGTTTATATCTTTTTCTTGGTAATATTCCCTCTACCGGAGGAAAAATTGTTTTTCATAGCTATGCACGTGTGAAAGAGTTTTATATAAAAAATGATAGGAATGAGATCTTCAGGAGAAGCAGGTTCTCTAGTCAAATCTTCATATCCAACATTCCTCATCAACCTGCGGGGTTTAAAGTATATTATCTTGAGATTTTTCACTGAAATTTTATATTTGAGTGTGATTTACATTTAAGGGATTCCATTGATTTCAGCACATGCATGGTCTACAGGGTTCTTGGAAAAGCCCACAAAGAAATAGATTTCTATACTATATTCATTATGTTTACAAAAAACTTGGCAAATCAACTAGCGAGTCTAGCCCTAGTCTTGTGCCTCTGCTCTTTTGGCTTTAGATATTGGTTTTTTTTTTGTGTTTGAATGTTATCATTTATTTTTCGAGCTAGTCTCACTGTATTTCAAATTAATTTCCTTAGATATGAATAGATATTTTCTTGATTTAGGTTTTAAATTCACATTGGTCCAAAGACATTGGTCTATAGTTGATTGCAATATTCTGAGTAAATATATGGGTAATACACTTAATACATGTGTCTTAGGACACCTGCGACTCACGATTTACCTGTGTATTCCTTGTAAATTGAGTTTTTTAAGGGTCTCTAGAATTTAAAAAAAAAACACTCTTTTTTTGTAATTATTTTGGTTTTTTCCTTGTAAACCCTACAATGTATTTTCTTCGATAAGATGCCATTAGGAACCTCTTCTTTTGATGAATTTTTTTATGACTATTTTCATATTATGAGGAAAAATAAAATCTAGCTTTTATGAAGGTGTTTGTTGGAGGAACAATATCTATCTCACATTTTGTAGATCTATCCCCTACTAATTGTATAAGTATAGATCTATTTGAGATCTATTTCAATAATATGTTTTTTGAATTGCATCTGATTTTTTTTCAATTTTGGTGTGTTCATCATGGTTCTTTTTCTCCATTTTTTAAATTTCATTAGCACCCTTTTCCTCTATCTATTATGGTTATGAAAAATTAGATCTCAAAGGTCTAGTTGTGTTTTTTGGGTCTTCTGCTTTGATTGGATCGTTAAAATTCTTCATTTTTTGAACCACTCAAATCTTTCCCTTCAATTACAGTTTGTTTCTTTACCTTTTATAGATCATTGTTGCTTCATTGTTTTTCTATCTCCATTCAAATACAAATCTAGAATTTTTTTTGCACTCCTTTTTCATGTTTACCCATGTGTGATAAATTCATTTTGGTGATTTTATTTTACAAATGCAATTCCAATATTTTGAATGCTTGGTGTTCTTACTTGGTTTTTATTTGAAACACTTTTGTGTTTCTTCTTCAGTTTTTTTTTTCTATCAAATTTATGTTGTGAATTTGGTGAATTTTAGGAGTGAATATTGAGAGTGTGAGAGGTTTTCTGTCATTTAAAAAGGAAAAGGAATATATTCCTTTCTATAGCTAGTTTTGATTAAATGAAAAATGAATTTCATATTGCATACATTAGGATTGGGTCTTGTACTTACACACCATATTTTCTACACACCACTTCCCTAGAGTAAATAAAAAATCATAAAACAAATGCTTAATAAATATTATTCAACATTTTTCCTTTCTTTGGCAGCACACCAATAATAGCCCACACTACAATATTCTATTAGGGGGATGAGGTAAAATCTCAAATATCATGAAAACAAACATATTATATTGATTTATGGAGATAAAATACATTTGCAGTGACATATTTCCTCGAAAGCCCTTCACATACAAGCATAAATCAGGAGGTCATATTGATCCCAACGTAAAGATATAGCCTACTTCATTGGTCTTGGTGGTGTTGAGCTGCACATATTACTAAGGGATCTCCTTGAGAGGTGTATAGCTTGAAGTGAGTAATATATGTGGAGGTTTTGGGCCTAGTTTATTTTTTGTTTCATGTAGACCCAAATGATGACTATTCACCCAAGTTAAGTTTTATTATGTGTTATCCATAACAACCACATTATCAGGTATCTTACATGGGTGATGGAGAGGGAACATCCTTGTTGTATCGAGAGTCTATGTTAGTTTCGACTCAATTGGTTCTCCTCGAGGGCACCCCATGACTCAAAAGTGTTGTCGGTTCTACACATAATATCCATTAAGTAGGAGCCTAACATAATTTTTGTAATCACATCTTCCAATTTGATGGTTATTTGGAACACAATGGATTGTTCTATTGTTTTTCCATGTAATTCCCAAGATTGGGGCATATTTTTGACTTCCTTGTGATGAATTTCACAGTGGGGGGATTGATGAGGTGTTTTTGTTGCTGATTTCTTCCTAGACAAAGCATCTATAGAGACTAAATTATGGTAAGAAGGGGGCACACGCCCTCCTGTAGATGAAGATTCCATAGGTTCATTAGAATCAAGATAAAAATGTAGTCCTAGAAAAATATTAGAGTTAGCTGTGGAAAATTGGTAAAGGTCTTAGGGTTGTAACACATGTAAATCGTAAACCCATCTCATTAGCATTGTGAGAGTGATAATTTATGGGATCTCCACCATAATAGTATAAAATCTTATCAATTGATTCAATTAGTTAATTATTACCCCTTATTTTCTCTATATATATAACATTGATTATAGCATGTACCTAACAATAATTGTAATATTTATATATAATTATTTAATACATTTTTTACAGCATTAATTATGAGAACTAATAAGATAATAAAAAAATAATATATTAGATACTTAATTATAACATTTTACCTAACAATAAATGGAACAAAAAAACAAAATCCAAGCCATAAGTGACCACTTCTGTTATGGGGCCACCCCACCCTAAAGAAAAGAGTGCATTAGGTTACACAATGAGCTTAAGACACCTTTTGGTAAAGCTAGCAATTTTTTTTGTAGATCGGGAGTGGTTAAAGCGCCAATTTGTGGAGAACTAATCTTCCTAGAAAATATAAGGATTTGAAGGTGAAATTTTTTTAGTTTGGAGGAAATTTTATTCAGAATATCTCTCCAATGAATATTTTTCAGGGAATTATCTTTTAGGTCGGATCCCACATAAATGATTAGAAGAGAGGCTCAAGAGAAACGCAAGAGACAAGTGAGATGAGCTTGAATGTTGGCATGGGTATTGAAGGAGAAGACTTAGGAATTTTTTGATCTATTTGAGTACGAGATGCTATCATAAAGTCATTCAAAATGCACTTGAAGGTGAAATATTCTCGAATTGAGGGATCGGCCATCAACATAGTGTCATCCACAAAGTCACGGTGGGTTGTTCGTGGTAATTAATTATTGAGGAAACTTCCCTGTAGCACACCATTAGGCATAGAGGATATGTGAAAACACTTGATTCCTTCAACAAATAGGGAAAAACAAAAATTTGAGAGTGGGTCTCCTTGGTGGATACCTCGAGAGGTGCTAAATGTATTGGAGGAGGATCCATTGATAATGATAGAGAAGAAAAGGGAGGAAAACAAGGAAACCACCCATTTAGCCCAATCATCAAAGAAAGAAAAGTATTTCAAAATTTGGAAAAGATAAGCCCAAGTAAATTTATCAAATTCTTTTATAAATCCAATTTGATTACCATACCTTCTTTTCTAAATTATTTAATAGTGTGTATAAGTGGATGTGCTACTAGATACCATCTAGGATTTTCCAATCCTCACAATATCTCGACTGCTCCTTGGAGGTGAGAAAATGAAATAGGGGTTTGAGTCTATTGGCTGATATTGAAAAGTATTTCGTACACCATGTTGTAGAGCATTATAAGTATGAAGCTACTTTGGTATACTACTTGTGCTGATTTAGAAGCAAGAGTGAGGAAATTGGCATTTATAAAAGGGAGGATAAATCATCTTCTTTGTGATTCCTCCACTAAATCTAATATATCCTCACCCAATAATTCCCAACCCACTTGGAAGTTATTTGAGGTGAAGCTATTTAGTCGAGGGACCTTATTTTTTGGGAGGCTCATCACTGCTTCTTCAACCTCCTACAAGATAATTTTCTTCATCAACGCCAGATTATAGTATTTAGTGCACAATATTAGAATGTGGGTGATTTTTTTCTCCATGGATCGTAATATGTTTTTGTTATGATATTTAAGGAGATCCCTAGAGAATGAAGTAAGTTATTTTTTTCATTTCCATGTGATCAAAGATTTGTTTCCAATTTTGATTGGTAATTGAGAGGATATGGTTATGATGCTTGTGTTTCAACATTGATTTGTGGAAAAACCAAGTGTTCTTCTTCCCTTCCCTATGCCATGAGATCCTATATTTTTTCCTTCATAATGTATTCTCTTACTTTAGTCATTCCTCTAGCTTTTTAAGAACATACCCCTCCTTCTTCGACATATCTTCATAACACCCTTAAAGTATCATTTATGGTTGGATTTGTTCCCTTTCATTTTTTTAGATTTTTTTTTTCCTCAATGATGTTTCCAAATTCTTCACGGTTCCACTTTTTAATTAAAAATTTTAGATTTTTGATGCAAGGCTAGCCTGCAATACCCAGAATCTTCACTGCCTATGCATATAAACATACATCTCAGCATTTTCCCAATCAAAACCTCAATGTCCGGGAAATTCCAACAACTTAATCTGCGGAAGCTCTCAAACATCCATTCACAAATTTTATGGTTCATGAAAACTCAATAAAAATCAATCACTATATATGGAAGTTTCCTTTATCCTCATTCATATTTTAACTATCAATCCAATCAACTTAAAATGCTCTCATACTCAAACCCAATATCTCCTATTCATCATTTCCATTGAAACATCAACATTCACATATCGCTGGATTCAATCAAAAGAATCCACTCATGTCTTAAAAGCTTGACTTTGAAATTTACACTACTGCAAACCAAGTGATGTATAATTCTTCTATTAAATTATCATAGAACATGTGAAAAAACCTTTGAATTGGTTTATGTTTCAATTTTCTGCTCAATACACATGCGCCCCTTAAACTTTGATAATAGGTTAGCCATCCAACGCCCTTATACATTCATTTCCAATGATACAAATTTCATAAACCCAGACTTTGTTCAAATAACAACAATCGATCCCTGAATTATCTTACCTTTGTCATTCTTCGCGTCCTTCAAGACTGATCAATACTTCCATGCTTCAATTTCTTCTATGGCAATTACAAACCTCGGATTTATATTCAAAAGCCAATTAGTAACACAACATCGCTCTCCCTTAGTAACATACCATAAATGTTGCTTCAGCTACCACCATAAATGTTGCTAACATTGGTTTTACACCTGTAGATGCTACCCCACATGTTGCTACCTCCCAAACTTCCTGCC
Source organism: Pinus albicaulis (assembly GCA_034641835.2). NCBI lineage: Eukaryota > Viridiplantae > Streptophyta > Pinopsida > Pinales > Pinaceae > Pinus > Pinus albicaulis. Next base: position 107,047 of record JAXQQM020073600.1, read on the forward strand.
CCTCTACAACATTCTTTTGCTAATCACCTGCAAATTCATCTGCAACTTCTTTCTCTGGTTCAAATGTCTCCAAAAAACATCTCAGCCATTTCTCCTCAAAAATTTCATCAACATGCTGCAAATTAGTTCCAGCATAACTTTCATCTTCTCCTTCGACAATCTTCAGTAATTTTCCATCATCATCTTGATTGATTCTGGCAATCAAATCAAGTTCTTCAAACACTGTAGCCTCATCTTCTATCACTGTAGAAACTTCAAAAAAATTTCCACCAGTCTTCTCTTGGATATACAGACAAGCCAACTCTTCCTTGTCACCCATGGTAACAAGCCTTTTCTTATGAGGAATCACTGTCTCACCTTCTTTCAAAACAATTCTTCTTTCAAAACAATTCTAAGTGATGGAATGTCTTCTGCATCACCTGTAAACACAATCAAATTGTCAGCTTAAAAATCACAATATCCAATGGTCTCACTTGTTGATTCGGTCATCCGCAGCTCCAAGTCTTCTTCATGACTCAGAAAATCTTCACTAGATTTGTCCTCAGCTTCCTCTGGCAACACTTCAGTATGCTGCTCAGAGTTCCTTCCCAACTTCTCTGTCAGCACATCAGTATGCTGATTTGCATTCACCATGAGACTGTCAGCTAGTCTCTCCTTCTTTCCATCATCTGCTTCATAACTGTCATTCATGAAAACTTCCTTACCTTACTTACTCAACAAATTATCCTGTACATAAGTCCTCTGCCTCTCCAATTATCTTCTTTGAAGATCTAGTTTCCTATACAATTCAACAATTTCATTAGGAGTAGAACTTGGAAACTTTACACAAAATTCTATACCTTCACCAGCTTTTAACCAATCATCAACTGGTCCTTCTCTCTCTGCACCAACATTCTGATTAAACTCCTCTGTCTGAGATCTTGCTATCTCAACATCAATCTGAATAGCCTTCAGATTCAATTCTATCTCCTGAACAAACTCTAAAGCTTGCTCATCTCCCTGTACTGTACCTGCAAACATACACAACTCATTAGTTTTTAAACCACAAGACCTTTCAGTCTTGACTACTTCCTCCAATACTTCCTTCTGAATAGATCTGCATGTGGAATCTTCAAATTCCATCTCTGGCTCAAGAACTCTAAGTTCCTCCTTCAATAAGGCAATCACACTCTGCCTCAACCTCATATGCAATGGTTTCCAAATCACTCTCTTTCCCTTCAGTGGAAAGATCCATCCTCTTTTCTGAATTTCCTGCTCTTGCAGCCATTCTTCTAGTACCTGCAATTGTACCTTCATTACTGCAATTTCTCTTTCTCTGACTTCATCAGTCATATCACCTATATGAAATTCCTCTGAACCTCTTTTCTGATCCTCCATGATCATCTTATCCCTGATTTTCTCACTCACCATGAGTTGCACTAGCCCTAGAAGCAAGCTCTCCTACTGCCCCTTACCTCACCAAGCTCTCCTCACTCAGTCTTTTGGTAAGTATTGGTTCACTGCCTCTGGAACCTCTTGAGCACTCTCCTATGCTCTCTCTCTAGGCTATCTCTTCAACTCACCTTCCTTCTTCAGGACACTGCAATTGTTCTCCATATCCATCCTTTAGCTGAATGTCAGGTTCATTGCCATCATCTTGTCTGCAACCATAAACTTCAATCATAAATTTCAAATCAGAAAATCATCTCACCTTTAAGATCCTCCATGATCTTTTCCTCCATTTTATTATGCAATCATGTTCACTGCAATTGTGTAGCTGGCATATCAGATTTAAAACACATTCAAATAAAAAACCCTTCAGTTCTCAACTGTACTCATTCAGAAAAAAAAACAAACATCTTCAACAGAGCCTTCCTGCTCTGATACCAAAAATGATGCAGGGATAGCCTGAAATACCCAGAATCTTCACTGCCTATGCATATAAACATACATCTCATCATTTGCCCAATCAAAACCTCAATGTTCGGGCAATTCCAACAACTTAATTTGCGGAAGCTCTCAAACATCCATTCACAAATTTTATGGTTCATGAAAAATCAATAAAAATCAATCACTGTATATGGAAGTTTCCTTTATCCTCATTCATATTTTAACTATCAATCCAATCAACTTCGAATGCTCTCATACTCAAACCCAATATATCCTATTCATCATTTCCATTGAAACATCAACATTCACATATCGCTGGATTCAATCAAAAGAATTCACTCATGTTTTAAAAGATCGACTTTGAAATTTACACTACTGCAAACCAAGTAATGTATAATTCTTCTATTAAATGTTCATAGAACATGTGAACAAACCTTTGAATTGGTTTATTTTTCAAGTTTCTGCTCAATACACATGCATCCCTTAAACTTTGATAATAGGTTAGCCAGCCAACACCCTTATACATTCATTTCCAATGATACAAATTTCATAATCCCAGACTTTGTTCAAATAACAACAATCAATCCCTGAATTATCTTACCTTTGTCATTCTTCATGTCCTTCAAGACTGATCAATACTTCCATGCTTCAATTTCTTCTATGGAAATTACAAACCTCATATTTATATTCAAAAGCCAATTACTAACACAACATACCTTCCATGAATTCAATAGCGCTATCCCTTTTACACAATTTCCACAGCGTTTTCTCTGCATTCGATTTTAAAAATCTATGTGTCAACTGTCCCATTTTTCTAAGCCAGAACTTGGCGCTTTAGCAAGAATTAAACTGCTGTAAGTCGATCTTACTCTTCCAGCAAACACGCCTTTAATTTAATTCATGCTGTAATCACACAATTCCACCTCGATTTCTTTAACGCATTTTTTGTTGGATACAGAGATTCCACGACATCAGTTGGGTTTCACTTTGTAAGATGATGCTTCTTCAAAAGCATCCAATTGAATTCCATTCAATGATACACCACCAGGTCTTCAACACTGTTGAAGTCCTTCAAAACGCCCTTCCGGCATTTCTTTAACACTGTAATTCGACTTTGTCAGATTGAATTCTTCAGCACTTGTAATTCAATGACTTTGCCAGCTCATTGACTGGTGTTCCTTCCCTGCAATTCCAATGTCAATTCACTATATACAAAATTTTAATTATTAAAGCTGATCACCTTCATTGCCGCTCTCTCGCTCTTTCTTTGCTGAAATCGACTTTAAAACCTTCACAACTCATGATCGATGCTTCAAATTGCCAAGTAAACTTCTGGCAATCGTTGTGGGTATTACATCCCAATTGTACGCTGTATTTCTTCCTCTGTACTTTAAAACAAATAGCCAATTATAATTCAATTCATCATCATTACTATGGATTGGTTTTAATCGTTCACTCACTTCTACTGTGACATCAATTCAATAAATTTTTTACCTCCGATCGAGCTCCAAACTTCATAACGCTAGTCGATCAACTGAATTGTGAAACGATTTAATTCTTCAACATTAAATAACAAACCCCTCTGTGCCCAAATCACAGCTACGACCCACAAGATATCGACTTACAAAACTTATATCATTCTACATCACCGGCGCAATCAATACAATAGTTGGATTTTTTTATTAACGCATTTAAAAGTACACATGTTCATACCCAGCTCAGTGCTTTCACCATTCGATTAGTGTTTTGTTGTGTTTTTTTAACAAAATTTCATCGATTATTCAAATCGAACTGTGAATCCCATGCAAAACTCGATTCATTCAATTGTCTTTGAATTCATAACCACATCCAATACAAGTGCACATTATTCAACTCTCAGTTTCAGAATTTAACAAGAACATCCACTATATATAATCCCAATCAACCAATATATATAATCTGAAACAAACAAAATTACTTACAACTCTTGTTTGGCCAGATATTCGAGATCTATGGCCTTTTACAATCGCCCGAAGGCCTGCAAGTAGAAAATTGCTTTCTACTCACACCCTCACTCTCTCTTCAACCATTCAAGTGTATTTTCCTCACAAAAACCACTCATATTTATACATAAATAGTGCATTAAATTCACTCCAAAAATCCCTCCACCTAATCCTCAACTAAATCTATATTTTAGGTGTGGACTCAACAAAGTCCCATAAATAGACTACCTACTCTCTAATTTTTCTCCTAATCTATTTCTCTCATATCCTTTTAATTAATAAAAGAATATTTACAAAATCCTCACTTCTCCAAATTATCTCTTATTTTATTTAAAAATAAAAAATTAATTAATAAAATAATAAAAATGTCACACCCCCTTTTATTACATATTTACAAATGAAAAATGCCCTTGATGCTCCTGCATCAATTTTTAACTTATTTTGAAAGTTGAAATAGGGGAGGTAATTGAATTATCCAATTCCTGCAACCACTGCTCAAAATTCTCAAGGAAGGATGGATGTGTTAATAAAAAACTATCAAATATGAATGCTCATTTTTTGGTTGCTTCTTTGAGGTCCAATTGTAACACTATTGGACAATGGTCTCAACTTTCACTAGGAAGGATGGAAGCTTCGAAAATGATGTTTATTTCAAATAATATTTATGAGATAATAAATATATCAAGATGACAGGCTCTCTCATTCCTACCTCCTCTATAATTTTCCAAATACATATTCCATTAACCATTTCTATCTCAGCTAAGTGCATGTGTAGAGTGGAATCTTTGAAGGATTGTGCTTTAATGTATAATATATGAAATCCCCCATATTTTTCATCTACCAAGGTAATCATATTGATGTACCATCTAAGAATGAATTTCTCAGTCAACTTCAGTTGTTGAAGCTTAATGAGGTTCTTGAAAAAATAAAACTTATCCCGTGCAAGTGCAACCCATATACTGTTGTTAAGAAACCCTTCTCCCACTAGTACAAAATGGCTAATTAGTTACTAAAAAAATGACTAAAATTTGCATATAAATGACTATTTTTTGTTCGGTGACCAATAGTAGCTAATTTACAGTATCTTATAATGCGACCAATTTTTGGTCATTTTTAGCTTAGTCATTAATTGGTTATCTCAATTTTGTTGTCTAGTTGTATATTTGTTCATTAATTTAGTCACTGATTTAGTCATTAATTTAGTCATTAATTTAATCAATGATTTGATCATTAATTTGGTCATTGAATTAATCTTTGATTTGGTCATTAATTGTCACAATTAATGACCAAATATAAAACAAAATATATTACTATATGATCACCTGAGAAAACGAATTAATGACCAAAGAAATATGACCAAATTGTTGGTCGTGTTATAAGATAATGTAAATTAGCTACTAATAGTTGTATATATGCAAAATTTAGTCGTCATTGTTAGTCACAAATTATCATTTGTATTAGTCATTTATTCATTATATAAATGATTATTTTAGTAGTTTATATTCATTTCATTTACTTTCATTAATAATCATTATAAATGACTAATTTAGTGGTATATTAATTTTGTTTTTGTTCATCATTAATCAATATAAACTACTAATTTAATAGTTTTAAATTGATTTTGTGATCATTATTAATCAACATAAACTAATTTGTATGATTTAAAAAATGTCATACAATGTGCATGTTCATCTAATATGAAAAGACAAAGTCGCATATTTTAATTACAATACTAAATAATATCAAGTTCAACTATAAATAATTTCAACCACATAAATTATATTATATGAAATGTTAAAGTATTACAATATGATTTTCCAACTTAATATTAGCTGGACTAAAATTTACATATGAAATGGTGTTTCATCACTTCAGAACATTATCATTGTTTTTTCAAGTCATTGCAAGTGAATTCACCAACTCTGAAGACTTGACCACCAGTCTTTATATGTGTTTCTTATGTGGGATATTGGCTCTTAGAGTATCACCATACCAGTTCTCCTCTCTCTCTCTCTTTGCATGTCGCTCCAATGTTATTGCTCCCCTCTTTTTTCAATTCATGCTTCTTACCATCAATACTGAGTTCATTTTCTGAAAACAAAAGAATATACAGTGAAGAGTGTAAAACATGAAAGACAATGAACACTAGAATATAAACTAAATTAGACTATAAATAATTTATATGACATATACCGCAACATCAACAATGTGAAATCCGTTTTTCCCCATACAAGTAAAAAACACAAACAATGTTTCTTCATTGGGGTGATAACTGCTACTATAATGTGGCCAGATAGCCTGTATAAACAAAGAAAATAAAATATCACCATATATAGAAAAGAACACCTTAGTGACTTAGTATTCAACTTTCAAGGAAAGCTTAGGAACAATCATGTCAACTAAGTTATATGCTAAAAATCTCAAGCTGTAGATAACTTGTGAAAACAAATAATCTGAGGTGTGATGTTTAATCCTTGTTGTTTTATTCACAACAACATTTCATTTTCTAATAGATGAACTTAGTCAAGTATATAAACAACATTTACTCAAATAACAACATGAAAGTAAATTTTTCTAATAGTCATGAAAATATTTTAACACAAAATAACTATAATGATTCCAATCAATATAGTGTAAAACTAGTTTCATCTTCAAGCTTTGGTTGTTGTTTAAATGGACATGGTACTAAGTATTTTCAATTTCATAGCTAAAATAAAAAACAAAATAAAAAGAAACATCCAAAATACAATCAAACAATAAATAGAGGATATCACAGAATGGAAATTGCAATTATAAAAAAATTGTTTACCTATCCACTGATGTCGTGTCTGGCATTCCTAAATAATTTTCTTGTCCAAAATAACCATGAGGTGAAATAATCACAAAATTAAAAACCATAGGAATTACTACTAGAAATATTTCCAAAGTTGATGGCTTAGGTGTCTAAGCGATCTCTAACAGCGAATGAACCATATCCAAGACGTGGCATGCATCGTCTTTTCCAATCACATTTTCTATAACCTGCCCACGATAGAGTCAAGTAAGAATCAGACAAAGACATTGACATTTTTTTTATCTTTTATATCTATAAAATTGTAATCTGATTTGCTTCATGAAAATATTAATTCATATTTAAAGCCTTCTTGACATATGAGAAAGTATCAATCAAATAGGACATCAGAAAAATTGGCCTCAATGACATCCTCCAACAATTTCTACAATATCAATATTTTTCTTGTTGTGATATCTTGGGTAGAAAAAAGAACACATCTACAAAATAAAAATGCAAATATTCCTTATGGTCAAACTTTGTATATGGTGTATTCTTAAGCAGTTTTTTAAGATGTTCCTCCACCTTTACCAAAGTGAATTGTAGCTTGGTTAAACTATGTATCCTTTCATTTAGCATCAATTTCTACAAGATAAATGTCACACATTATTATTTCTCATTTCTCAACATGGTACATATGATAAATTTAAAGTCACATAAAACCAAGAACAAACCCTTTTCTAACCAAAACAAACAAACAAACAGTGTCTCTAATAAAACTTCATTATAATATTAGAAAATGAAAAGAGAGTGTACCATTTTTGTTGTTTGAATTTGCCTATTTTTGTTATGAAAATGCTCGAGCGTCAAGAACCAACAAATGTGAGGGAAGTCATAAATGTGAAAAAAAAATATGTTGGCATAATTTGTAGAGTTCTTCAAAATTATGTGAATGATGCCATTTTTGGATGTGGTAAATCTCATAATAAAAAATGGCATGTATTCTAATAAATTACATTGCAATGACTACCATGGGGCTCCACGGGTTATAGGTCCTCCGTATGTTAGTCTTGATGATGAAAGAGAGACAACAATGATAAGTATGGGCTTTCCTAGTTTGTATGGTGGATATCTTCAAACCAAAGTCATCATCTCAATGAACCTAGGTTCTGACATGGTAAACCTGGATCTGGTCTTCACCCAAATTCATTCCATCATACTTTGTCAAGACTCAAGAGGACATAATGGTCCTTCAACTTATAATAGGGTTTCTTTTGAGGTTATAAATAAAGCTTACCCAAATAAAATGGATCTTTGGGCTCCAAGAGATATGGATAATTTAAATGATAACACTTATATGTTTTTTTCCCAAGATTCAAATGTAGGGATAAATTTTGTGGATTTTACTAATAAATAGAATGAGAGAAATAATCCATAAGGAGAATCTATTGGTCATTGTGATTAAGGAAATACTCGAAGATAATAATATTATTTAGGTTCAAATCAAATATGGTGTTGATTCTTGTAGCTCCTCAGTTGTTGGTATTTTTTATGGTAGGAATTTCAGTTCTTCAAGGGTGAGGTCCTTTAGCATAATTGCATCTACCTTCGTCATATCACCAAAAAGAAAAACAAAATAAAAAAAGAGTAAATATGTCAAGTTTAGGGAAAATCCTATTTGTATATTTTTCAAGCTTATAGTTATTTTTGACTCTGTTATAACTCTATTGAGAGTCAAGACCACCTACTCTACAGTAAAAAAATGGCAGAGGAGCCATTATTCATACCTACCCATGGTCTCTTGTAGGCATGATAGAAGAATAGGTTGAGCCATTAATTAGAATTGCACATATATTGAGGAAAGGCAATTCATTATCTAGTTAACCAATTGCAAATTGAACCCTATATGGATGAGTAGCCCTAAATAAAGCCAGCTTTCTCTATCATATGCCTTAGAAAGACAAACTAACATTTCTTGTAATTTTTTTGGTTTCATGTTATAAATTCCTTGTTGGGAAACTCCTATTTCGTAATAGATTTGTTTCCCAGGTAAGATACAAATTTTTTCTAATGATATGGAATTAGCTTAGTGGATTTTGACCCAACATGACCAAGGAACTTGGGAGCCTTGGGCACATCAACAATAGCATCCTCCAATGACAATAGAACAGCCTCCAACCTAGAAGCATCAAAATTAGATATAGTCATAATTCATAATTGCAAATGACCATAGATTGTAGCAATCCTTAAATAAATTCAAACTTGAATAAGAACAAACAAAAAATTTCACTTTACCCTTCAGTAAGTTGTCCTTGATTTAGCAAGAAAGGCTTAAACTTACATAAATGTGTAATTAGATTCCCCAGAACATCAATTTCAACATCTTTCTTGAAAAAAGAATCTAATATTCAAATCGAAACCATAGTTGAATGGAACAATGGTGCTTTAAGGTCATCTACACAAAAAATTTCCTCCTTCAAATCTCTCACATTGGATGGTATGTCATGCAAAATTAAGAAAAAAGTCAAGGAAACTTGTTGACTTCTCTAAAATACATAATGAAAATGCATGGAATATTTATAAATGAATGCACCTGTAATATTATTTGATTGCCATTTTATCCTTTTTCTGAAGTTGAACCTCAATGAGTTGTGAACTCAAAGTTCTTTGAGAAGAATGTTCTTACAGTTGAAATTCAGCATTTGCATTCTTCCCACCTCCATCACCTGATGAGTATGAATTCTTAAACTCTCTTATGTCATTATCCAAAACATTTCTTTCCTAGACACATGATTTTATAAATAAAAGCTTTTATGCCACATAAGTCCTTGTCAAAATCTCATCTCTCATACCAACTGGAATTCTGTCAGAACTGCAACCTGAAATCAGACCTGCACCTATTCGTATATTACTCAGGATGTGAATGGTGGAATATCTGCTAGAGAACTCTTAGCATATGGTAGAGGCTAATCCCTCCCTCTTACTCCCTTTCCAAGACCTCCCTTAGGACCAAGAGTCAAGTGGCCATCATTAGAAGCTTTGTGTGTTGAAGGGCTTGCAATAGACTGATTTTCAAATTGAGCCCTATCCACAATATGAGCATCTTGACTAGTGAATCCATAGTCACGTGGTCCCATATGGGGTTGTGGCCCTTTAATCCCACCCATATGTGGAAGTTAACCCGTCTATGCACCTGCCATGTAAGGTGGCATTGCAGGTCCTCTCCCACCATGATCTAGTGGTGTCACATGTCTCCAACCCGAATGTCCCATATTGGTACCTCGAGAGAGGCCTCCCTGTCCATGTAGTTCTTGCACAGCATCCCGATGCACTTCCTTTATTTTCTTGGGGCCCTAAACTTTCTTCCTTTGTTTCCATCCATTCCTCCTCGGATCAATCATATCCTTCAACATGAACCTTAGCCTAGACGGAAGCCCTTGGTTATTGGAAATTTTTGTCATTCTATCAAAGTAAGAATCAATATCTTCCTTGGCCTTTGAATGGGAAATCATATGACCAATAGTGCTCATCAGTTTGTGTAGGGTGTGGAGCCTGATTATCTTGTTTACTTTGTATCATAGCTTTGGACACCTGTACCTTAAATGGGGCGGCAACGCCGCCCGTAAATTAATCGTTGCCGTGGGGGGTCCTGGGGGGGCAACAACGACTTTATGGAGCCCCCCTCCCTTGGTGGGGGGTTTCGGGGGCAGCGCCTCCGAAGCTAAAAACAAATGTAAAATTTCCTTGTAAAAGTATAGTAATTTCTAGTCAATCTGGGCCGTTCATTAGGCAAATGATCTGACGATAGAAGCTATGTTTAGTTTAGGTTTTTTTTCCCTAGAAGGCAATGTCTCACTTTTATGAGGGTATTGTATTGCGGCTATGTATTGTATGTGTATTCTCGGAGCGATAAACAGAGAGGGAGACTATGAGAGAGAACAGAGGATATTACAGTGGATCTACTGTAGGTTTTGTCTCTTCATTTTGTTGGATAATAGAAAGGAAGGACTGGCTATTTGGGGTGGACGTAGCCCAAACTAGGTGAACCACGTATATCTGTGTCTCTCTAGTTTTATGTGTTTTGTGTGCTTGTATTTTCTGCATATTTTATGTGTTGCATTGCTCCATAATATACAGTTTTCTAATAGTTTTCAAAAATATTCAACATTTTCCTCCTCTCAATGCTAAAATTCACCAATTAATTTCTTGATGCATGAATGCATACTTCTTTCAGTCAACATACTTTCTTTACAAATCTCACTAATAAACCTTAAATATCCTAACATTCGTCATCATGCTGCAGCCTTCTTCTCCCATCTTTCTTCTGCTGAAAGGATTTTTTCACCATGCTCTTTTGCTTTCTCAGCCTCAGCCTCTTCTCTTTCATATTTTTCAAATTCTTCCTAACAATTTTTCAATATAGCTCGCTTGAAAAAAACCTTCTCACTATCTTCTTAAAATTCTGATATTCCTACAGCAAGCTGAAAACTGAATTTTGCATACATTTCACAAAAAGGCAGCTCCATCAAGGCTTTGTCAAATATTTTAATATTATACCATGAAGACATGATGCAGAGTCAATGTTCACTTCTTTAAATTGTTCAAAAAGTTTCTCAAAGTTTTGGGATGTTAATTTATGGAGGATGGATTTAATTTATCTTTGTTTCAACAGATCCTCATCAGAAACCTTGCCCACTTCATATCAGTTCTCTAATATATGAACTGTGGGTAGAGAAGGTTGTGGAGAAGGAATCAAAACATTTTGCGAAGAAGAAGCACGCTACTACCTATCAGCATCAGAATTATTTCTCACTAGACCAACTTGTGGAAGTAGTGCTTGCAAATAAGGCCCTCTAGGAAGGATGACATTCATACTCATTTGTGTTGCACAGGTATTTTGTGAAAAGCCAGTATTATAACCTTGGACAGGTCAAAACACAGTAGAGGAACCACCAAGATCTGCATCCATCTGCATATCACAGCCATCAACAAAAGCATCCACCAGTTTGGCCCATCTATCATCATCCAAACTAGCCATATTTCTCCCACGATGTTCAAGTAGATAATTCCCACTCAACTACATGTCAAGTCCTCTTGTAGTACTTGTTAATGCATCAAAATCTCCTACATGACTTGCAAGTGCTTGGGAATTTCTAAGTAATTCAGTAATGTCTGGACAAATTTCAAAATTATTTGGTAGATTTTTGCACTGATCCTTGATTATCAACAAAAAATCTGTTGAGTACCTTCTATCTCCTAAACATTCAGTAACTAAAGTAGCTACTTGATTCATAGGAGTTGAAATCTTGGATGCATCTTCCCAGTCATCCACTTCTTTCAGGACTTGCTTCTCAAGCTCTTTTGAAGAAGTCTTACACTTGACATCATCAGTTACTATTTTGGATGGTTCTAGAAGGTTCACAGCTTACTCCTTCTCCTCTTGAACCTTATAAGCACTGGGAGTTCCAACATTTTCCTTACTACAAAAAACCTTCTTTTTCTTCTTCTTGTTGACAACTACTACCTTGGCAACATCACCAATATTTGCAACGCTCTTCTTCGCAGAAACATTGGAAGAAATTTTATTCTCCTTTTCTGTCAATATAGCTAATAAATATTTCTTTCCTTCACTTTCAAAATGAAAATATGACACCTGAAGTTGAGAAAAAATTTCACAAATATCACTATTAGTGGTGGATACTTGACCCTTATCTTATGTGTCAATTTCCTTCACATTGGTAGTTGATCCTTCCCCAAGTACTTTAGCACTATCATGGTTAACCCTACATTTGTTTCCATATCCAGAAGATCGTTTATAATTAACAACTTTGTTACCAGATAGAAAACCTGGTTTTTCCTCCGAAATAGCCATATCAACTTTAGGGAGGACTGTTGTAGCTTCTTATTGTAATTCCCATTCAAACACCTTGCATGTATTTTTTGTTGACTGCTCATATACAAATAACACTTCACCATTTTTCTCTTTGAAAAACTTTTAATCAACAAACATTGTTCTATTTTCATGTGTAGCCAGTTGAGATGCCAACCTACTCTCATGCATTCCATTGATTTTGCTCTCCCCAACATGAAAACAAGCTTTTTCTTTTCCAATGATAGAATTGGAAAAATAAGCCAGATCTTTGTTTATGTCAGCATCAGGTGAACTTGAAAACTCAGATGAGGAATCAGAAACCACAATAGTCCCATGCTTAGGATGGAGAACATTTCCAAGATCTTGCTTCTCTCCAACTATAGAATTAACAAAATTATTGCTGCAACTTTGTCTAGCATTATCCCTTGTTGATTAAAATTGTTTATTATTCACATTTATAGGTTCTGAATATGATTTAATATCATCCTCACTGCATGTTGGGCTCTTCAATGTTCCGAAAAGAACATTATTGTTATCAAATTTCATATCTTATGCTGCTTTCTTTACTACTCTAGCATCCTTTATAGAAAAATATATAACTAGCCCATAAGTTTTTGTTTTTCCTTCATATCCCTCACCAATTCTTCCCAAAGATTAAGACATATCAGTAATGATTGATTCACTCATAGATTCTAATTCTTGTAAAGGTTCCAATTTTCCACTGCAAATATTCCTTTCAGTGATCTCATCTACAGATGGTGAAACTCTTGATATCCTTAACGAGGGAGTGTCCACAACATTAACCATGTTTCCTGGTGACTTCTTTGGCAATATTATCTTCTCACATTTTGTGGGATTACTAAATGAACCACAAGGATGGGCTACAGAATCAGGCTCTAGTAGTGAAGAATGCAGAATTGTTTCTATAGCTAGGTCAGAATTAGCCCCTCCATCAAAAACTTTAATTGTCTTCTGTAGGGCTGTCATTAAAGGAGTTGTTGAGGTAGATGATGAATTCTGACTCAAAAGTAACTTGTCCACCTGTCTATGATATACGCTAAGTTTAGACTCCTCTACAACCACCTCTCCTTTTGACTCCCTTTCCATATTTGAAGAAATTCCTACCAATGCCACATGTTGTTGCATTTGTTATTTTTTAGGCTTGTGCTTTGATTCTGTCATCTTATTTGAACATCCATTTGTTGAAATACCTGCTTGTTTTTTAGATATGTTTTTCTACTTTTGACTAGTATGATTATGTAATCCTGACTCAAGCGCAAAAAATATAGAACAATTTGAAACCATACCTTCAGAGAGATCACATGTTGTCACAATAGGCATGTTCAATGGTGATAGTTTAACCCCATCTACTTTATCTATAGTCAATAATTCAAATGGAGGAATGATCAAAAAGTGTAAACTACAATTATCTTCATTGTTGACAAATGCAACTACAAGAGAACTTGATTAATTGCCAAGAGATTTTGGCAAGGAGTTTTTATTTCCATCCAGAACTTGAAATGGATCCAGAGTGGTTTCTGAAGCCTATGGGAATGGTTTCAATATATCCATCATCTCACCAGAATGGATTATAGCCATTTTATTTCTTCCTGTTAATGGGCGTGAATGATTTGATATGTCGGTTTTTGTCTTTAAAGGTTGATGAAAAGTAGATGAAATATTACCATATGACCCAGCCAACATCGACGAGTAGAAATTCATCGGGCGAGAACCACTTAAAGAAACACAACCTGAAAGTGGAGCCATGTATGTAGGCAATCCTGCTAATGGAGGAATGGAATATTTAATTGAAGACACAACATCAAAGATCAAAGCAATGAAATAAAATCATTGTGGAAAGAAATATGCAAAACTTGCTCATTTTTTTCATATCAAATATGCTCCTAGTATTGGCACAAACATGAGAGTTGAATTTTCAACTCTCTAGGCTTTTATCAATGTGCACAACCAAAAATATGAAAAAAACTAAATATTTTGGGGGATTCAAAACTTGTTGTGGATTGAGTCTGCGACAAAGTCAGCATAGTGGCCCCTCATTTGGCTCACATTTTTCAAGGTATCAAACAAGTCTATGACATGTTGGATTGGTTCTCTTGTGGCCATATACACCATGAACTCAATACCCTAGCAGAAAAGCTCTCCAACTTATTCCACAACTACTAGAATACCAAGAGTATACGAATAATAATTTTGTGGGGGTTGTTGCCTTCCATATCTAGTTTTTTTCTCACTTATTGGCTATATTTTTTGATTATATATGTAAACAATCCAATGATATTATCTAAAAAGTGATAGAGATCTCTTTTGCCTTTTAAAATCTTGCACAATATATAATTGGAACAAACTTTTATTACTAAAAATCAATTAAATACTTCTACATACCACTAAAATTAGCACAAGATCTATAACCTTTCATCACCTTGAACATCAAGCACACTAAGAACCTCGACAATGGGGTTCTAATAACATCGCCGGTGGACATTTGCTTCGGATTTTTTGTTTGTTTTCATATTATTTATAGTTCCGTGGTGATGACATGGTATCAGAGGTTCATGGCACTCTCTAGGAATGGGAAAACATTAAGATGAAGTTAACCGAAAAGTTTGCAGCTCTGTAGAATAGTTCAAATTTCGTTACCAAATAATTACTTGAGAAATATGAAAATTGTTTAATGGGTTGGTTTCATAATTCGTTTATGTTAACAAAGTAATTTATAAATTTCTCAAATTCTTGTTCGCTGTCGTATGTCTCAAATTGCAGTTTCAAAGAACTTTTGGTGACAAAAGAAAATTGTTGTTGTTCATGATAAACCTTATAGAGCAGTTGACTCTAACTTCCAACTGCTGTTTTTTTCACGATAAAGCCCATAAAGAAGGTAATTCTAACTTCCAACTGCAAACCTCTGTTGTAGTTGTTTTCAACCAGGTTAACCTTCTCAAACAACATCTTTCATACCATATTCTTGGAAGGGAATAAATAATGCATGTCTACTTACAAAAGGCAACCTATAGCTACAACCATTCAAACCCTCTAAATAAATAAAATAAGGCGACTTCTTTGAATAACGAAACCTCTCCAATTATATAATACATGGCGCTAATTTAATGAATTGACTTGCTAGTTAATATAATCACTTCCAAAGTCTCATATTGATCAGAACATGTGTTCAATGAGATGTTTCCACCTGTCTAAAAAACCTGCACATTTCACTTGAGATCAAACTGAATACTGTAGAAGAATGTGGGAATTTTCATGTCAATTGATTCCAATTGTGACAAATCTCTGAAGGTTTTTTCCTTTTTAGAGAGTGTCATTGACTTCTTCCTTCAACAAAATTGGCCTGTATTCAATCTCCACTTCACCTCCTCCTTTGACAATTTGCTATTCATTAATATTAATGTCAAATCTATCCAAGCAAACTCTCACAATGTTGATTTTCATTAGCATCTTGCTGCTATTCTTGTAAGTAATCCACTCATTAAGTGTTGTTGTCTCATTAGTCTGTGTCCTGCAAGAACTCTCTCAGCCAAAACATGGGTCATGACATTCATACGATTAATTTCCTCGAAAGGTAGATTTGAACAATACTTCTCGTGCTAACAATGGTTAAGGAAAATATTTTAAAGCTATTCACCTACCAAGGTCAAACCCATGTCCTCTATTTGAAAAAAGCAACAAAAACATTAGTAAGAAGACTTGGATCCCTATTCCACATATCAATTACATTTAAATTGATACTTCATTCTGTTATTTGACTGGATATTATGTTTTGACTTTTATTAGTACATCAACCAACTAAGGTAACATCATGGAATTTCTTGAATATATTTTTCTCTGTCCATACCTTTATATATGTCACATATTCAAGCCAACTCATATCTTATATATACTATGAAATTTAAATTATATAAGATATATATCCTACCTTAGCAGGGATATGGAGTGGTTTGACTCTTGTCACCAAAACTGGAAGTGCCTAATTCATCTAGTTTGTTTGGGTTTTTTCTCTCCTCCAATGATTTGAGTTGTCATGGGAGAGTCCTCCCCTTCTGAACACCATTGTTGCTAACACATAGTATCATATAAACATGAGGGAGACCTGAGAGTGAAATGGGTATCTATCCCATCAGCTTATTCTTGTGTATTCTCATCCTTTCGAGGTTTGCATATGCGCCAAATTTATAGGCAAGTACCCAGATGTGGAATAGAACTCAAAGTTGTTATGTAGCTACTGAACTAAATTCGAATTCTAGAGGCAGTACAGGACTTGATGAATAATACAACTCAAATTTTTTATGATGCTACTGAACTCAATTCCATAGAAACATAGATCTCAATGAGTTAAAACTCAATTCAATGACCATTTAAGAGTGAAATTGACAGTTTCAACAATGCCAACACCATTTAGTATGTCAATGAGAATATATGAAATACAAAAATATCTTTGGCATCTAGCTTTTAGTGTTTTACTGGAAATGCCTGAAGCATTATGGAAACAAAATACAACCTTTTGGGAAATTGCGGTTTCAATGAACTTTTGGTGACAAAATAAAACTGTTGTTGTTCATGATAAAGCCGATAGAGAAGTTGACTCTAACTTCCAACTGCTATTTTTTTCATGATAAACCACATAAAGAAGGTAATTCTAACTTCCAACTGCAAGGCTTTGCTGTAGTTGTTTTCAACAAGTTCAACCTTCTCAAACAACATCTTTCATACCATACTCTTGGAAGGGAATAAATCATGCATGCCTTCCTCAAATAGGCAACCTACAGCTACAGCCAATCAAACCCTCTAAATAAATCAAATAAGGTGACTTCTTTGAATAATGAAACCTCTCCAATTATATGATACATGGCACTACTTTAATGAATTCACTTGTTGGTTAGCATAATCACTTCCAAAGTCTCATATTGTTTGGAACATGTGTTCAATGAGATGTTTCCACCAAGCCCGTCTACAAAACCTGCACATTTCACTTGAGATCAAACTGAACCTTGTAGAAGAATGTGGGAATTTTCATGTGAATTGATTCAAACTGTGACAACTCTCTAAAAGTTTTTTCCTTTTTAGAGAGTTTCATTGACTTGTTCCTTCAGCAAAATTGGCCTGTATGCAATCTCCACTTCACCTACTCTTTTGACAATTTTATATTCATTAATATTAATGTCAAATCTAACCAAGAAAACTCTCATAATGTTGATTCTGATTAGCATCTTGCCACTATTCCTGTAAGTAATCTTCTCATTAAGTGTTGTTGTCTCATTAGTCTGTGTCCTACGAGAACTCTCTCAGCCAAAACATGGGTCATGACATTAATACAATTAATTTCCTCGGAAGGTAGATTCTAACAATACTTCTCGTGCTAACAATGGTTAAGGAAAATACTTTAAACCTATTCACCTACCAAGGTCAAACCCATGTCCTCTATCTGGAAAAAGCAGCAAAAAAATCAGAAGACTTGGATCCCTATTCCACATATCAATTATATTGAAATAGCTTCTTCATTCTCTTATTTGACTAGACATTATGTTTTGACTTTTATTGGTACAATAGCCAACTGAGGTAACACCGTGGAATTTCTTGAATATATTTTTCCCTATCCATACCTTTATATATGTCACATATTTAACGCAACTCATATTTTATATATACTATGACATTTAAATTATATAAGATATATATCCTATCCTAGCAGGGATATGGAGTGGTTTGACTCTTGTCACCAAAATTGGAAGTACCTAATTCATCCAGTTCGTTTCAGTTTTTTCTCTGCACTAGTGATTTGGTTTGTCATGGGAGAGTCCTCCCCTTATGAATGCCATTTTTTCTAACACACAGTAGCATATAAACATGAGGGAGACCTGAGAGTGAAATGGGTATCTATCCCATGAGCTTATTGTTGTGTATTCTCGCCCTTTCTAGGTTTGCATATGCGCCGGATTTCATAGGCAAGTACCCAGATGTGCAACAGAACTCAAAGTTGTTATGAAGCTACAATTCCAATTCTATAGGTGGTACAGAACTTGATGAATAATAGAACTCAAAGTTGTTATGATGCTACTAAACTCAATTCAATGACCATTTAAGAGTGAAATTGACAGTTTCAACAATGCCAGCATCATTTAGTATTTCAGTTGAGAATATATGAAATAAACCAATATATTTGGCATCTGGCTTTTAGTGTTTTACTAGAAATGCCTGAAGAATTATGGAAACAGATTACAAACTTTTGGGAAATTGTGGTTTCAATGAACTTTTGGTGACAAAATAAAACTATTTTTGTTCATGATAAAGCCGATAGAGAAGTTGACTCTAACTTATGACTGCTTTTTTTTTCATGATAAACCCCATAAATAAGGTAATTCTAACTTTGAACTGCAAGCCTCTATTATAGTTATTTTCAGCCAGGTAAACCTTCTCAAACAACATATGTCATACCATACACTTGGAAGGGAATAAATCATGCATGTCTGCTTCAAATAGGAAACCGACAGCTACATCCAATCAAACCTTTTAAATAATTCAAATAAAGTGATTTTTTGAATAACGAAACCTCTCCAATTATATGATAGATGGCGCTACTTTAACGAATTGACTTGCTAGTTAGCATAATCACTTCTAAAGTCTCATATTGTTCAGAACATGTCTTCAATGAGATGTTTCCACCAAGCCCGTCTACAAAAACTGCACATTGCACTTGAGATCACACTGAATCCTGTAGAAGAATGTGGGAATTTTCATGTCAATTGATTCAAATTGTGAAAAATCTCTGAGGGTTTTTTTCCTTGCCAGAGATTGTCATTGACTTCTTCCTTTAGCAAAATTGGCCTCTATGCAATCTCCACTTCACCTCCTCCTTTGACAATTTTCTATTCATTAATATTAATTTCAAATATATCCAAGCAAACTCTCACAATATTGATTATGATTAGCATCTTGCTGCTATTCCTGTAAGTAATAGGCTCATTAAGTTTTGTTGTCTCATTATTCTGAGTCCTGCAAGAACCCTCTCAGCCAAAACATGGGTCATGACATTCATACAATTAATTTCCTCTAAAGGTAGATTGTAAAAACACTTCTCGTGCTAATGATGGTTAAGGAAAATATTTTAAATCTATTCACCTACCAAGGTGAAACACATGTCCTCTATTTGGAAAAAGCAGCAAAAACATTAGAAGACTTGGATCCCTATTCCACATATCAATTACATTGAAATCGCTACTTCATTATGTTATTTGACTGGACATTATGTTTTGAATTTTATTGGTACATCAACCAACTGAGGTAACACCGTGGAATTTCTTGAATATATTTGTCCCTGTCCATACCTTTATATATGTCACATATTTAATGAAAATCATATTTTATATATACTATGACATTTAAATTATATAAGATATACATCCTACCCTAGCAGGGATATGGAGTGGTATGACTCTTGTCACCAAAATTGGAAGTGCCTAATTCATCTGGTCTGTTTGGGTTTTTTCTCTCCACCAGTGATTTGGGTTGTCATGGGAGAGTCCTCCCATTATGAATGCCATTGTTGATGACACACAATAGCATATAAACATGAAGGAGACATGAGAGTGAAATGGGTATCTATCCCATGAGGTTATTCTTGTGTATTCTCACCCTTTCTAGGTTTGCATATGTGCCAGATTTCATAGGCAAGTACACAGATGTGGAAGAGAACTCAAAGTTGTTATGTAGCTACAATTCTAATTACAAAGGTGGTACAGAACCTGATGAATAATATAAATCGAAGTTGTTATGATGTTACTGAACTCAACTTCGTAGAAACAGAGATCTCACTGAGTTAAAAATGAATTCAAGGACCATTTAAGGGTGAAATTGACAGTTTCAACAATGCGAGCATCATTTAATATTTTAATGAGAATATATGAAATACACAAATATCGTTCGTATCTAGCTTTTAGTGTTTTACTGGAAATTCCTGAAGCATTATGGAAACAGAATACAACCTTTTGGGAAATTGCAGTTTCTTTTAACTTTTGGTGACAAAATAAATATGCGATTGTTCATGACAAAGCCAATAGAGAAGTTGACTCTAACTTCGAACTATTGTTTTTTTCATGATAAACCTCGTAAAGAAGGTAATTCTAACTTCCAACTACAAGCCTCTATTGTAGTTGTTATCAACCATGTCAAACTTCTCAAACAACATCTTTCATACCATACTCTTGGAAGGGAATAAATCATGCATGTCTACTTCAAATAGGCAACCTACAGCTACAGCTAATCAAACCCTCTAAATAAATCAAATAATGCAATTTCTTTGAATAACAAAACCTCTCCAATTTTATGATACATGGTGCTACTTTAATGAAATGACTTGATGGTTAGCATAATCACTTCCAAAGTCTCATATTGTTCAGAACATGTATTCAATGAGATGTTTCCACCAAGCTTGTCTACAAAACCTGCACATTTCACTTGAGATCACACTGAATCCTGTAGAAGAATGTGGGAATTTTCATGTCAATTGATTCAAACTATGACAAATATCTGAAGGTTTGTTCCTTTTCAGAGAGTGTCATTGACTTCTTCCTTTAGCAAAATTGGCCTATATGCAATCTCCACTTCACCTCCTCCTTTGAAAGTTTTCTATTCATTAATATTAATGTCAAATCTATCCAAGCAAACTCTCACAATGTTGATTCTGATTAGGATCTTGTTGTTGTTCTTGTAAGTAATCCGCTCATTAAGTGTTGTTGTCTTATTATTCTGTGTCCTAAGGGAACTCTCTCAGCCAAAACATGGGTCATGACATTCATACAATTAATTTCTCTGAAGGTAGATCCTAAAAATACTTCTCGTGCTAATGATGGTTAAGGAAAATATTTTAAATCTATTCACCTACCAAGTGAAAACCCATGTCATCTATTTGGAAAAAGCAGCAAAAACATTAGAGGACTTGGATCCCTATTCCACATATCAATTACATTGAAATGACTACTTCATTCAGTTATTTGACTAGAAATTATGTTTTGACTTTTATTGCTACATCAGCCAACTGAGGTAACACCATGGAATTTCTTGAATATATTTGTCCCTATCCATACCTTTATATATGTCACATATTCAATGCGACTCATATTTTATATATACTATGAAATTTAAGTTATATAAGATATATATCCTACCCTGGTAGGGATATGGAGTGGTTTGAATCTTGTCAAAAAAATTGGAAGTGCCTAATTCATCCGGTCCGTTTGGGTTTCTTCTCTCCACCAGTGATTTGGGTTGTCAAGGAAGAGTCTTCCCCTTATGAATTCCATTTTTGCTGACACACAATAGAATATAAACATGAGGGAGACCTGAGAGTGAAATGGGTATCTATCCCATGAGCTTATTCTTCTTTATTTTCACCCTTTCAGCTTGCATATGTGCCAGATTTTATAGGAAAGTGCCCAGATGTGGAAGAGAACTGAAAGTTGCTATCTAGCTACAATTCCAATTCCAGAGGTGGTACAGAACTTGATGAATAATAGAACTCAAAGTTGTTATGATGCTACTAAACTCAATTTCGTAGAAACAGAGATCTCAATGAGTTAAAACTCAATTCAAGGACCATTTAAGAGTGAAATTGATAGTTTCAACAATGCCAGCATCATTTAGTATTTCAATGATAATATTTGAAATACATAATTATCTTTGGCATCTAGATTTTTGTGTTTTACTGGAAATTCCTGAAGCATTATGGAAACAGAATACAACATTTTGGGAAATTGTGGTTTCAATGAACTTTTGGTGACAAAATAAAACTGCTATTGTTCATGATAAACCTGATAGAGATGTTGACTCTAACTTCCAATTGATATTTTTTTCATGATAGACCCCATAAAGAAGGTAATTCTAACTTCCAACTACAAGCCTCTGATGTAGTTTTTTTCAACCAGGTCAACCTTCTCAAACAGCATCTTTCACACCATACTCTTGGAAGGCAATAAATCATGCATGTCTGCTTCAAATAGGAAACTTACAGTGACAGCCAATCAAAACCTTTAAATAAATCAAATAAGGCGACTTATTTGAATAAAAAAACCTCTCCAATTATATGATACATGGTGCTACTTTAATGAATTGACTTGCGGGTTAGCATAATCACTTCCAAAGTCTCATATTGTTCGAAACATGTCTTCAATGATATGTTTCCACCAGGCCCATCTACAAAAGCTGTAGATTTCACTTGATATCACACTGAATCTTGTAGAAGAATGTGAAAATTTTCATGTCAATTGATTCAAAATGTGACAAATCTCTAAAGTTTTTTTCCTTTTTAGAGAGTGTCATTGACTTCTTCCTTCAGCAAAATTCGCCAGTATGCAATCTCCAATTCACTTCCTCCTTTGACAATTTTCTATTCATTAATATCAATGTAAAATCTATCCAAGCAAACTCTCATCATGTTTATTCTGATTAGCATCTTGTTGTTGTTCTTGTAAGTAATCCGCTCATTAAGTGTTGTTGTCTCATTAGTCTATGACTGCGGGAACTCTCTCAGCCAAAACATGGGTCATGAGATTCATACTATTAATTTCCTTAGAAGGTATATTCTAACAATAATTCTTGTGCTAACAATGGTTAAGGAAAATATTTTAAATTTATTCACCTACCAAGGTCAAACCCATGTCTGCTATTTGGAAAAAGCAACAAAAATATCAATAAGAAGACTTGGATCCCTATTCCAGATATCAATTAGAATGAAATATCTACTTCATTTTGTTATTTGACTGGACATTATGTTTTTACTTTTTTTGGTACATTAGCTAGCTGAGGTAACACCGTGGAATTTGTTGAATATATTTTTCCCTGTCCATACCTTTATATATGTCACATATTCAACCCAACTCACATCTGATATACACTATGACATTTAAATTATATACGATATATATCCTACCCTAGAAGGGATATGGAGTGGTTTCACTCTTGTGACCAAAATTGGATGTGTCTAATCATCCGGTCCATTTGGGTTTTTTCTCTCCACCATTGATTTGGGTTGTCATGGGAGAGTTCTCCCCTTATGAATGCCATTGTTGCTGACACAGAGTAGCATATAAACATGAGGGATCCCTGAGAGTGAAATGGGTATCTATCCCATTATCTTATTCTTCTATATTATCACCCTTTCGAGGTTTGCATATGTGCCATATTTCATAGGCAAGTACCCAGATGTGGAAGAGAACTCAAAGTTGTTATGTAGCTACTGAACTCAATTCCAATTCCAAAGGTGGTATAGAACTTGATGAATAATAGAACTCAAAGTTGTTATGATGCTGCTGAACTCAATTCCGTAGAAACAGAAATATAAACAAGTTAAAACTCAATTCAAGGACCATTTAAGAGAAAAATTGACAGTTTCAACAATGCCATCATCATTTAGTATTTCAATGATAATATATGAAATACACAAATATCTTTGGCATCTAGCTTTTACTGTTTTACTGGAAATTCCTGAAGCGTTATGGAAACAGAATAAAACCTTTTGGGAAATCCATTCAATGCCTCCGCTTGTGAAAAATTTGGACTGAAACATCAATACAGGATTTATATAATAAAATTTCACTAAGATTTCACAACATCTAGACCATGTTATGCTCTGATTGTGAACAAGATCCAAAAATGACAAAGCATAGTTTAATGGGTATTGATTAGTAAAAATTACCATGTGGATCAACTACTCATGTCTAAATGATGGTATATTGGATTAGGTGTGGGTTTCACTTGCATTTGAAAGAGTGAAGACAACGTGGATAAAGAACATTGACTACACTCGGAACCTCGACAATGAGGTTCTAATAACATGGCCAAAAATCCAAAATTGACAAAGTACAATTTAATGAGCATTGATTAGTCAAAAGTACAATGTGGATCAATGACTCGTGTCAAAATGATGGTATATTGGACTAGGAAAGGGTTGCAATGGCATTGGAAAGTGTGAACACAATGTGACTAAAGAGTCACTTGGAAAAGGAATACAAAGAATCGCAGTCTTGGTTGCACGTATAGGGATGGTCAAACAAGCAAGTAGAAGCATTTGCGACACCATAAAAATTGGCAACTCATTTTTTCTAAGAGACATCCAAAAGCGCTTTTTTTTATAGGGAAAAGCTTAAAATCCTCCTTTTGAAAAATGCATCCTTCACATTAGGGAAAATTTTCCATCTATGTTTCCCACGGAGATATGTAGATAAATGTTTCTTCAATCGTTTGAAAAAAGGGCAAAATAAAAAACACTTTTGGGAAAATGCATTTCCCTCTATGTTTCACCACATTTCCCAAAAGAGATATGTGGAAAAATGTTTCTCGGAGCATCCTACAAGAAAAAAGCACCTTGGTAACATGGGAAATATGGAGGTGCCCCCTCCCACCATAATGGACACATCCCTGTAGAACAGTGGTTTTTTCATTCATTTAGTGGCATTTCTAAGTCATCATTGCTCATTTGTTTATGAATACAAAGTTTATCATATACTGCTATGTTGAATGGTAAGCATGTGTCAAAGCCCTACAACAGGACGAGCTGCTTCGAATAGAATCAAAGTCAAGTCCTGACAATTGGGACTAAACTTTCATAGTTGCAATATAAGGATGTGTACAGCAACACAGTGGAAATTCATTATAATACAGAGACCTTACAAAACCATATTTTCTTGATGATCAGAGAGGCTTGGGTATTTCACTTGCAATAAAAATAACATATATTTTCATCAATTGGTAAGGTACATCTATAAGACCTCATTTACAGATACTTCCAAAAGTCTTCCTTGGAAATATTACTTTTATTTTAACAATCAAAGAACTTCTATAAAAAATATTGTTGACTAGTGTAAAAGAATAGCTCTCAAAGAATGGAAAGGTGTTGTGGGCTATATCTAACATGAAAAAATCAAGAACTGAATAAGTAGGAAATAATGTTAGCCCAAATCATGGTATAAACTAACTAATATTAAACTTTTTTCACTTCATACTGTCACACCAATATGTTTGTAGCAGAAAATTGGTACCGCTGAAGGTATAACTATGGAAATGTAAAATAAAATATCCACGGTGCAAAATTTTTAGTTTGAACCATATATATGAACTTTAAACACATTTTGGATAAGAAGTACATGTTCAAATGCTGAGAAAAATTCCAGAAACTGCAATGTTGATCATTTGACGAAAATTCTATGCCTGCAATCAAGTGCATTGGCTTCCCTTGAGGAAAATTTATTTCATCCATCTCTTTCTTGTATTTTCATTTCCTCTTCTTCAAATTAACTTTTTCTTCAGCAACCTCTAACTGAAAATTAGATACAAAAATAGACTGATCATTGATCCCCTTGATAACATGTTTCTTTCCAGGTTTGTCTATATTGTCTGATTTTATTTTCTTTGTTTTCTTCACATAAACCTTTAGAACATGTTCAATTTCTGTTGGCATCAAATTTCCAGCGTTATAATTAATTTCAGACAAGGCAGTGAACGTGGCTGCAAGACTAGGGAATGGGAAATTGTGCCAATATGAGATTTCAGCAGGAGGAGATTTAAAGGCACCGAATAGATAATAAATAAGTAAATGAATTTATAGAAAAAGCCAAAAAAAAAAATCACAATTAGTACTCTGTCAAATTGAGTGCATTCTGCCATCAACATATAGATGTTTGGGATTACTAAATGGCCAAAGTAACAGAACCCATACACACCAACTGCAAAAGGAAGGTTGGTCCAATTGACCAGTGAACCACTGGGGTGGAAACCTACCCCATCTATGGTTCCCACCCAGAAAACTGTGACAATACCCAAAACATTTGCAAGCACTCCACCAAATTTGCAAATCTTTCAGCCAAACAGCGGGTAGAACTATCACTATAGCTAAAATTCCAAATGAATAGAGAGAACTTAGTTTAGTCCCAGCAATATCAAAATGAAAACCTGGAAAAAGCCTTGTGAAAGTGTCCCTCTCCAGTATGATAAACTCTACACAATATGCATAGAATTCATAGTACAAAACAATAGAAATAAAAAAATGACTAAGTCTCCCCAATGAAACCTCTCTAATATCTGGATAAGTATAGATGCCTTCCTAGCTCAACCTGCTTCTAAAATAGTATATGGGGTAGAAAGAAGGCCAACACCAGCCAGTACAGTCACTCCATTAACTACTTCTTGCACAAAGTTGCATCCTTGTCCTCGATATTCTATAACATGTCCAGCCTCTCTATCAACGACCGTTTTATCAAATCCATCTCTATTTTCCCCTTATGTAGAAATTGGTATATATGTTGGCTTCTCTTCAAGTCCCTCTGTTAGTATTATTTTATGGCTATCTTTTTGTTCTAAAATCCCATCATTTATCCACCATTTTCTTCCATAAATCCCTTATAGTTTATTTAAATTGAATAATATAGCATTATAATTGTTTTTTCACATTAAATTTAATTTATGGAATTTTTATGTTAAAAATTGAAATTTTTTAAGAAAATTATAGGATGTGATAACTTCCTGTAAATGGTTTATGTTATGACATGTAGCATAGCAGGTATATCAAAACAAAGGACAAGGACCTGATCTAGAACGTACATAGATGATGAAAAATCTATCCAGCGTCAGATTTGAAGTTCCTAAATAGTTGGTCAACGCTGGTCAAACCCAGCCAATCTAGCAGAAAAATCTGAGTCATAATGAATGAGCTTGATATTTTTCCTACGATTAGGAATTCCAACCTAATTCAATTTGTTTTCGAGATCAGTTATGATTAGAGGGAATGGAAATAGCCTCTTTTGATTGTAATTTTTGATAAATAAGTGAATGGAAGCATGTAATAGGCTAATGATGCTAGTGATATTATTGAATGTAAGAGAAGACTTGAGACTGTGTACATGCTTTAGAACTCTGTTTTAATGTAACTCATTACCATATTTTAATCAGAGACAGAATTTCATCATTTTTGGTGTTTTAAGTTAGTGTTCTCATCATTTGAAGTTTCTCAAGTGTGCGTTCAAAGCGTGGAAGGGCCCCCATGTGAAGTCGATACACATTTCTTTACATTTCTATTAGATTTAGTATTCAAATCTGATTATTATTTTATTTCATTTTCATGCTTTTGAGTTCATTGATTTTGATTAGGAGTGATTGTGATTTTATTTATCATTTGTATTTCATGATTCATAGTTATAATTGAAGAATTTGATTACAAAAATAATGAATAGTCCTTGTAAGAGGTTTAATTGAGTATTGAATTCCAAATCATTTCTGTGATCTCTGTTTTAATGAATTCTATTTTTAGTATGCTTTAGTGTGTTACTTTGAATGAGTTTTTGTGAATTATAACCTTGTAAAAGGATTGAAAACTCAGACAATTAGTAGCACTCTATTTTTAGAACAATAGATCAGATTTAATTGCATAAGTGTTTAAAGTGTGTGAGGTACCACATACCAATCTCTTGTAAAAGAGTGTTGGAGCATACCAAAATAAACATTTACTTAGGCAAACAGATCCTTTTAGGTCTATAAACATTAGACACATGCCTCTAAGATTACCTACCTTGGTTGACAATAAATTGAGCCTAATATAGAACACTAGATTGGTCTATACATTTTGGTTCTGTTGCCTGGGAGGCACAACTAGAGGATTTTAAAAACAAAAAGAAACAAAAAAAAAAAAAAACAAAAAAAACAAAAATACAGATTTACTTTTAATTCAACATTTTAGAAGTCATGGTTACTTATGTCTAGACATAGAGATGATAAAGGTAGATTCATAAAAACCCCCATCCAAGAACTAATCCACCACTAGGAGCAGACCCTTTAGAGAGGATTGAACACACAACTCCAGCCAGGAAAGTCATTGTATAAGAATTAGAGGACAAACAAAAATCAAGGCAGAGACTCACACTCATTGAAAGACAAAATTTATTGGCATATGAAGCAAAGAATAAACATCTCCCTGAATCCTCTATAACAAGAGAGAGTAGCGAAACAAGCCAAAAACCTCTCCTTGAACCTACTGATTTTGAAAAATCTCAAGAAGGAGAAAAATCACCAGAACAACCTTTCTTTGAAACAAGTGACACTGAACAAGACATTAAATCAACAGAAGAACCTATCAAAATGACTGAGGAAGGAGGAGGATCAGCAAGAGGACCCACTCTTGAACAACTTAGAGAATATGAGAGACAGCAAGAGGAAAGAAGAAGACAAAGAGAAGTTGAACAGAAACAAAGGCAAGATCGAGATCTAAATCCACCAAGAGAAGAGGAAGAGTCAACCTTTAAATTTCCTATTTAAAAACCTGGAGAAAACAATGATGAGGAAATAAAAATGAAAAACATACCTCCATCTGTGCTACCAAACTTTTACGGCATGGCTTTAGAAGACCTAGATTCATTCTTGTTTGAATTTGACATAGTATGCCAAACATATGGTTACACAGATGATGCCCATAGGCTTAGAATATTTCCAGCAACACTAAAAGAATCAACACTTAGGTGGTTTATGGGACTTGGTGAGCATGCAATAAATAATTGGGATGGCATGAGAAAAATATTCTTAAATAAATACCAACCTTATTGTAGATCAAGAGATTCTAAAGATGATATCTTTAGAATGAATCAACAAGGGGATGAGATCTTCGAGGAATATTTGGAATGATTTGTTTACAATCTACAAAAATAAAAACATAGAACCATGTCTCTTGATCTGATCCGAACAATACCTTTGAAGGGCATCTAAGAAGAATACTTAGATGATCTTAATTTGATGGGAAAAGGTGATATTTCTACCTTACCTTTTGATGATATTGCTAATTTATGTGAAAAGTATTCTAGGAGAAAAGCTAGGAACAGAAAAGGAACCATATCATCCAAAGCCACTAAATCTTCTTCAGCTAGTGTCACAAGGGCTAAAATAGGAAAATTATTAGAAGAATTCAAAATATACCTATTAAGTACCTTAGGAAACCAAATTGACACTTTGAAAGCAAAGAAAAGACAGGAAGAGGAAGATCAATTAATGGCTGCCTTTTGCCCAAAGTGCTGGAAGAAACATGCTTTGAAAGACTACCCTTTAGAAAATGTTCAAAATGTTCAAGTTTGTGCCTTTTGCATTGAAAATCATGATATCTTTCAATGCTCTAAAATCAATATTTTGTAGAATTGTAATTTGGAAGCCAACGCAGATATTGAGAATTTTTATTTCATGGGCGCTAAGAGACCATGGCAACCAATACCTCCACCTCCAGGTATGTTTCCAAACCAAAATTTGCAATTTCCTTCACAAGATCAGATGTATGTTCAGAATTCTTGGAATGTTCCCATGCTGTGGCAACACCAAACTTACCCACAGCAACAATGGATACCATTTCAGCAATACCCTCAACCATACCAACCATATCCTAAACCATACCAACAATGTACTCAGCCATATCAGCAGTATCCTCAAACATATCAGCAATATCATCAGCAGCAAGTTTTCCATCAACCTCAAAACACTCAACAAACATTGCCTACTCCTCCACCAATAAATCCATCTCAATTACAACTTCCATCTAACCAGCCTCCTAGACCTACTCAGATACCTGCTCAACCTGTACCTAATCCAAATAATAGAGCAGCTTACAGTGTAGATGAGGGAACATCTTACCCCACTCTACCTTTACAAAATATCGAGCTTAGGTCTGGTAGGATACTTCCAAAAGAACCTCCAGTAGCTCAAAAAAAAAAAAAACAAAGAGAATTAAGATGAAACTCCAATTCAAAAGAAACAAAATGATGACATCCAAAATAAGAAAATGCAACCAATGCATCCACCAACTTTTTCAGATAGATTGATCCAAGAAAAACTCCCCATGTCTTTACCTCAGTTTGATGTTTTAGATGCGCTAAAGAATTTCTATATAAACATTCCACTAATTCAAGCCATAAAAGACATTCCAATATATACTAAAGCAATCAAAGAACTATGCCTCAAGAATCATACAAAGAAAAGACTTGACTCACAAACTATTCATGTTATTGGACATCTAGTCGGCCTTATGAAAAACACCATTTCAATGGAAAAGTATGTTGATCCTAGTATTACCAGAGTCACTACAATAATTAACAACATACCTATTCCAGACACTTTGATTGACCTTGGGGCTGCAATAAATGTGATGACCCTTGAAGCAATGAAAACGCTGCAGCTCACAAACTTGCAATACACACCAATTGTCCTAGAACTAGCTGATAGGTCTAAAGTGATTCCTGAAGGGATTTTGGAGGACATAATTGTTTCACTGGACTCTTGGGAGTATCCAGTTGACTTTTTAGTCCTTCAGCCAAAATCTAATTTAGGAGGACACCCTATCATCCTTGGTAGAGCATGGTTAGCAACTGCTGATGAATTCATAGGGTGTAAATCAAGTAATATGATTATTTCATGAGGAACTGAAAGAAAACAACTCACTCTGTACCCATCAGCACAATCACCAGCAGTAGTAAACAACTTATGGCTTGATGAAAAAAAAAATGATAAAGAAGAAGTTCAATCTGTTTTCAACATCAATCAAATCTATGATTTTCAAGAACATAATAATGATGATTTGGTAGAATTGTTCCTTTCTCAACTTGATATTTCTAAAGAATTAAGAAATGAACAATACAATGCTGCAGATCAACTTTTAGCACAAAGTTTTCAAGAAACATGTACCTGTTAGCCCCCCTATGAAATTCTTGACAAGCAAATAGGGGGCTAAGTCATTAATGAGTCTTCAAGGAATGCATTTCCTCTAAAAACGCAGTCTCCTTGAAGCCTCTATGTGCCTTTTATCCTTTGATCAAATCCCCTCTGTTGATTTCCCTTATAAAGCCTCTCTGCTTTGTGAAGAAATGCCCAAAGGCCCCCTTTTTCCCTCTTATTTCATCCCCCAAAGCCTTTATTTTCTCTCCCCTTTATTCCCCCTTCTTTCCCCATTTACCCTCCAAATCCCCTAAAATCCCCTTTAATTTCTTTCCCTACCCTTTGTTTAGCCCTTTTCCCCATTTTTCCCTCTATCGTTCCCCTCCTTCACCTTCAAAATCCATTGAAAGGGGCTAAAAACCCACTCTCCGACCTTATTCTAAGGCCTAGCCCCTTCCCCTTAACCACTTCCCCACATGTGCCCAGGCGCCAGGACGAAGTGCTTAAGTCCCCGGCGCTTATCGCAATCGGAGCATCGGCGGGGGTCCTTTTCCTTTGTAATATCAAAAGTCCTGCTGCGATCGTTTTCACACGTTAAGTCCTCCGCGTTGTTGTGCACCGTCGATCTATCAACAGATCAACGGCTGAGCGCTAATCGCAGCCCCGGCTCAATCGCAATCGCAACATTCATGTGACAACCTATGATTGATCGCAACCCTCCTACTCCGACCTCCAATTGCAATCCTCCGATCGCGTTCCCCGCCGTTGATTCCTCCCACAAATCAACGGTCCAGCATTAATCGCTAGTTCTTCCACCGTCACCCCGATTGCTCTCCCCACCGTTGATCTGTCCCGCGATCTAACGGCTAGCGCTCAATCACTTTTCCCCTTCTGATCGCAATCGCAATTCTTCTCCGTGCTACTCCGATTTAATCCCAGCCGTTCATCCCTTCCCACGATCCGACGGTCCTCCGCCAATCGCAGATCCCCTCCGATTGTGTTCTCCACCGTTGATTCTTCCCGCAGATCAACGACCAGTGCTTAATTGCTCCTCCATTTCCAATCGCAATCAGAGGTTTGTTGTGTGCCGCCCCGATTGAGATCTCCCAATTACATCGCAGCCGTCCATCTCCCTGCTGATCCTATGGCTCAGCGCTAATCGCATGCTCTCCCCTTCATCCTCTAATTTAATCTTGACCGTTCATCCTTCCACAGATCAACGGCTATCGCACAATCGCAAGTCCTCTCCTGATTGCTGATCGTAAGTTCTTCCGCCTTCCCCCTAATTAAATCTCCTTCGTCTGTTTTCCCGCGATCCGACGGTCATCGCTCAATCGCAACCCCCCCCCCCCCCCCCCCCGATCGCCGATCGCAAGTTCTTCTCTCTGTCTTTCGATTTCATCTCCGTTGTTCATCCTGCCAGATCCAACGGTCCGGATTCATCCTGCTCCTCTCCCGTCGTCCTTCTCTATTTTCTCTCCGATTGCATCCACGTCGTTGATTCAGATACGAGATCGACGGTTGTCGCTCAATCGCGTCCCCCCTCTCAATCGCAATCGAAACTTCTGTGTTGTGCGTTGTGATTGCCTCTCGCTCCGACCTCCGATTGCGATGGTGCGATTGGATCGTGACCATTCGTTTCCTCCAAGATCGGACGGTTCTGGTTTATTCGCCCTCCGCCTCCGCCGGGTCCCACCTCCACGGCTTCCGCTCCATTGTTTTCGTCATTTCCTTTGTATTTCGACCCAATGCTAAAATTTGGGTTTTACACTGTGCGTTCATTGCTCCGCTCCTCTCCGCTATTTACACTGTTTCTCCATCACTCCACCATCCCTCCGCCTCCACAGCATTTCTCCGCCACCACTGCCCGGGCTTATAACAGTTTATTCCATCATGCAGGTGGTACAGAGGTGGCCAGTTCAGCATTGCCAGCGACCAACATAAGGAATTCAAAGGGGGTTGGTGCTTGTTATTAATGAAATTAAATGTTTTGCCCCATATTCAAAGGACCAGGACGCAGTTGAAGACTAATGCACACACAACAAGTCTTATCTGTGTGAATTCCAGCAGAGCGTTTTCTCCAGGACACGCATCTACCTACAGCGCCCCCATATCTCCTCGAGCCCTGAAACGATTGAATATACTGACAGAGCTTTTACAAACAGTCAGGCAGCAGTTACGGAGGTATGGAGCGGCCTTGCAGACTTTCATCCAGTTCATTTATTCCAAATGGCAGCACAGAGCTCCAAGTACCAGAAAGGATCCCAAAGAAACATCCGAGGTCGATTTCGGCCTGACAGAGATCTCCAAAGCAGTCTACAGAGTACACACAGCGCTACATTTTGCCGTTAATCGGTATGGACGTGAACACTTCCACTGATTCTGTCTTAATGAGATCAATTCAATGTTCATCTACCTCTGTTTTCTCTCCTCTCCTATAAAAGATCCCCGAGAACATAATGTAAAGGGTTGTTGTTGCCTTGCTGGGCATCTGCTGTTAGAGGGATTCAGTTTGACTGTTAGAACAGTCGTGGGAGGGAGTAGCAGAGTAGTTCATATGTAATAGGCTGGGAGGAGAAGTTGGGACTGTATTAGCCATTGAGCCATATTGTACATGACTGGTTTTGCATCAATTAATCAAAGCACATTTCACAGGATCCTTGTCTATTACTATAGGTGATGTTTTCTTTCTCTGTTTATTACATTTCCATATTGTTTCATGTTCTTCTAGTAGGCATCAGAATAATGGTATAGGATTCACCCTTGTTAGGTGCCCTATGCTGTCTGCTCTCCCTACCTTTATGTTTTCGCCCTATGTGCTGTCTAAGAGTGGGTTCACGGGTTTAACCAGTGCAGCGGATGTTATTGCCTGATGGCTGATGTATGAACTTGGGTGTTTTCTTCTTAGATGTTTCTTTGTAATCTTATCTCTGTTTTTCTCTTGGAGTTGCTAAAGCAGACCTGGAGTTAAATGACCTCTGGTCCGATCTATAAGCAGCCCCTTTGTTTCTTTGAGAGCTGCCTTTGAGTATGTCCAAGCAGGTCTGGAGTTAAATGACCTCTAACCTGATCTATAGACAGAAATCTGGTTGTTCTCCTTCTTTCACTTTCCTTCCTTAATGTTCCACCCCACTCTCTAATCTAAATATGCTTTAGTATTAGATGACTTGCCCTTTGGAAGCCTTGGCTAGCTGTTGCAAGTAATTCCCTTTCATGACTCCATAGCCCAATGGATGGCACTGTCTTGGCCTATCCTCTTTGCTAAAGCGTCCTGCTGCCATGTTCCTTTTCTCCCATTGCTTTCCCAGTCCATGATCTCCTAACCAACCCAGCAACCCTCCAACCAAATCATTTAAAACCCCCCCCTGTGCTTCATAACTAGCCTAATATTTCATCTTGAGCCCCAAAGATATATCATTCTTTGCTCTATTTGGAGAGATCCCTCTCCGGGTCTAGGAGGGCTAGATCCTAGGGCCCCAAAGTGGTTCTGATGTTGTCTCATCTTTTGGTCTTGCCAATCTGGCCAAAACATGGGAACACCAACAGTACCATTCATTCTTTGCAAACATTATTTGAAAACATTTTTCACATTCAATCTATCACAAACACACAGAGTAAGACCATAGAGATTAGTCTAGGAAAAACATTGAATATTTGTACACACCTAGACTTATCTCAGGAAGAAAAATTGATTCAATTATTGAGAAAATATCAAAAGGCATTTTCTTGGGACTACACCGGTATGCAGGGAATCCACCCAGAAACATGCACTCACCATATTTACACAGATAGTAATATAAGACTAGTGAGGCAACCACAGAGAAGAATGAATCCCATCCTTCAGGATATTGTTAGAGATGAATTACAAAAACTACTAAAAGTCAATTTTATTTATCCCATATCTGATAGTCAGTGGGTATCTCCATTAGCAGTAGTGCCCAAGAAAAATGGTAAGTGGAGGATTTGTGTTGGCTACAGACAATTGAACAAAGCAACCCTCAAAGATTATTTTCCACTACCATTTATTGACCAAGTTTGGATACATTAGCTGGGAAATCATCATTTTCTTTTCTTGATGGTTTCAGTGGCTATAACCAGATTAGGATAGCCTTAGAGGACCAGGACAAAACCACTTTTACATGTCCCTAGGGCACTTATGCCTATAATGTTTTACCATTTGGACTCTGTAATGCTCTAGCTACATTTCAGAGAGCTGTATTAGCTATTTTTTCTGATTTAGTTCATGAGTGTGTTGAATTTTATATGGATGATTTTTCAGTGTATGGTAATTCATTTGAGCATTCATTAGAAAATATTGAGAAATTTTTGAAGATATGTATTGAAGCCAATTTATCCTTGAGAAATGAAAAGTGTTTTATGATGCTAAGTGAAGAGGTAGTATTGGGTCATTATATTTCTTCAAAAGGCATTAAAGTAGATCCATCAAAAATCTAAATCATTGTCAATTTGCCAATTCCAAAGACTCAAAAAGAGGTAAGAAGCTTTCTTGGGTATGCAAGCTATTATAGAAGTTTTATTGAACATTTTATTAAGATAGCTTTACCTCTGTTTAATCTTCTTGCAAAATATGCACCTTTCAACCGGAATGAAAATTGTCAAAAAGCCTTT
Organism: Pinus albicaulis; assembly: GCA_034641835.2. NCBI lineage: Eukaryota > Viridiplantae > Streptophyta > Pinopsida > Pinales > Pinaceae > Pinus > Pinus albicaulis. The sequence continues at coordinate 142,862 of JAXQQM020073600.1, forward strand.
GAAACACTCAAAGAAAAGTTATCAACCACACCAATTTTGAAAGGACCTAATTGGACCCTACCCTTTCACATATTTACAAATGCATCTGATACTGCAGTACGTGCCGCATTAGGCAAAAACGAAGAGTCTTTGAACTATGCCATCTATTTTATTAGTAAAAATATGACACCTACAGAACTAAACTACACAGTTACTGAAAAATAAATGGTTGCAATCATACATGCTATGAATAAATTCCAACATTATATAAATGGTTATGAGGTTTTTTTCCATACTAACCACTCTACAATTAATTATTTAATGAACAAACCAATAACTAATGGTAGAGTCACCAAATGGTTTCTATTTCTACAAGAATTTAATATTGCAGTGTTAGATAGACCAGGAAAAGAGAACCAGGTGGCAGATTTTCTTTCTAGACTCCACAATCCAGGTGAAGTTGTTCCAGTTGAAGACTCTTTTCCTGATGAAAATTTATTTTCAATATCAATAGTGGATCCATGGTATGTTGATTTAGCTAATTATCTGTCCACGGGAAAGACACCTTCATATATTACTACAAAGGAGAAGAAAAGACTCATCAAGAAAAGTGAAAGATATTCATGGGTTAACAGAGATTTATTTTACACTGGTTATGATATGATTATTAGAAGATGTGTAAGAAATGATGAAATAATTGATATTTTAAAATCTTGCCATGATGAACCTTGTGGTGGGCATTTTGTAGCAAAAAGGACAACATTCAAGATCCTCAGTCTTGGCTACTACTAGCCATGAATTTTTAAGGATTCCAAAAGGTATGTGAGAAGTTGTGGCAGTTTCCAAAGAATGGGTAGACCAACTGCTTCAGATGAAATGCCACTTCAGCCTCAAGTACATTTAAATCCATTTGAAAAATGGGCTCTAGATTTTGTAGGACCTATCAATCCACCTTTAAAGGGAAAAAAGTACATATTAGTATGTACTGACTACGTGACTAAATGGGCTGAAGAAAAAGCACTTGTCCGGGAAACTCAACAAATAGTGGTAAGTTTCCTTTTTGAAGAATTTTTTGTAAGGTATGGAGTGCCTAGAGAGATAGTAACAAACCAAGGTACTCAGTTTACTTCAAGGCTGGTTCAAGACATCACAGAAAAATATAAAATCAAGCATAGGAAAAGTGCACCTTACCATGCACAGGCCAATGGCCAAGTGGAATCTACGAATAAAACTTTGGAAGGAATTATCACTAAAATGGTGGAAATGAATAGAAATAACTGGGAGGAAAAGCTCAAGGATGCTCTCTGGGCTTACGGAATCATGCGGAAAGACACTACAGGATTTACACCATATGAGCTAGTGTATGGAAAAGAGGTAATGCTTCCTATTGAATTTCAGATACATATTTATAAAATGGCTGCAGATTTAGGCATTGATCTCAATGAAGCACAAAAAGAGAGAATTATGCAATTGAACCAGTTAGATGAAATGAGGCAACAAGAAGAGGAGAGAACAATCCTAATGCAGAAAAAAAGGAAGCAATGGCTTGATTCACACATAAAGAAGAAACAATTTAAATAAGGTGACTGGGCTTTACTCTTTGACTCCAAATTCAGAGACCATAAAGCCATGTTCACAACACATTGGATGGGCCCATATGAAATAGTTCAAGTATTTGAAAATGGATCATTCAAACTTACTACAATTGATGGAGAAGGAAACACCTTTATTGTCAATGGACATAGGTTGAAACTCTATCATAAGCCCATCAGCAAAGAAGATTTCATTCAAACTGTATCTCAGTTAAAGAAGGTTGAGATATCACGGACTTTAGTTGTGATATATCTACCTTGGTCATTTCAATTTTCTAATAATAATAATAATAATAATAGTAATATAAAAGAAAATAAAAAATAATGGTTTAGATGTGAAAACCAGACTCTGGCACACTCTAAACTCGAATTCTTACTAGAAAACCAATCATTTGGCTGGTACGAATTCATTGTTCTAGTTATTTCCTTTCTTTCACAAATTCAATAATGACTTGAGGACAAGTCAAAGAATTAGTGGGGGAGAAGAAACAATGGTTTTTCCCTATCTCATCTCCTCATTCTAAATTTTTCAAGGAAATTTTTTCAGTAATTCAATATTTCAATAAAATATGTTTTGTTCTAATCAGTAAAGGGACCTGTTCAAGCAAAAAAATATGCAGTGGGACCTGTTTCAACATGATTATATAGAGGGACCTGTTCAAAGGCTATGTCAATACTACAAACAACAGAGGGACCTATTCAAATTCTGCATCAAAAGGTACATAAGGCTACTTCAACAATTTTCAAAGGTTGCCTATCATAATTATAAACAAGGCTGCATCAACACCAAAGATGAATAGAAGCTTCACAAACATGACTCTTCAGATTTTAAGGGACCTGATATACTCAATTTCAAAGGGACCTGTTTTAGAAGACAAGGATTAGTTACAAAGACAATTGAATCAGTCACACCTGTTACACCTGTAGATCAGTCACACCTGTACTAGCAAACCTGTTACACCTATAGATCAGTCACACCTATAGAAGAAAATTAGTTACACCTGCAAAAAAAAAAATCAGGATTTTATCAGCCAACAAGTGTAATGTATTGAAAGATTTTTTTTTTTAGCATTTAAATTCCTAGATTTTTTTAGTGTTAATTAAATAATTATGATTTCTTATTATCAATTTCATAAGCCCTTTTATAACCCTCATACCCATATTGCTCTGTCTATTTCTATATGCTCATATATATTACCACTCTGCCTATTTCTATACGAACATTTCTATTTTCATAACATCCATTCCTACCCATATCATCCATTTTCACCTATTCTAAGCCATATTCCTTAAAACCTTTTTCACAGACTCATCATTTAACCTCTGCCAACAAAGTACCAATGAGCCAATGAGAAAATTCGTCAAAGGGAAGACATCTGTAAAACCACCTATCCTCAATTGATCCTTCAGAATGGAGAAGACATTTTTTGAAAGGAGAAGAGAAATCAAAAGAAAAGTGGTGCAGAAGTGGAATGGTACAGAACCATGAGAATAAGAAGCAGAATCTTAAGCGATAAAGTAAAAGAGGATTTGAAATAGAAAACTAGAAGTATCGCGTAGGTGAAAATTTGTATTTAAGTTTTATCAAAAGAACGCAGTATGTGTTTGCTGTTGACACGTAAGGAGGTAGTGGTATTCTAATACGACTAATTTTGCATAGAGTTGGAGCATTAACACTCGAAAAATTTAACAACGCAATATTCATTGGTGATCGTCTGATCAGGGTTTGCAACACGACGAGCTGGGGGTCGTTGATTGAAGAAGTGCATGAATTGGTGGGACCCATTCCTAATATAACGCCAAGGTTTATAACTAAAGAACGTTTGATGCATGGTTTAACCTTAGGCTGGGGCACATATATGGATTTAATTGAAATGTTAGAGCGCATATATGGATTTAACTGAAAGGTCAGGGTGCATATATATAGTTATATCTGCTTATGAGTGTATCTACCAATGATTTCATTTCTTTGTCAGCATGACTTGTATACTCTATTACTATGATTGTGTTTTCTGCAAACCACTATCATTCCTTTGTATCTATGATTTGAATTCTCTGTGACACGTCTTCAAGCTCTGTAAACAAGACTACGGTATTTCATTATAAAACCCTATTCTCCGTGCCATAATTATAAAAATTTCCTCTCATGATAGCAGGAAAAATCAAGGTCGGGTGTTGAGTTTTCATTTTATGAAACTCTGAGTTCATAAAATTCAGCTAACATTTGGGCTCCTAGTTTTAAAATCAAAAGGCCGAGATAATAGGTCTTGAAAAAGGGAGAAAGTATAGGAGTCAGGGGTTATCCAGAATTGTGACTTCCGCTCAGAAATTGAAGTAAGCTCAGAAATTTACGAACAACTCAAACATTTGAAGAATACAGTTCAGAAACTTAAGGTCAGCTCAGTGGAATGCAACAATAAAGGTAACAAGTTGAAAAACCCTGGTTAAATTTTTGTTTCACAGAGTATAATAAAAAAGGGTTAAAATAGAGATTTTTCTAAAAATGAAAAATAGAGCAGAGCCTGAGAAATTTGATAGCTCAAAATACCATGAAGACGGTGTTAAAATTTTGAGGGAAAAACAATGGTTATCTTTTCTAGAGAAATTCAATGGAAACAATGAAGAAGTTACAAAACAGTTTGCATTTTCATTTAATGGAGAAAAATCTTTGATAGGAAATTTCTCTTTCAGAATCTCAAAGGATATAATAGCTCAGTCATTATACATTAGTCAAGAAGGGGAAAAATATTTCAAAACCAAGCAGTTTAGAGAAAAATCATGGATTCAGTTTATGTCTAGGTCAAGAGTTTCTTCTATCAATCGGAAAAAGGGTGTTCCTAAAAGTTGGTTAATCCACCCATGGGACAAAATGGTATACATTCTCCAAAATTTTGTCACATGTGAAGGGCGTTACAACATAGTATACATGTATCACATAAAAATCTTGCTGCACTTAAAGATTCAATGCACTATTAGTTTGCCTTACATTCTTTTACAGAATTTGACTAAAATGTCAAAGACCATCCAGAAACAAAAGGGTAATGAAGATAGAAGCTTTTATCATTTTGGTTTGATCAAAATTTTAATTGAATTTGAATTGCAAAAGAGAAGAATAACATGGGAAGGATTTTTAATTGCCAATAAAATCAAAACCAAAGAAGATGAACAAGAGAAACAAGGAAGCACAAATTTTATGGTTGATGTTGATGAGGAAACCCCTAAATTTAAGTCAAGCACTGTTTCTCAGCCCATTAGTAGTGTGAAAACAAGGAGAATGAGGCAAGAAGATGCCAAGAAAATTGCAAAAGACAAAATTTTCACTACTTACACAAGAAGATCAAGGAGGATAAAAAGAAACAAAATACAATATGACCAACAAGAGCAAGATATAAATACACCAAGCAGTGAATTCACAGCCAGAACAAGATGTAGAAATGGAAACTGAATGTAACAAGGGAGAAAGAAAAGAGCCAATACCTACAAACAAGAAACAAAGAAAGCTAAAGAAACAAATCAAAGAGTTAAAAGAGGAACTTATGGAAGAAAATATGTTAGAAAAATTCATAAAGAAAGAAAATGAAATGTTAAGAGCCCAGAGCAAGAAGATTCAATAGAAAAATGAGAAATTGAAAAGGAAAGTCGAAGAACTCAAAACTGATCAAATTGAAATATGCAAATAGGAAACAAAATGGTACACACAGAAAAAGGCTCTAAAAAAAAGTACAAGAATATGAAGCATGAGTTTCAAACCCAGAATAATGTAGATGTATTTCTACAAGTAGCAGAAGCAGAAGCAGAAGTAGAAGCAGAACATAAAGGGAGTACATTAGGTTAGCATGAGGACATGCTAAATCATTGAGTTTGGGGGAAATGTTGATATTATTTTATGTCTATCTTTTCCTCCTAAAATCCCATCATTTATCCACCATTTTCTTCCATAAATCCCTTATAGTTTATTGAAATTTATTAATATAGCATTATAATATTTATTTTTACATTAAATTTAATTTATGGAATTTTTGTGTTAAAAATTGAAAATTTTCAAGAAAATTACAGGATGTGATAACTTCCTGGAAATGGTTTATGTTCTGACACGTGGCGTGGCAGGTAGATCAAAAAGAATGACAAGGACATGATCTCGAACATACATAAATTATGAAAAATCTATCCAGCATCAGATTTGAAGTTCCTAAATAGCTGGTCAACGCTGGTCAAACCCAGCCAATCTAGCAGAAAAATTTGAGTCATAATGAATGAGCTTGATATTTTTCCTACGATTAGGAATTCCAACCTAATTCAATTTGTTTTCGAGATCATTTATGATTAGAGGGAATGGAAATAGCCTCTTTTGATTGTAATTTTTGATAAATAAGTGAATGGAAGCATGTAATAGGCTAATGATGCTAGTGATATTATTGAATGTAAGAGAAGACTTGAGACTGTGTACATGCTTCATAACTCTATTTTAATGTAACTCATTCCCAGATTTTAATCAGAGACAGAATTTCATCATTTATGGTGTTTTAAGTTAGCGTTCTCATCATTTGAAGTTTCCCAAGTGTGCCTTCAAAGCGTGGAAGGGCCCCCATGTGAAGTCGATACACTTTTCTTTACATTTCTATTAGATTTAGGATTCATATCTGATTAGTATTTTATTTCATTTTCATGCTTTTGAGTTCATCAATTTTGATTAGGAGTTATTGTGATTTTATTCATCATTTTTATTTCATGATTCATAGTTATAATTGAAGAATTCGATTACAAAATTAATGAACAGTCCTTGTAAGAGGTTTAATTGAGTATTGAATTCAAAATCATTTTGGTGATCTCTATTTTAATGAATTTGATTTTTATTATGCTTGAGTGTGTTACTTTGAAATAGTTTTTGTGAACTATAACCTTGTAAAAGGATTGAAAACTCAGACAATTAGTAGCACTCTACTTTTAGAACAATAGATCAGATTTAATTACATAAGTGTTTAAAGTGTGTGAGGCACCACATACCAATCTCTTGTAAAATAGCATTGGAGCCTACCACAATAAACATTTTCTTAGGCAAACAGATCCTTTTAGGTCTATAAACATTAGACACGTGCCTCTAAGATTACCTACCTTGGTTGACAATAAATTGAGCCTAATCTAGAACACTAGATTGGTCTATGCACCCTCCTTTTCTAGTAATGGTCTCCTGGAATCTCAGTAAGGTGCATCCTGTGTTAATAGACTACCTTTTTGAGGACATGGAAGTTCAAATATTGGTTGCCGTTGCATCCAACGAAATGATACCGATGAAGATGCAGAAATGTTGTATGTATCCATAGATTCTTTGTAACTCTGAGGCCATTCTCTGGACTGGAAGAATTGCTGAGAATAATTTTCATGGGTAAAAGCATCCTCCTTCTCCACAGTGAGCCACTCTTCATCGTCATCTTCATGAATTCGCTCATCCTCATTCTGCTCTTCAATGTTTTTTTCACTCCCTCCATCACCACTATCATCAAACAAGTCGATAGTCAACTTGTCTGGCTCCATTGATGAAATGGGTATTTGAAGGCAATCTCTATGAATATTTAGCTGAATAAATAGCAAAAATTGCAGTAAGGCAGTTGCAAGAACAAGACCCACAAAAAAATCCCTAATCACTAAGCCAGTGGGAGATAACCAAAGTTTGGGTAGGAGAAATGTTATTTTAACTAACGTCTAAAATTTAAATGAAAAATTAATACTGCCTCCCTCCATTTTTCCAAACATCATTTTTAATATTATGCCCTTCAAATATCATTTTTAATATCAAACCCATTGTTGTTTTGATGGATGTTGATTCCACTCCGTGATTCCTTGTATTATCAACTATTGTTTAAAAGAAAGTTTCAAAAATCAATTCAATTTCATTTTAATAAATTTATTTTAAAAACATTGAGGATGAACCATAGAATGAGTGGTTTGAAAAGCATCGAACTTATGTGACTTATCTAGAAAAGCTTTTAAAGAAATTAATTAATTAATTATTAAAATAAAATTGAGATAAAATAGTAAATTTAGGAGAGGTTTTTTCAACCCATGGTTTTGCTCATGGTACTCCATTTTTCCAACAAGGGGGAATTAACCCAATCGTAGGTCCCAACTAGACCTGCTCTCATTTGTAATGGATAATCCCAACGGGTTTTAAGGATTGTTATAAGGGTTAGGGGAATAGTGAGTTAGTGGTTAGGAGATTAATGATTAGGGGGCTTAGGGGTTAGGGGAATAATGAGTTAGTGGTTAAGGGGTTATGGATTGGGGCCTTAGGGGTTAAGGGGTTATGGATTGGGAGCTTAGGGGTTAGGGGATTTAGGCACATTTAGGGGTTAGGGGAATAATGCATTAGTGGTTAAGGGATTAGGGATTAGGGTTAGGGGAATAATGAGTTAGGGGTTAAGGGGTTGGGGGTTAGGGGATTTAGGTGCATTTAGGGGTTAGGGGAATAATGAATTAGTGTTTAAAGGGATTAGGGATTTGGGGCTTAAGGGTTAGGGTATTTAGGCGCAGTTAGGGGTTAGGTGAATAATGAATTCATGGTTAAGGGATTAGGGATTAGGGGGTTAGGGGTTAGGAGTTAGGGGATTTAGCAGTAAAGGATTTTAGGGTTAAGGGTGAGGGGTTAATGGGTTATGGGTTAAGTGTTAACTATTTAGGGGTTTAGGGGTTTAGGGGTTAAGGGTTTAGGTGTTAGCGATTTAGGGGTTTAAGGGTTTAGATTTTTAGGGTATATGGGGTTAAATGGGTTAGGGTTTTAGGGTTTTAGGGGGTTAAATGGGTTAGGGGTTGGGAATTAGGGTTTAAGGGTTAAGGGTTTAGAGGTTTAGGGTTTAGGGGGTTAAATGGGTTAGGGGTTTATCAGGTTAGGGAATTTAGTAGTTAAGGATTTTAGGGATTATGCATCATTAGGGGTTAATGGTATTAGGTTTAAGGGGGTTAAATGGTTGGGAATTAGGGTTTAAGGGGTTAGGGGTTAAGGTTTAGAGGTTTAGGGTTTATGGGGTTAAATGGGTTAGGGTTTTAGAGGTTTAGGGGGTTAGGGGATTTAGCAGTTAAGGATTTTAGGGGTTATGGGTTAAGGGGTTAAGGGGTTAGAAATTTAGGGTTTAGGGGGTTAAATGGGTTAGGGGTTTATAGGTTTAGGGGGATAGGGGATTTAACAGTTAAGGATTTTATGGGTTAGGGGTTAGGGGTTAATGGGGTTAGGGTAGGGGGTTAAATGGGTTAGGGTTTTAAGGGGTTAAATGGGTTAGGGTCGGGAATTAGGGTTTAAGGGGTTAGGGGTTAAGGGTTTAGAGGTTTAGGGTTTGGGGGGTTAAATGGGTTACGGGTTAAGTGTTCAAGGGTTAGGGTTTAAGGGTTTAGAGGTTTAGGGTTTAGGGGTTAAATGGGTTAGGTGTTTAGGGGGTTAAATGGGTTATGGGTTGCGAATTGGGTTTTAAGTGGTTAGAGGTTTAGGGTTTATGGAGTTAAATGGATTATGGATTTAGAGGTTTAGGGGGTTAGGGGATTTATCAATTAAGTATTTTATGGGTTAGGTGTTAAAGGTTAATGGAGTTAGGGTCTAGGAGGTTAAATGGGTTAGGGTTTTAAGGGTTTAGGGGATTAAAAGGGTTAGGGGTCAGGAATTAGGGTTTAAGGGGTTACGGGTTATGGGTTTAAAGGTTTAGGTTTTAGGGGGTTAAATGGGTTAGGGATTTAGGGGTTTAGGTGGTTAAATGGGTTAGGGGTTAAGGGTTTATAGGTTTAGGGATTAGGGGTTAAATGGGTTAGGGTTTTAGAGGTTTAGGGGGTTAAATGGGTTAGGGGTTGGGAATTAGTGTTTAAGGGGTTAGGGGTTAAGATGATAGTTTCATTGGTCTCTATTTGTGCACAATAGTTTCCTATTATTTGTGTCTCAATGTAACAATTTTGTAGCTACTATTTCTTGTTGCATGTACTCTCTATTTATTAATATCTAATATTTGTTAGCCATTGCTTTACATTTATTGATGAAAATGTCTATTTCAATTAAACCAAATGTATGTTCAATCACTAGTTTCAAACTCAACCACAATTTTGTTACACAATTTTAGTCTGGAGAATGGCCATCTGATGAAGTCTCAATAACCACACTGCACCTCATGGCTGCTACTATAAATCTTAAGTTCGAGTGTCCCATATTCATGAGAAATTTTTCTCTGATACTCTTGCTCCACCTGACTGTGTCCTAGAAATGCCCTTGTTTATTGCAAAAAAATCCTAATGTTGTTTACCTTGTCCCTTAACAAACAAAGGAAATAGATGATACTGAGAGGAATGGAAAACACTACAAAGTTGGAGAGAGTACAAAATACTAGGATGATTTAAAGGATAAGCTTGACGAATGTAACAGTAGTAAAACAACTAAAATTTGTCCCAAACAAACAGTTGATGATGTGAAACCTTCTTCCCTACTAGTCAAGCAAGACTACATTCATGTGAGAGCAAGAAGAGGCCAAGTGACTGATAGGCATAACCTGGCAGAGAGGGTATGGTTCCTTATTTTTAATGAAATATTTGATCTACATTTTGTCTATTGAAGATTAACCATTTTGACCTTTCCAACAAGGGGAAATTAACCCGATCATAGGTTCCAAATAGACCTGATCTTGTTTGGAATGGCTAATCGCAACGGGTTTTAAGGACTGTTATAAGGGTTAGGGGAATAATGAGTTATCGGTTAAGGGATTAGGGATTAGGGGCCTAGGGCCTAGGGATTAGAGGAAAAATGAGTTATTGGTTATGGGGTTAGGAATTGGGGGCTTAGGGGTTAGGGGATTTAGGCACATTTAGGAGTTAGGGGAATAATGCGTTAGTGGTTAAGGGATTAGGGATTTTGGTTAAGGGATTAGGGATTGGGGTTAGGGGAATAATAAGTTAGTGGTTAAGGGGTTATCAGAACAAAGAGAGAGAGGGAGAGGAGTGAGAGAGGTAGAGTAGGGTAAGAGAGGGAGAAAATGAAACAAAGATGGAAGGGGGATAGAAATAAGGAGAGACGGATGGATATAATGAGAGTATTGGAGGGTAGAGAGAGAGAGAGAGAGAGAGAGAGAGAGAGAGATTGGGGAAGAGAGAGGGAGGCAAGAGAGAAGGGAGAGAGAATAAGGATGAGAGATATGACTTAAGAGAGAGGAACCCGTATCATAAAAGAAAGAATATGTGACCAAATTACTCTATAGTGAGATGGGAGATAGGGGCACCCTACCTACCTAACTAAATGTATAAACCAAATGTGGTGTAATCATCTGTAATGGTGGTTGATTATACAAGGAGAGGATTTTACGAGGAGGCACTGGATTTTTAATGTGATATGCAAATACCAAGTACCAAACCTAACCATTTCACATTCACCAATGTTTTGTTTGCATGTGCTAATTTGGTAAATTTGGAACATGGAAAAGGAGTCTTGTTTTGTGATCACCTCCCACGAGGATTCACCAATTGTGAGAACACAACGCTTGTGGTTGCATCTTATAAATCATCATCACTTCCACCAACACCTCATCCAATAACGCTAGTATAAAAGTCTTAGGATCTCAGCAGCCAAAAGGAACATAATGCATGCGCCCTCAATCTCTTCTACATACTTGTAGCTCTCCTCCCAAACCAAAGCCACTAGTTTTGTGTGTACACTTTGCCCTGAATCTTGTGCAAACATATCGAGGTAAGGAACTGTTGCACCAAGGTATGGATCCACTATGTGTCATATCCACTTAAGGAGAACATGTTCCAAACAATAGGTAAATTCTCACAATTATCCCTCTCTGGGATGTTGAGAACTCCAAAATGCCACACGCTCATTAATGAAATCTATAAATTGATAAATTTTGTACAAGACTTGAAGTCATAATGAACTTGGAGAAAAAGGCTCAAGATCTGGGTAGTGCAAAGGAACATCTACAATATTATTTGTAGTATTCTCATCTAGATCATTTTGCATGGATATCTCCTAGAGTTGAAATGCATATTCCAGGTTCCACAGAACATCTCCCATGGAAGGCCTATCAAAGCCCATCTCTTCCAAGAACTTTTCATTAGTCTCCCTAAACATTTTCAAAGAACCAGAGTTGATGGTCCCAACAAGGTGAGGGTCAATAATTTTTTCAAGCTTCCCCTTTATCTACCAATGCATTTACCACTCTTCTATATTGATGATCCAGGTGGATATTGGTGGCCACCCACCTATTCCACTTGGGCCCCCACCATTGTCTCTTTCAGTTTTTCAGTTTCGGCATAACTTACTATTTTTAGCAGTTTTTCGGGTCCTGAACTTCCGGAGCCGTTTTGAGGCCCTAAACGACGTTTTTTGGGTATCGTTTTACCAGCGAATTGGATCATCCAATTCGTCCCTGACAGTTGTAGTCCTCGGATAGAGCTTTCTAATGATGTATCATGTACGTCAAACGGAGATAGTATGCCAAAGTTACGTCCCTGGGAAGTTGAAACACCAATTTACCCAAACGGGGCCCATAGTTTTGGCGCTTCATCTCCTAGGGTTAGGTTTTCGGGATGTTTAGGGTTCTCCATTGTTTCTCAATAATAAATAGGCCCTCGAGCCTCATTGTAACTCAGTTCAGAGGCCTGTAGCCACCACATCTCTTCTCAGAGATAGCTACCAGTGCCCTAGCTAGTTTTATTTCCATTCTGTCTGTAAGAAAATTTCAATTCTTTGATATTAATGAAATGAAGTGTTATTTCCGCTGCATCTCTGTATTTATGTTTATATGTTTATTCTGTTGCGTTCCTGCATAAATCTGGATCAGTGGTATCAGAGCGGTCTACTTTTTTCTCGATCCTTCTTTGCATGTCCCCAACGAGGTCGGGGTATAAGGAGCTAGGGCTCGATCTGGTGGAACCTTTGCAAGATCAGCCTCGCAAACCTCGACGGACGCCCATGGGGGACGAAAAGAAAGATGAGGGAGTAGGATATCCTATCAAAATATTGCTCGAGGAGGCCCTCGAAAAACAAAGGAACGTGATGATGGATAACTTTGCTCAGATCCTTCAACGGCTGCCCACCGGCGGCGCATCTGCATCCAATATATTCAAGATCAAGGTACCCAAGGTCCAAAACTACCTTTGGATCTAGTCTTTGAATGTCCAAAGTCTGCCACCTTTTCCTGTGATCCTGTTATCGTGGAGATATTTGACATTTAGATAAGTGCATGGGATTCACGACAAGGGAATTAGATTGCATTGACCATATATTGGAGCTTCATTGGTATCTCGCCAATCAAACAGTTTTCCAACAAGTCGAGGGAGTCTAAATTGGTGCAGTTGAAAATGAAAGGCAAAATTGCTCTGTCGAGGCCAAATCCCATGATGCTAAGCTTGAAAACCCTCTCATTATTGCAAGTCACACCTTCGAGCTCCGAGATTGTGATGTTGCAGGGTTTTTGATATTGTCTCCAATCCACGGTCACACCTTTGAGCTCTAAAATGGTGATAGTGTAGGGGATTTTATCTTGTCTCTGGTCCACTACGTGATCTTGGGTACATAAACCTGGCACCATGTCTGGTTAAGGGACATTATGAATATTCGACGAATAAATCTCGATAGAGAAATGGAATTATGGAGACATTGGCTAATACATATTTGGTTTCCTCTCTCAATGTACCAAATTCGCCAGTCCTCCAAAAAGAGCCTTCTTCCCATTCTTTCCTCCAAAATCAAGGTTCATTAGTGCTACCATATATGCTAATAAACCCCCTTCACCATCTCCCCCATCAGAAAATCTGACCTGTCAAACAAAAATGTGAAGGTCAAGCTCTCCATCATCGAGGGTTATATGGCATGTCTTGTAACTGTGCAAAGAATCTTCTTTTCAATACATTTCTAGATGGTGGTATGATGCATATATCCCATTTAATGTTTCTCTCTCACCTTATTACAAATCTATGCAGGACTCTATTATAGCTAAAGGAAAGGGCTTCAAAGTCCCTAATATGCATGACTTGAGGGGAGCTCTTTTGCAAAAAGAGATTTACTACTTTGATTATTAATCAAATATAAAGCCAATAATATTGTTTTATTTAAAGATTAATTTGATATAATCATGTAAATTATGTATTAAATGAAATAAATATATTCATTGGTACAATTCTCATAGAAATTGATAAAACTAAACACATTTATCCATTATTACACAATAAACCATAATTAAATATTTTAAATTACATATTTATAACCATTAATAAAGGTTTATATATTATTAAAAAATTAAATAAAGTTCATACCTAAACAATTAACAAAATTTCATAATACCATTAAAAATTAACCAAGTTTCGTATCAAACAATTAATAAAAGTTCATACACCATTAAATAACTAATTAAGGTTCATAACTAAATTAAGAAAGGTTCATACAATACTCCCCGATGGGGGTGAGGTTTGAGAAACACGTGGAAGGCATCTCGCATGAGTAAATATAAGTGGAGTGAGGGTGAGGGACGGTATTCCTGGTCCCTTCACGATAACGGATGCAGGGAGAGAGTTATTGGCTTCACGTTGGCAATTTGTGTGAAAAATAATTGCACATTCGAGTTCAGAGGTGGTGAAAGGATAAGGCGAGGGAAGATGAGGGAGCCCAACATTAGACTCATAAATATGGTTTGGTGTTGGTCTTGATGGTGGCCTCTGAAGAGGAAGCGTAAACGTCGCAGGAAGGTTTACGGAGGGAGTGGCTTGTGTGTGCTTGTTTTGGGCATTTGCTGGTGAGGTGTGTTCAATCGGTCCCTGCTGCTCGGTTTCTTATCCATTGACTATGTCTGGGTTAAGGATAGGAAGTTGAAGGGAAGTGAGCTCACTAGTTTCCATTTTTCTTGGCTTTCGGTGAGCTTGTTTTTTCGTGATAAGAGAGGAAGCTAGAATTTGCAGTCTAGGAAACCTTGAGGGTGGTGGCAGAAAAATAATTTCTTTTCCAAATTTCGTGCCCTTCAGCATGGGTGTGACGGTGTTTGGTGGATTGGTGTGTGGTATCTATGTGGAGAATTTGGAGGCTGTTCACTACCCTGGGAGATCTTACGCTCAGGCGTCGGCTACTTTGTCATCGTTTGTTGTTCAATTTCCTGTGTTGGTTTGGTGGGTGATGGTATTTGGTTTTGCTGGTGGTGGAAGTCTTTATCTGGTAGTGGGAGGTTTCTTTGTGCTTCCCTGTGGTGGTGGGAGACGACATTTGGCTCCTTTTTTGGTGGTGTTTGTTTTCTATAGTGGGGGGTCTGGTCTCTGGACTCTCCACACGCCTGAGTTCCTTAACCTTGGTGAATTATGAAGCCCCCGGTGTGGTGTGGGTGTTCTCCCTCCCCTGTTGTCCATGTCCCTGTGGGGGTGGCAGACTGAGAAATAATCATGGCGGCTCCACGATAGGGTGTAAATACTATGGGGTGTAAGCGCCTCTCCATTGTGGGTGCACATGGGGGTTGTGGAGGAGGTAAGCGGGGGGATAAAAAAGGTAGGGGTTTGAGGGTTCAAAATCAAAGTCGTTGGGGTGGAGGAGGTTGTGGTGGCAAGGGAAATCATGGGTTTGATTGATTTGAGGTAAATGAGGGGCAGGTTATCCAACATTGCTACCTAGAGAACTGTCGTGCACTTTTCAACAACCTAATGGAAAGAGTGGACACAACTGAGAGATTATGTCATGAGGAGCATGCAGAGGAGATGGAAACATTTGACCGAATGCACTATTTAGAGTGCCAAGTCTAGGAGAGACTGGTAGTGGTTTGGCGAGGCCAAAATCAACTCACTGAGAAAGTAGAAAAGTTGGAGACTTGTTTGGCACACTTTGAAGGGCACAGTCAGTGTGACTTCTATCCTCCACTGCATCTAGGAACAACCCCAGAAAACCCTGCATCCATCACGTTTGACGACTAGTATGCTATTTGTCGTTCTTTAATTATGTTTTATATGTGTTTTGGTGCCTCTGGCCAACTTTTTATGGACAATGTCCCTAGCCCCTCTTTTGTATTTTTTTTTCATTTGGTGCAAATTTTTGTCAACTAACCGAGTCAAGGTGAGACCACCTGTTTTGTATGTGCTTCTTTTTTCCTACGTGAATATAACATTTTCTTACAAAAAAAAAGGTTCATACATCATTAAAAATTTAATTAAGTTTCATACTTAAATTAATAAATTTCCATACCTATTTACTAAATAGGTCCATAAATATATATTTTAGGTTTATCTATTTAGTATTTATCAAATGTAAATATGATGATTTAATACTAGGTTTAAATGAACTCACATGTTTAACATAAGAAATGTTATATTTATCTATTTATTAAATGTAAATATGAAGATTTAACCTTATATTTAAAACAACTCTCACTTTTAACATAAGTCAATGAAGTTTAAAAATTAAACTTTATGGCCAAATATTAAATATTAATATTAATATTAATTTGGCTATCTAATTAATATAATTATAACCTTTACTAAAATTATGATGAAGGCATTAGTGTAAAGTTTATAGATGATATGTGCAATTATGTTAATTGTAGATGAATCCATATGCACTATTAAACTTTAGAGAAAAGAGGGTATTCATAATTTTAACACTGTAAATTCAAAGACCCCTTTGTCTCTAAATTTTAACACTACAAATGGATTCAGAGACACCTATAGTGAAATGTAACACTTGGGTACCAAAATTGCATTTTTCCATATATGGAGTGACACAATTAAAAATTACTAACGTAGATGACTAATTCATATACTTGTTGTACTCGTTATTTGGCCATATTTTATTCTTGGACTATAATATTCATTTACAATAATCATTATTAATTTTTTCACTTATTATCTAGTCATATATTTTAATCCTAGACTAAATTAGGCATTTTAGTTACTTTCTTTTACTTTAGTCACTTATTATCTAGTCATGTATTTTATCCCTAGACTAAATTAGTCATTTAAGTTAGTCACTTTTAGTTTAGTCACTTATTATCTAGTCGTTTATTTTATTCCAAGACTAAATTAGTCGTTTAAGTTAGTTGCTTTTATTTTAGTCACTTATTATCTAGTCATATTTTTTATTCCAACACTAAATTAGTCATTTATGTTAGTCAATTTTAGTTCGGTCACATAAAATTCCTTAAATTTAGTAGTAATTCACTTGAAATAGATGCGGTGACTAACATGTTTAGTCACCTAGTCATTAATTTCATCATTTTTTACTAGTGAAACAACCCCCATCACTATAACTAGCCTAATATCAGTACGTATAACTAACAAGTTAAATCGATTCAAATCATAAAATAGAGAGAGCCCTCTCTGAGTCTAGGAAGGCTAGGTCCTATGTTGAGATTGCCACAAGATCATGAGCTTAGTGGAAAGAAGTCGCCTTCACTAAGTGGGCCCGCAGGCTATTTTTGGCGCAAGTCTATTTTTAGACTATGTCTATTTTTAGACATGTCGATCATATTCTATGAGTTGCAAGATGCTATTTGTGGATGGTTGGTCAAGTCGAAAAAAATAGATGGAATTCTATTTTTAGACATATTGGGCGGAATCTATTTTTAGATTGCCAGTCTAAAAATAGATATGTCGAATATTATTAGCTCTTAATAATATTTGGACTATAAACATTATCTTATTCTCTTCGAGCACTTCAGTTAAGTGCACAGATGTGGCACAGGAGCTGACAGAAAGAATTACGCTATTCCTGAGGGTTAAGTGGAGCTATTGCATGGATACTTCAGTTAGAACTCATGTGACAGAGTTTGGTGGAGTTATTGAGGTAGTTGATGGAGTTGTGTTTAGTTTAACTGAGTTAAACATAGTTGAGCTAGTTGTATCTAGTCTAACTGATTGATACACTAGTGAGAGTGGTGTGAATTAATTATTAATCATTAATCAACTAAAGAATACATCAGCTTAAAAGTTGGGTATGGACGCTTCAAAGGATGACAAGCAGAAGAGGTAGTTCAAAGAGCAAAAGGTGAATATCAATTGTGACTATAGTGTTGCATGATTTGCAACAAACTGTGATTGAGATGCACAATGAGGATTGGAAAGAGAGAACATGCTGCTGGAGCGGTAATAACAGAACGATCGTGCCGCACGGCAGATGTTGCATGATCAGGGCCTTCCCATACACTTGTGGCCTGAGGCATGCAATACTGCGGTTTATGTGCAAAACCGATGTCCTCACAGGGTACTTGGCATGATTACACCCGAGGAGGTGTTTTCTGGTAAGAAGCCTGATATTTCCCATTTGAGGATTTTTGGTTCACCCGTTTACATTCATGTGATGAAGAGCTACAGTTGCTTCGGAGCGGACCGCAGAGGTTGGAATATTTGTGGGGTACACTGATACGCCCCACAACTATCGTGTATATTTGTCAGACAGTCGCAAGACTGTTGTGCGACGGGATATCAAATTTCAGGAGGAGAAAGCCATGCAGTGTTCGCTTGAGAGGGAGCCACACTTGCATGCACATGAGGAGCTATTAGTTCCTAAGGATGAGCTTCAGGATGTGGATCAGCCACAAGAGGAAGTTCATGGAGTGGAAGATACCACTCATGCAACGCCAACCATCGTAGGCGAGCAAGATTGTTTAAGCTAATGGCGACTGCTGGATATGGAAGGTTGTAGGAGCACCTACATCACAGTGCAGATAGAGACAGTCACCTGACCGGTATACTGGATACATGGCTCTTATGAGCAAGTGTATCGTGACAGAGCCATCCTCTTTAGAGGAAGCTGTGGAGGACCCCGCATGGGTAGATTCCATGGCTAAGAAAGGGTGATTCGATTGTCGCAAATGCTGCATGTGATTGTCCTGGTGGCCTATAATCTATAGTAGTTCAGATGGATCTAAAAAGAAGGCGTTGTACTAACTAGGAGGGGAGAAGTAAAGTTACATTTGTAGCTCCAGCTTCTGCCGATTAAGGGGATCGATTATGAAGAGACCTTTGCACGTCACAAGGTATTCTTCACAAGGTATTATTCCACATGGACGATTCTTGCTTTACATACCGGTACATTCATCGATGGATGTGAAGAATGCGTTTCAATGGAGTGATTGATGAGGAGGTGTACATAGAGCAGCCCGAAGGTTTCGAGATCTTCAGCAGCGAGTCGCATGTGTGCAGGCTCAAGAGAGCGTTGTATGGGTTGAAACAAGCACCTCGTGCTTGGTACACACGGATAGACAGTTATTTCACCGTACTTGGATTCTCCAAGAGTGAGGCGGATTCGAACCTATACCAGATTGTGGTGGAGGGTAAGTTGATGATCATTGTACTTTATGTAGATGATTTGATTTTGACAGGTGATGAGTTGTTGATACTCTCATGCAAGGAGGATCTTGCAAAGGAGTTTGAGATGAAGGACTTGGGCCTCCTTCATTATTTCTTGGGATTGGAAATTTGGTAGCGCAGTGATGGACTAATTGTTTCTCAGGGCAAGTATGCCCGGGAGATACTGGAGAAGTTCAACATGCATGGCTGCAAACCTGTTGATACTCCTCTTCCTAGTGGATGGAGGAAGGAAGATGCTACTATAGTGGAGGTAGTGGATGCCACTGTTTATCGACAGTTGGTGGGGTCGCTTATGTATCTGGTCAATACATGACCCGACATATGCTATGATGTTAACCAGCTTTCACAAGCTATGTTGTTTACCAAGTTCTTTTTGGAAGGTGTAGGATGGAAAGCATGTATTTGGATATCTCAGCTCATCGAGATATGGGATTATGTACAGATAACTGATGAGTAAATTTGTGGTCAATGGATGTGATGGTAAGAGCCCAACGACAATATCAAGACTGGAGGAATTTTTACAATCGTCGATACGCTCGGCACAAGAGGCCAAGTACATGGCAGCAAGTTTGGCTCAATGCGAGGCTATATGGATGAGGAAGATCCTGTTCAGGTTGTTCGGTTCACACTTAGATCCTATTGTGATATATTGTGATAATCAGAGTTGCATTAAACTCTCAGTTAATCCAGTATTTCATGACAGATCTAAACATATTGACATCCGGTACCATCATATCAGAGATTGTGTGCAGCGGAAGATCATGTTGCTTTCTTACATTCCTACGGAGGATCAGGGTGCAGATATTCTGACGAAGGCACTCACCAGGAGAAAATTCGAATACCACAGGGGTAGGATAGGGGTTGCAGATAATCCATATCTTGTTGAGAGGGAGTTTTGAGATTGCAACAAGATGATGAGCTTACTGGAAAGAATTCGCCTTCACTAAGTTGGCCCGTGGGCTATTTTTGGCACAAAGTATATTTTTAGACTATGTCTATTTTTAGACATAACGATCATGTTCTATGAGCTGTAGGATGCTATTTGTGGATGGTTGGTCAAGTCGAAAAAAATAGATGGAATTCTATTTTTAGACATATTGGGTGGAATCTATTTTTAGATTGCTAGTCTAAAAATAGATATGTCGAATATTATTAGCTCTTAATAATATTTGGACTATAAACATTATCTTATTCTCCTGGAGCACTTCAGTAAAGTGCACAGATGTGGCACAGGAGGTGACAGAAGGAATTACACTATTCCTAAGGGTTAAGTGGAGCTATTGCATGGAGACTTCAGTTAGAACACATGTGACAGAGTTTGGTCGAGTTATTGATGTAGTTGATGGAGTTGTGTTCTGTTTAATTGAGTTAAACATAGTTGAGCTAGTTGTATCTAGTATAACTGATTGATACACTAGTGAGAGTGGTGTGAATTAATTATTAATTAATTCACTAATTATTAACTCATTAATCAACTAAAGAATACATCATTTAACTACAGTGCATGGACAATTTCAGTGGAGACCAGTGAAGAGGTAGGTGAAAGAGTAGTCTGACTATCAGTTGTGACTATAGTGTTGCATGATTTGCAACAAACAGTGATTGGAAATGCCAATGAGGATTACATGAGAAAGGATATGCCAATTTTAGTTCATTCAGAGCCATTCTTCAGTAGTGATTGCGCAGTAGAGGCAGGCTATTAGGTGGCAGAGATTGGAGCATGTGATTTGCTAGATCAGGCTTGATTAGTGTGTAGCAATTGGAGATTGTACTGAGAGCTTTGTATAATGATTGTTACATGATATCTATGACATATAATATACAGATAGTTGGGGGTTTTCAGCTTTAAGCTTTCCCATAAAATACTGTGTTGATATGTGTGATTGTTTATGGTTTTAATTTGCGCATGCGATTGTTTTTATTTCCGCAATTAATGATCAATGGTAGAAGATATTCTGTATTGTGCATGAAGTTAAAATAGTGTGTGATCAGGAGAATCTCAGTGTATAACATATCAGTTATAAAATTTCTACATCCCGGACTCCAAAGCGATTTGATGTTGTGCTTTATAGTTTAGTTTTGCCAATCTTCTAAATTATAGAGTGAAAACAAGCTCAACAAAGCAATTTTAAACAAAGGGAGAATTTTTGTTAGGCACAACCCTATTTTTCCTTTATTTATTATTTTTATATGATATGTGGCACACTTTGGGTGAATGCTCATGTTTTAAACTATTTTAGACAATTCAATATTGTACATTGTTATGTATAAGTTTTGGGGAACTCGACTTGGTCTTCGAAACCAGAGATTCTGGGTTCGATCCCCAACGGAATTGCCAATTTTTTATGCAGGTAAATCCTCTCTGCAGACAAAGATCATCCCTCTAGCCCTAGAGTGGGTATAGAAACAAAGCGACATGCTAAAGTGTTGCTTCCTAATTATTGAATGAACAAGGGACACAGTAGATTGAGCTACCTAGAATCCAACGCTATCGTTGTTGCTGTAGTGGTGGTGGCCTCTTTCTCCTACCTCGGAAAGTCACAATCCTTTCTCCATTATGCTTGGATACTTGCACATAAAACAAGAAACAAGAACAACATACAAGCTAAAAAAATTTCATTCATAACTATTAACTAATCAAGGAGGGCTAAACATATTACATTAAACAAACATCATAACACAACAGTGGAACCAAACAATAGTCATGTATATAAATGAATAAAAGGAAGAGTTACAACTGATGCTTTGATGTCATAGTCTCATCTAGTGGGGTTTAGGTGAAGTGCATCTTAGATGCTCGTTAGGGAATTCAGACAGGACGAAGGCATGGACTCAAGCTCTCTCAGAAGTCACGGATTCAAGCTTCCTCAACGTAATTCCTTCTTATTCTATCTTCTCTAGTCATTTAGATAATATTTCTAATTCTCCAAGTTCAGCTAGCTTGTACTAAGAGAGATAGCTTCTTTTATAGAGGAAAAGGAGGAGGTTAGGATCCCTGCAAAGGTGGGAGGGACGCCTATCCTTTAGGGAGTTCCCATAAGAGGTGGAAACCATAAACCTAAAGGAGGTAGTCCATGGTTTATTAGTTCAACCACTCCCAATGACTCATCCTCGAGGTGGTTGGAGTGGAATATCCAGCTCTATTTTTCAAAAACATTCCATAAACAACTTGGCACGGGGTCCAATGTTAATCTTTCTCTTCGACGTGATGGCATAACTAATTACCCGTGGCAAGGAAAAAACAAGGGTTTTTGAGTCTTTTCTCAGGGAATTTTCAATAGGAGGAATGTTACTCTCATGTAAAGGGACACAATGATGGTTTTTGCTAGGCATGGCACTGATTATTGGTCATAGAAATGACCCTCCAATGGGCGAGATGGGGATTGTAGAGATAGTGACAAAATGCTGTGTAACACCTGTATCTTGTGTGTCTTGTATATCCTGTGGTTCTTGCAAACTATCAGTTAATGCTCTACTATTTATGTGAACTAGACATACATGTAAAATATTTCCTATGTAAGCTATGTTTCTTAGTTGTTTTATGGCCATGGCTAGATGTGATCCTTGTCTTGGTAAGTTCTTAAGTGGGAAAATTTTAGCTTGGACATGACTGACCTAAGATGAGGTATAGGATGTTCTTAGGTGAACAAGGCACAATTTACTTGTACTAGGTGAAATTGAACAAGTTGTTAGGGCTAAAGCAAACCAATGTCACATGAACTGGAGTAGCTAAGGACTTGATTGGATTCCCAAGTCATGAAAAAATGTAAGGATATTTGTGAGGGTATGAGTGCCAAGGAAGGATAGGGAATGCTAACATGTGCCAGATAGTTCAAAGGCATGTAAAATATGCTAAGATGTGTCAAGTTCTAAGGCATGCCAATATTTGCAATGGTGTGAAAATACATGCCAGGGACTATCGAGGAAAAGAAAAGGAGAAACAAATTAAAATACAAAGAAATGAACATGTCATAGGGTTAATAAGTCATCAATTTACATTTTCCAAGAGGGGCATGCTATGCACATCAACACTAGGTGGAAATGAGTGTCAAGTGCTAAGTGTTAGTGCATTCTAAGTGCCAAATCGTCCTCTGTTACTTCTCTTCTACTTTCCAATAACTGATCTCAAATAACTTTAATATTAAACCATGCCAAAGAATATTGAGGCATCATAATGAATGCTATACATGTTAATGATCATGACCTCTTTAGGACTACATGTCTCTTCGTCCCCTTATCAAATGAGCTCCTTCTCACTTGATGTTATTTCATTCATCCTAAGGACTCCTTAAATAGTTTTTCCTAGACCTCTTAGGAACCCTCTAGAACTTATAGGTTTTATCCACTTAGACCTTAGGAAATATTAATTTTCTTTTAGCTTTTAAACCCCATATTGGGTCCAAAATCCCTTTTCTTTGCTTTTATTCCCATAAAGCCTTTTTTGACCAAACTCACACAAAGCCATCTCACTAGGCTTGTGGAGTACCTCCCAAGCTACACAATTCAACAATATAGTATAGTTGTAGTAACTATAATTTGGTCAAGCTCTTGTAGTCAAGCGAGGGATTAGTTGGGTTCCCAAGTCGAAAATTAAGGGTAGTTGTGAGGGCATGATAGCTAGGGAGGGTCAGGGCATGCAAAGGAATGGAAATGCATACTAACACGTGTCAGAAAATTTCAATGCATGCTGAACTAGAGTGTTAGGGAGTTTTGGGGCATATCAAGGGATAACTAGGTCAAAATGGATGGAAAGGAGCAAATAAGAGTGTGTGCAAGGGAGTGTTAGCAAATTCAAATTTGCTAAGGGCGAATTGTGTTAGGAGAAGTTTAGAATAGGATTTACAGGAGGCAAGCCTACAGTTGTTATAAGGGGCTTGCCATAGTAGTTTTAGACAAAGGGAGATCACTTTGTGCTAGGCACAACATTTTTTTTCCTTTAGTTTTTTTTTTATATGAGATGTGGTAAAGTTTGGCTACATCTCATGTTTTAAACTCTTATAGATAATTGCATATTGTACAAATTTGTGTATAATTTTTGGGGCACAAAACTTTTTTTAGCTTATATCTTGTGTGCCTTGTGAATCTTACAGTTCTTGCAAACTCTTAGTTAATGTTCTATTGTTTATATAAATTGAACATACATGTGAAATATTGCCTGTGTAATCCATGTTGCTTAGCTGTTTTAGGGCCAGGGCTAGATCATGTGATCCTTGTCTTGGTAAATAGTTAAGTGGGACAAGTTGAGATTGGAAATGAGTGGCATAAGATGAGTTATAGGTATTTCTTAGGTGAACAAGGCACAATCTACTTGTAGTAGGTGCAATTGGTCAAGTTGTTGGGGTTGAAGTAGGCCAATGTTTTCACATGAACTATAGTAGCCAAGGACTTGATTGGATTCCCAAGTTGAGAAAATTTGTAAAGTCTAGTTGTGAGGACATGAGTGCCAAGGCATGCTAGGGAATGCTAAGATGTGCCAGATAGTGCGAAGGCATGTCAAACATGATAATATGTGCCGAGTGATAAGGCATACCAATATGTGCAAGGGTGTGTCAAATATGCGTGCCAGGGACTTTCAAGGCAACAAAAGGGAGAAAAAAGTTAAACTACAAGGAAATGAACACATAAGAGGGTTAATTAGTCATCAATTTACCTTTTCTAAGAGGGGCATGCTAGGCACACCAACACTAGGCGCCAATAGGTGCCAAGTGCAAAGTCTTAGTGCATTCTATGTGCCAAGTCTTCCTTTGTTGCTTCTCATCTACTTTCCAAAAATTGATTTAAAATAAATTTAATAGTAAACAATGCAAAATCATACCAAGGCATCTCAACGTGTTCCATACATGCTAATACTTTCCAAGCACCAACACGTGCCATTCGCCAATATGTGTCAGGGAATGTTATGCATGCTATGAAGTGGAATGGCATGTTGAAGACTGTTAGGGTGTCCTAGAGAGTGCTAATGCAATATTAGGAGTGTTAAGGAGTAATAGGACAAAAAATTAAGGGAGCACTAGGTAAAATTCATGGAATTTAGTGAATATGAGGAACATGTGCCAAGGACTAGTGTTAATGAGTGCTAGCTATCATGCCAAGGAGGGAGTGACAAGGTATGCTAAGCATTGGTAAGGCATGCTAGGGAATATCAAGGCATGTAATGAAGTGCCAAAGTGTGCTAGGGATTTCCAAGGTGTGCTAATTATTTATTCCAAATAGTGCCAATATATGCCAATACATATTAAGTGCTAAGGATGTGCAGGGTGCCAGGGTATGTCAATATGTGTCAAGAAGTGTCAAGGCAAAAAAAGGAAGAACCAAGCTAAAATGTAAGGAAATGAACACATAAGAGGGTTAATAACTCAAGAATTTATCTTTTTCAAAAGAGGCATGCTAGTCACACTAATAATAGGTCTGAATACATGCCAACTGGCATTGTGTGCCAAGTGCTAATGTAGGTCAATGCATTCAACCAAGGTGTTCTAGGGCATGCTAGGGACTACATGCATGCTAACACATGCTAGGAGAGTTCCATGTTGTGTTAGCGCATGCCACCATGTGCTTGGGTGTCAGCGTCATGACAAGATGTTCTAGGTACGAATATGTTCCAAGACATGCGAGGTGCTAAGAAATGTTAATGTGTGACAAAGTATTAATTTAAGGTGTGCCCGAATTGTTGAGGAGTGTCAGGTCTTTCTCGTTAATAGAATTTCCAGAGCTTGGTATTAAATAATATATTTCCAATACACACTAGTGGAACTTTATCTAAAGGGAATTTGATAGATAATAAAATTAATAGATATGAATCATGTGTTGGCGCATAGGAAAAATCTATTCAACTAATGATTACTTGAGGGAAATGATACACAGTAATTATTTATTAAGAAATTGATTGATTATAACCACTGTGGCCTTGGAAATATCATAAAAAATACTCCACAATAATGGCCTTAAATCGTTATCTTTTGAAAAAAAAATATTAATAGGCATATAGGGTCATCAAAAACTCATTGGAATGATCAATGGTGATGAAATTTTTTTGACCGTCACTAAAAGTAAAAAAAATAGCATTGGTGAGGGTCATTAAAAGTGTGTCACTAGAAGTGTCACCAAAGAGAGAATTGGTGACGGACCTTTAACGAACCTCACCAAAAGTGTTATTGAAAATGGCTTTGGTGACAAACCTTAAAGGACCATCACTATATAGACTTATAGTGATGCTTTTTTAAGGGCCGTCACCATATGTGACATTGGTGATGGACCTTAAAGGTCCATCACAAGCGTGACCCTCACCAATGTCCTTTTTTCTTGTAGTGTAGTGCAAGATAGTGTTGGAAAATGTGAAAGGCCAACTTACCAGATCAAAGAATGGGAAGCTAAGAAACTTTGGATATGGTTCCATTGTAGTCACCTTTTCTCTAGAGAGGATCCCCATGTTAGCCCCACAGCATATTCATGTCGATGTTGGTCAACCTCGAGAGCCCAGGATGGTTCGTTGGGTTGCTTTGATGGCCTGCCACGGTGAGGGTGGGGAGATTGTTGATTTTCCCTCTACATATTTTTGTTGGCTGGAGCGCCAACCTTTTGTTATAGAGGATTTTCCTTATGCTGGCATGGATTTTCGTGGTGACCGGGAGATACCCCTTCTTCTAGGAGCTCAGTGTGACGAGTGAAGTAAAAAATCTCTTTTGACATGTTCTAATTTCTAATTTTTATTTTGTTTCTAATCATCCAAAACTGATAACAAAAATTTTGAAATGCATATGTGGGTCCAACTCAACCAACCATTCTCCACACCTTTGATCGGAGGCAAAGGGATGTAGCAGCAGCAACACCACCCCCACAGGATCAAACTGGAGAGATCCTAACTGACGTAGAGCACCATCTGAAGCGGCTCACTGTAGATATTCCTGAGACTACTATAGATGATATTCCGCTCCGTCTATGGAGATATGTCATAGGTGTTCCTGAACCATTCAGGAGGTTTTTTACTAGGGTGGCATGAGTAGTGGTGTATTATCTTGATCATCACCATGGATAGTGGCTGATTGACTTGTAGACTCATTTTTGTATCACTTTTTTCCGATCATAAGGTGTTTTGAGCCTATGTTCGAAGATGATGTACTATTTTTCGAACAATACATTTATACTATGATATACTATTACTTCTATTTTACCTGTTCAATCATGTTATGGAATGTTTGATTTGTTACTTTCTTATCGCAAATGTCTATTTATAACATTATAAGCAATTGCATCTGCTAGTGTATTTAAATTTCTTGAAATGTGTTGATATTCAATATAATCGAACTCTCATTCCAAGACATGAACCCTTAAAAATAATCTTAATAATACTGGATTCCTAATGGCATATGCTCAGTTTAACTATAATACAATTTCAGAATCTAATTTAATGGTCAAACTCCGAATTCCAAATGAAATGGATTCCGATAATAATTCAATAACTGCAATATATTCGGAAATATTGTTCGTTGTTTGACCGAGACTTACCCCATGCATTGATACTAACTCGTCAGTGGGTGAGTAAATAACCCAAGCTACGGAAGAGATATTCCATGTACTACGACAAGCGCCATCAACAAAACCAATATATGTTTGAGAGGACGTCGACATCTACGATAAAAGTATCCAGATAAGTAGGAATAATAGTAAGAGCACACTTATGCTAGGCACACATTTCTAATCTATAGCACACCAACTAAAAAGTAACTAATATACAAAGAAGATCTCCACACGAAGTCAAGCATAATATCTCTTTAGATAAATTCCATTTATGGGCTTACCTAAAGAGACTCTGTCAAAATCAATCAATTCATAGGCCCCTTTTGCAAGCTTTCGCTTGACAATATAGGGACCATGCCACATGGGTTCAAATTTCCTAGCCCCTATTTTATCGTTAGCTTGATCATAAATCAAAACTAGGTCTCCTTCTGAAATATTAAGAGGGGTAACACTTCTATCATACTGAGCTTTCATTCTTTTCGCATGAGCCTCAGTAGCTAATGCAGCGGTGCGCCGATTCTCATCTAATTGAGCCAAGTATAAAAAATGTTTCTCCTCTTCAGAAGTGGCTAGTAGTAACTCTATGGTTAGTTGGAGTGAAGGTATCTCACATTCAATGGGTAATACCACTTCTAAACTGTAAACTAGTTGAAAAGGGAAAAAACCTGTCGATGTTTTGGTGAGGTTTGATACGCCCAAAGCGCTGAAAAGAGCATGGTGTGCTAATTCTACTTATGAATGCCAATGATTCATTTGATCATGGTGACTAAAACTTTATTAATTGCTTCAACTAAACCATTGGCCTGCGGATAATATGGTGTAGAACTATCATGGCACAAGCCAAGTTGTTTTGTCAACTCAGTCATCATGATATTTTGAAAATGGCTCCCGTGATCCGTAATGATCACTTGGGGTACACCGAAACGAGCAATCACATGATTGAATACGAAAGTTGCTGCAGTTTTTCCATCTTCCGCAAATGTAGGAATTTCCTTGGCCCATTTGGTAAAATAATATACTGGTTGAATAATATACCCATACCCCTCGGCCGAGTGAGGGTTACACATAATGAAATCAATGCCCCATTTTTCAAAAGGATCGACAACAATAATAGGGTGAATATGAGCAGGTGGTGCACACATTTTCCGATTGAATATTTCACAATTATGACATTTCCTAACCGCTTAAATACAATCTTTAAACAAAGACGGCCAGAAATAACCTGCATGCAATATCTTTTAGGGTGTGGCGTACCCAGACATATGATCACCACATGCTCTGGAGTGACAGTCATTTAAAACCTTTTCGGCTTCTTCATGTGTTAGACAATGTCGAAAAACCCAGTCTGCACCACGACGATATAGCGTGTCGCCAACAATATGATATTGTTGAGATTGGAACCGAATTTTCCGTCACTGTGACCATGAAAGCTCAGGACGAAAATATTGGATTTGAATATATACAATAATATCTCCATACCAAGGATCAATGGTACTGATAAGAAACAAGGATTTATCTGAAATTGGTTGTTCCGTCACAGTTTTTGTTTCAGTATGCAAGAAATCACACATAAGTTCAGCAAAAATCAATGATTTCTTGGACTTGGATTTTTCAAATTCCAAATCAAAATCCTACAGGATAACAATCCATTTAGATTATTTCCCCCCTAGCAATTCTTTAGTCAAGATGTACATCATAGGGTTGCAATCAGAGATCACTATTGTTTTGCGTAAAAGTATGTAGCGACGAAAACGTTGGACAGCTTGAACAGCTACCAAGGCCAATTTATCCACATGTGAATATTGATCTCAGTGGGATGCAAATTCTGAGTAAGATAATAAATCACATGTTCACTATGGAATTCATCTTCCTGAACAAAAACCATCCCTATCGTGGAATCGAAAGCGACGAGGTACAAAAAGTAATCTCGGTTGTAATTGGGAGGATGCAGTAATGGTGCATGGGTCAACGTGTTTTTTAAAACATCAAAATATCTATCAGCGACCTCATCCCAAAAGAAAGGAATGTTTTGTTTCAACAACCTAGTGAAACCTTTCGTTAACTCGGCGTAGTTAGGAGTGAATCGACGTAAAAAAATTTCTTTCCCTTGCAAACTTTGGAGTTGGCGAAGAGTAGAAGGAGGAGGTAATTTGATGATTTCCTCAACCTTCGATGGATCGACATGAATGCCTGCCTTTGAGACAATAAATCCCAATAATCGTCTGGATTCTACGCAAAAAACACATTTGTGAGGATTCAAACGAATCTTATAGTTTCTACATTGCATAAAGATGGCTCGTAAATGAGTAATATGATCTGATCTGCATAAAGAATGAGTAGGAAAATAGAGGTAGGGTTTCACAATGTGCTTAATGTCGTGAAATGCATAAGACATGGCCCTTTGAAAAGTGGCGCCAGTGTTCTTAAGGCCAAAAGCTAATTTGCGATAAGCAAAAGTTCCCCGTGGACAAATGAAATTTGTTTTTAGTTGATCTGCAGGGAGTATGTTTATTTTATTGTAACCAAAAAATCCATCCATGAATGAGAACATTTCACTTCCAGCACAATCATCAATAATTTGATTGATGTAAGGGGTTGGATAATTGTCTTTTTGACAAGCGCAATCTATATCCCTATAATCGATACATACTCTTATTGCTCCTTGATTTTTATTGACCAGAACAATATTAGATACCCATTCTGTTAATGGGATCGGATAAAGAAAACCTTCACAAAGTAATTTTTCAACTTCTGCTTTGATTGCGGTAGCTTTTCTTGGATGAATCTGACGTAATTTCTATCTAACAGGTTTAGCATCTGGGTATTTCTTATTTTCATGTACAACGATTGATGGATCGATTCCTGGCATTTATTCATACGTCTAGGCAAAGATGTCACCGAATTCCTGAAACAGGGCCTTATATGCTTGAATTTCTTCAGGCGTACAAGAAGCACCTATGTGAATGTTTTCAATAATTCCAGGCTTGACTGAAATGTCAAGAGGAACCATCGTATAAATATTTTCTAAATTCAGTTCAGAATCGGCATGTGAAAGAGGATTCTGAGGTTCTTTGACGTAATCAGTGGTAAAAATAGAGGAAAAATCATTTTCAAAATTATCGAGATTAGGTAAAAACGAAGATCGATGATGTAGATCTTCCCATGGTAATTCAACTATCGACAAGAATTCACGAACATGTTCATAAGTATGGAAAACTTGTTGAGCAAAATTTGGAATTGGTGTGGAAGCTAAACTCAATATATAAAATGACTCCCGATTGATCACATTCACTGGATCAGAGTCGGTTTAAGGAGTATTGAAAAATGATTGTACTTGCTGATATGCTAGTTCAAAAGGACTCAAAGGCATCGGGCCCTCAAAAGAATCCAATTCTGATTCTGAAGGTACTATCCAAGGATCATCAAAGGAAATTGTACTTGATGTAATCATGTTGATATTAGCAATAAGAGTTTGTACATAGGGAGGATATAGGGAAAAAGTTCCCAGTAAAGTTGAATCTTTAATCAAACCAACTCCGACATCCTTATAAGGGATAGTCGATTTTCTGATATGTTGTATACTATCAGTAGAAGCTAGGTCGGATGAATAGTATGAACACTTATCTACTTTAACAATCTTTCCTTTATGAGGAAACATGATGAGACAAAAGATCGATGATACAAGAGCAGTCATGGCGTAAGACCAATTGCGACCTAGGAGAAGGTTATAATCCAAAGGGGCATCAACCACTTCCAAATCTAGATTAACCATTTTTCCTTCAACCTCTATTGGTAGATTAAAATACCATATGGTTGAAAACCCCTTCCATCAAAAGCCTTGAGAATAGTTGGTGATTGGTTAATAATCGGAGAACCAAGTGATTTGCAACATTTTAACGACATTATGAACGAAGAAGCCCCTTCATCAACAACAGTATGAAAGATATGCTTGTTTTTTACTATTACCAGAATCTAAAAAGCCATTTGATGAGGTAGGTGTCATGTAAAATTTTCTAAATCGAAGATCATGAGGTTCGAATCCTGGAGATCTACGGCTCCTAAGGCTGACAAAAGTAATTTTCTTTGGGCCGGGCATGATTGCAACACTTCCAAAGACGACATTGGTAAAGGGAAGATTGCCAAATCTTCAACAATATCGTAATTCTGAGTAGCTCTCGTATGTGGAATGAAAGCTGATTTATGAAGTATGCCTTTTTTAGGTGGTTTAATTACTAAGTCAGGATTTTTTTTCTCGATCTGTAATGGATCAAAAACTGAAGGAGATGTAGTTGATGTAGAATTGGATGTTTCTGCATCCTTACTAGTATTTTTACTACCATAATCTTGCAATCGCATCACAACCATTAAAATATCGTCAACCGGATTGGAGGAAGATCCAACCACGTTACTATCTTGAGTGGGAAAGGGATCGTTCAAGATAGTAGGTATAGGCAAACCCTTAATGAATTTTGATACCTCGGCTCAATGCAGGCACTCTTTTGTAAAATGATCCTGGTCACAGATGAGACACGGATAGCAAGGTTTGCGTTTTTCGTTAGTCGGTCCAGTTGTATCTTTTTTCTCTTTTGAATACTTCTTCTCTCTATTCTTACCTTGTTTCTTACTACCGTTTTTTGATTTGGTCATAGATGTTTCTACAACATGAATACCGGCATAAGTTTCTAGGGAAGAATCTCCTTTGGGTGAATCAGGTAAAGTGATAATGGGTGAAGTAGTCTTGGAAGACTTCTTCTTACTCTTGCCAGTACTAAGAGAATCAATTACACCATCAGTGACGTGAAAGCCAGAAGGAGTTTTAGTTAACTAACCAAGTCTTGGTAGATCGGAGATTTTATCATACAAAGTACCTGACTAAGTATAGACAAAATCAAGGTACTGAGCCTCAGAAATAACTTGCTCTTCGGTAACAACGCCTCCTTTGGCCACATCTTCAATAATTTTGGGCAATAATGATTTAATAAACTATTCAGCCAAAATTTGATCAGGAATAAAGACTTTCACTAAACGCCTTCTACGTCTCCATTCGTGAATGTGATCAGATATGTACGTAGACGTAGACTGTATTAAGGAAGTCAGTAGTTCTGTGCCACTGTCGTATCTGACAGGAAACTGAAAATGGGTTAAGAAAGCAGTAGTTAGCGTGTTAAAATTATAAAAAGAGCTGCGTGGTAACTCAATGGACCATTTGGCAGCTAGGCCAATGAGAGTTATCTGAAAAATACGTAATTGAATTGAATCATTGACTAGTGAATTAGATGCGCACTATAGGTGATAAGTCGTAACGTGATTAGATGGGTCCTCTCCCAACTTTCCTTCAAATTTTGGAATATCATTGGGCAACTTGTTAGGCATCGGTGGCCACTATGGAAGATAAAAAATGCGATCGTACATAAGGCGCAACAGATCCGGTAAATCTAAAGTTTCTATGAATGGTAACCGATGGCTAGGGTCTTGATAACCTTCAATGATCAAACCAGTGCCAGGAGGAGGATAGCCAGTATATCCTGGTATCAGATGTGCATTTGGAATCGTAAAACCTCCTAGGTAACCAGGATTAACTAGACCATACCGGGGTTATTGAGGTATTTGATAAGTATACCCAGGGTACAGGTGATATTGATACGCTGGATTTTGTGTAGCTTGACCAATTTGATACTATCCCTGGTAAGGTTGATGGGTAAATTGTGGTTGAATAGAGACAATCATACTAGAACCAGCTTGTCCCGTAGGCATCTAGACCATAGTCTGAATTGTAGGTCCTGACTGTGGTACAGAGGCTTGAGGAATCTGCACTGATGCAGGGATAGAAGAAACCAGAGTTACAGATACTCCAGAAACAGGTGTCGTAGGTTGAACATAATTTGTAGTAGTTACAGCAGTCTGAGGCGGAGTCTGAGGCATACTAGGCCTAGGCTGCTGAACAGAACCAGGTGCAGGGATTTGAACAGCAGGCTGAACAGGTTGTTGGGTTGGACCAGAAATGAAAAGTTGTCCAGGTTGATTAGGTAACTGCACATTAGGTTGCATAGTCTGTTGAACTTGCGATCGATTCCACACCATGTTCATTCTGGGGTATTAACCCATAGAAGGTTGTGCATATGAAGGACCATAGCTTGATTGAACGTAGGTTTGATAATTAAGTGGTAAATTTCTAGTTCCTTGTAAAAATGATTGACCAAAAGGTGGTTGGAAACCTTTAGTTGGGTATTGACCTTGAGGTTGATAACCCTGAGGCATGTACTAAATCTAGGGTTGATAAGGACCTTGAGGAATATATTGATTCTGGGGTTGACCTTGGGTTATGTACTATCCTTAAGGTTGATAACCTTGAGGTTTTTCTCCAGGTAAATAATATTTTCCTATAGTTTGTCCTGGTAAAAAATTACCTTGAGGTTGCCCCCCAGGTGGTAACTGACTACCTTGAGGTTTCCCCCCAGGTATTAATTGACTACCTTGAGATTTCCCCCCTAGTGGTAACTGACTATCTTGAGGTTGAGGATTTGGAATATTACCAGACATCATAAAAATTTTCTCTGCGTTCAACGCTTCAGTTTTAGTACCATTTGTTCCAGATGATAACACTTGTTTAGCTAGTCGAGGAGTTACTCTTGAGAAATTACCAGAGAGTGATTGGTACCCCGAAGGAATAGAAGGACCACCATATAAAAATGTTTCTGATGATTGGGAAAACATAGATGACTCACCTGACATATTTGATGAAGGATAATAACCTCTTGGTGTAGTATGAAAAGGAATTCGGGGTGGTGAAAAACTAAGACCTGGGTTTTCTAAGAAATCTGTCAATGACAAATACCAAGCATCACTCCTAAAAAGACTATAGAATATAGAATATAGAATATGGGTTTCAGGAAGAGTTACTTCTTTGTTTGGACCGACAAGTTGTTCAATGGAAATGAGGTCAGAAGGAATATTTTCAGTAACAATATTTCTTACCCTAGGTGAACCAGGATCACTAGAATTTGGAGTAATAAATCCTGAAGATGGTTCCAAAACAGCAGGTTCAGTGTCAGGTTCAGAAATTTTAGGTTCTTTAGCAAATTCACTGGAAGGAGAAATACTACCAGTAACTTCAGAAACTGAAATCGGCTCTTGAATATGTTCTGTTGTTTGTAATTGATAATCAGGATGAACAACTATATATGACTCTTCTACTTCTGTTGATCCAATTCTACTGTCAGTAGGAGATACTAGAGCTCACAGCCCTTCAAGTTGGCTTGGTGTATATTCAGGGGGCTTCTCCTGAAGTCTCCGTGATTGTCTCGGTAATTCAACCACGCTTAAAAACTTTAATCACACGCAATCAAATAAAAATTTCAATGAAAAATCCTAGAGTCACTAAGGAAAAAAACAAATGAATCACACGCCTAAAAATTGAGGAGTTCAATCCACACACAAATAGTAACTTCCCACACTAAAAACACTAGTTGGTGATTGAATCCAACATTGTAGTATTTAATGCAGAAAGGGCAGTTGAAACAATTACCCTGACAACCTACTTAATGAAACAGACTGGTGCAAGTTTCTCCACTTAAACCATCTCGAATGAAGATAACCCTCCGGAGAGTCCAAGTGAGTCTAGTCGACATCTTCTCTAGGTACAGTGGGATCTTTCCTCCACCGTCACCTTAGAAAAAAACCGTAAGATTATAGTCACTATGGTTACCAACAAGAACTAATATACCTTGGGGAACAGTCTACGATCTGACATATGCGTAGGGGCAGAGTAACAAAGCTCAATCCCATTGAAGGCTCCTTGACATAATCCAAGGTATATCGGCAAGTGACCCCAGGCTCCTCGACAATGGTCTATCCGAGGTTTATCATTGTTAATACACGCATATCTTCTATCGTTCCCAATGAGACAGAATTGATTATCCCAGTGGTTCAGATATGACCTCATGCTTGACTCCTTTAAGAGGAGCTTCCCAGAGCATACAAGCTACTATTGGATTTTTTCCTACCGCAATATTAACTACTTGTTTGTTTTAACTGTCTTGGAGAGTTTATTACTCCCTACTCCAAGACACTAGCCTAATCTATATTGGTGAAAAGAGCCCTAGAAATAAAAAGTTACTAGATCAATTTTAATTAAGCGTTGATTTTAAGAGCTGTTTCTTAAGACAATAGGTACGAGAGTGAAACGAATGATGTATATTGACCCGACTCAAAACATACTAAAAATGCATCTAATAATGAGAAACAATCCGTTTTCTTTCAATGAATTATAGCTAAGGAAGATTTGAGAAATGCAATTTCCAAAAAAACAAATATTTCCTTTAAGCAAGAATAAATGAAAAGAAATCTAATTTCAATGAGAACTCAAACTGATCTATGCTCAATAAAAATTCCTTTTATTCAAGATCAGAACTAAAAAACAAGTTTTTCTTCAAAAGACACTACAATTTCTAAAAAGCACTAAAAACTAAAAAACATTAAGATTGAGATCTAAAAATTCTAAGACTAAATGTGAATTAAAGACTAAATCTGAGTTAAAACTTCAAATATTTTAAGGATGTCTTACTTAGCTTGTGATCTCACTAAGAAATTCTTTACTCGAATAAAAAAGAAGTCGGAAAAAACATCTAGTTTTCGTTTTTAAGTGAAATTCTAAACTTATTAACAAAAGTTTTTCGAAGATATGCAAAGGAGAAAAAATGGGATCTAAATCTCACAAACAATTTCTGCTAAAATTCCAGACTCTGCAAGAAATCAAGGAAACATCAGTGATCTAATGGTATACCAAGGTTTCTAATCTTTGAGTGGAATAAAGACAAAGAAAAAATTATTAAAATATGCAAATATTTCAAAAAATCAATCAAAACCAAAAGTGCTGAAATAGAATCTTAATCAAGGCTTCCTGATAGAAGACACAGGTCAGAGAAATCACTGAGAACTTAAAAAAGTAATCTAAAATAGAGGATTTTGGGATTTTTCAAAATTTTGACAGGGTTCATAGGCTTCAGTGCAATCCAGTGTAGTCGTGCACTATGGGTACAATAAAATTGTAGTACTGCCCACACTCTCTCAAAAGGAAAAGAGTGGACACAAGAAAACAAGAGAAAAAACTAAAAATTCTCAAAAAATTCTCAGGGATTCTAAAGGGATAAACCACCCAAGTCAATATAATTCAATTAAAACCAGGAAACATAAATTCAAAGTCAAAAGTAAAAGAAATCAAAGCTCCAAATCTCTCCCTAGTGGAGTCGCCATTTTATTGGATGGATTAGTCGTTCTTGCGGACAAGACAAAAAATCCCAAGTGTCCTACGGATAGCTAGCAACAAATGGACAAACAAAGCTATATTTCTCTAGATATATTGCAATTTATAGCTAAATGCTATAAAGTTTTAACGATCCTACCTTTGATCCAACGCTTGTTTGTAGTAGTAGTCCTTCAATCGCTCGAAAGAGTTCCCCTCGAAGATATGCAATCATAAACAAGAAAACATCAAATAGCACCTACATAGCATATATTCATAAATCATATACATTATGGTGATCAAGGAATCCATAAAATAAACAATCAATTGACAGCTTATTGAGAAAAATAGATTTATTTGTATTAACTTAAATAAAGAAGAGCCTTACAACCGCTTTCGCCTTGATGTTGTACATGTCTTCTTGGGATCCGGAAGCAGGCATTTCCTCTACTTTGACCAGCCTTGCACTCTTCCAACCAAGATACATATAGGTATGTGATATTTCCCACATGAAATCTTAGCTAAAAGGGTCTAAGTCTCAGTAGCACTTCGCCTCTAACAATAATAAAACTTCAACTCAATTGTCTTCTAAAATGTTAAACCCTTTGAGGCTGCCCTATGCCTCTTTTTATAGTGGAAGAGAGGAGGTTACAGCTCCAAGCAAGAAGGGATAGAATCCTCCTTCAAATGGATTAGTTCCTTACATCAAGGGGTTAGCTCCTTATTGGATGGGATGCATGAACATGAAAGGAGCGATCTTTCCACTGCAGGAATTTTTGTAGAAGCTTCCAAATATGACTTAAACTGAGCTTCTAGAATTTACTTACGCCTTTTTAATATTTTGCAGGGGTCTGCACTTTTAAGAAATAGACAGTGCGTTTGGCTCTGCAGGATTTATAGCCAAAAAGTGTGGGACCGCAGGCAAAACTAGGAGAAAGTGTGGTACTAGAGTTTTAAGTCTTTTATGAGCTTTTCTCTTAGTTTCAAGGCTTGACTTTGGGAATTATGATATTGTAGACTTCCAAGGGAGTACTAAAATGTCATGGTGACAAATTCAATGTAACAGCAGCTAGTGAGGCCCTTTCCTTTCAATTTGAACTTGATTTTTCTTCGATCACATGCATGGTGTCAAGTGCATTGGGATCGATGTGATGTCTTGATAGTGGTGCTTCCTTCCACATGGCGGGAGATAAGGAGCTTTTCAATCACTTGGAGAAGAAAGATCTCAAAATTCATATACAGATGGGTGACGATGGATGATACTGTGCGACCGGAATTGGTACTATTACCTTTGAGATGGAGTCAAGTAAACCATTTCAATTGAAAGATGTTATGCATGTTCCAGGTCTGAAGAAAAACTTGGTCTCAGTCACGATGTTCGAGGACATAGTCTATGATGTTGTTTTCAGCGATGGAAAATATTTCCTGCGACATAAAACCACGGTTCAAACCAAGAGGATAGGGATTTGAGTTAAAAATATACACATGCGAGAGGTAGATGGTTGTGCTACCATGATGGGAAAGGCAGAAAAAGTGGTGAGCCAGGATGAGGGTGAATTATGGCACAGGTGATTGGGCCATCTTCATCATGGAGCCTTGAAAGTCATGCACCAAATATCTATTGGACTTCCAATGGGAACACTTGCTTAGTTAGATCATTTCAAGGGTTTCACCATGGGGAAGTATGTAAAGTCCACCTTTCATTAAAAGGAAATCCATGCTTCAGTGATCCTAGAGAGAGTTGACACAAATGTGTGTGGACCACTCTCAGTTGCTTCAACATCAAAACACATGTATTATGTTATTTTTGTTGATGATTTTTTTCGTAAATGCTGGATCTTCTTCATGCAGAAGAAGGATCAAACATTCCCAAAGTTCTGTGAATTTAAGGAATTGGTGGAGAAAGAGTCAGGGAATCAAGCGAAGGCTCTGAGGAGCGATAATGGTGGAGAATACATCTCTAACGAATTCAAACACTTTTGCAGAAAAGCAGGAATTCGAAGAGAACTCATCGCGCCTCATAACCCACAACAAAATGGGTTAATGGAGAGGAAGAACATAACGCTCATGGGTGTAGCACAAGAAATGATGCATGATCATGGTGTAACAATTCATTTTTGGGCTGAAGCATGCAACACTCTGGTTTATCTACAAAATCATTGCCCTCATCGAGTACTTAGCATGAGTACACCTGAATAAGCTTTCATTGGTAAGAAACCAGATGTTTCTCACTAAGAATTTTGGCTCATCTATTTATATGCATGTGACCAAGAATGCCAGGAAGAAGCTGGAGCTAACTGTTGAATTTGGGATATTTGTGGGGTACACAGAAACATCCCATAATTATCATGTGTATTTCCCAAATAGTAAGATGACTGTTATGCAAACTGATATAAAATTTGATGAGGGGAAAGACATGCGGTTGTCGCTTGAGAGGGATATTGACTTGCATGTAGAGGAGGAACTCTTGGTTCCCAAAGATGAGCCTCTAGATGTTGATCATCCATAGGAGGAGGCTCATGGAGTGGAGGATTCCAGTCCCGCAGAGCCAAACATCAGAACTAGCAGAAGGCGTACCACATAAGCTGATAGGCTAAGGCTTCATGCTTCGCAAAATGTAGGAGCCCCTACTTCACAGCGGAGACAAATACAGTATTCTGACCGATTTACTGGGTACATGGATCTCATGAGAAAATGTATCATGACTGAGCCATCTTCCTTTTAGGAAGAATTGTAGGAGCCCACATGGGTAGATGCAAAGGTGGAGAAGTATGACTCCATTGTCAGAAACAGTGCTTGGGAAATTGTTCCAAGGCCGGTTCATAAATCAATGGTAGGTTCAGGATGGATCTACAAGGTAAATAAAGCTTTTGATGGGAGTGTTGAGAAATACAAGGCCAGATTTGTGGCCCGGGGCTTCTCACAGATCGAATGTATTGATTATGAAGAAAGCTTTGCACCTCTCGCATGGTGTTCTTCGATAAGGACCATCCTTGCTCTCTCAGCGCAGATGGGTTGGCGCATTCATCAGATCGATGTGAAGACTGTGTTTCTCAATGGGATCATTGAGGAAGATGTTTACATTGAGTAGCCTGAAGGATTTTAGATCTTCAGTAGTGAGTCACATGTGTGCAGACCCAAAAGAGTGTTGTATGGGGTGAAGTAAGAACCTCGTGCTTGCTACACTCAAATAAACAACTGTTTCACCAGACTTGGCTTCACCAAGAGTGAGGCAGATGAAAACCTATACAAAACTATGGTGGAGGGTAATATTTTAAGCATTCCTCTTTATGTTGATGATTTGATAATGACTGGTGATGAGCAGCTGATACACTCATGCAAGGAGGACCTTGAAAAGGAGTTCGAGATGAACGATATGGGCCTCCTTCATTATTTCCTTGGATTATAACTATGGAAGCGAGATGGTGAAATTTTTGTGTCTCAAGGCAAGTATGCAAGGGAGATATTGGGTAACTTTCACATGGAGGGTTGCAAACCCATGGATACTCTTCTTCCAGAAAACTGGAGGAAAGATGACTCTACATCTTGAGAGGTAGTGGATGCTACTGTCTATCAACTATTAGTAGGTTCGCTAATGTATTTAGGAAATACAAGACCATACATATGTTATGCGGTTAACCAGCTAAATCAAGCGATGGTTAAGTGTAATATCCGAAAATGGGAAATTTCTACAACAATAAGAATATCTTAAGATATTTTAAGTTGGAACTTCAGAAAACCATGAGCATGGCAATGTAAATCAGCTCATAATATGTAAGAGAAAATCCCACCAGAAGATGAAGGAACAACAGTAAGGATATGGCCTATACACTCCTTCCACAGTGGGGAAATGCAGCAATATAGGGCATAAAATAGTTGTCTTCATAAAATAACACTATACCTATGAGAATGGGACTTGGATCCCTTAGAATAGACTACATGCAACTCACATCCAAAATTGGAGCTGAAACAAATCATTCTAGCCAACATAAACAGATCTCCCCAAGTAAATATGTCTCAAATAAGCCCAAACCCCATGATTTTTCTCAAAAGGAATTATTGAAGCATGAAACAACGTTATTTCAGTGAGGTTTTATGCAGTAAATAATAAGCATTAATAGATCAATATTTTACAATCATCCAATGTCTACGAAAATCGAGATTCCATCCTTTTTATACACAACAAGAATAACCCGACAAGGGTTTCAAGAAAATACAATGTATAAAAGAGAAAATATGCAGATCTAGATCTCGAAAACACACTATACTGTAGATTTGTATATATATAGCTGGAAATGTAAAAGAAAGAGAAGAAGAATGATGTGCAAAGCTTTCCGAGAGAAGGGTTTGCCCTCCCTCCAAGCAATAAGCTCACAAGCAAGGATTCAAACCCTGCTACCGCATCACTCTAGAAAAAGACACAGTTTCTGAAAATAACTACACTGAAGAAGATGGTAAATGATTTGGCCACATGATAAGATGTAAAATATCCTCTGGAATCTCCTATACAGATCTTTCAAAGCAAGGTGAGCTCCCTCCTCTGAAAGATAAGCTCAGGAGCTGGTGTTGTAAGTATCCCACTACAACACCCTACAACACAACGTTCCTTGCTATAGGAATAATGTTGTAGATAAAGGAGGATGCTTGGCCTCAAGCCTAAATGTGGGAAAATGGATAACAATTCTCCTCCAAGAGATCACTCAAGGAAGGAGAATGAATCCCTAAGCAGGAAGGCCTTGTGCTAAACAACACTGCATACTCAAATCAATAGCTGAAGAATGCTCAATATTCTAAGCAGACAAAAATCAATAATCCATAAGATAACCTCAAATTTCTTCTATCTTCCTCCTATGTTTGTGAGCTTCCTCACCTTGGGTCCCACCCATTAGGGTTTCCAACACCACATGGTCACTCTCCCTCCAAAACTGTGTTGTAGCTCCATCAAGACTACTCCTCCATACTGCGTTGTTGACTTAGTCAACTTGACTGAATCAACATGATTATCTTCCTGTTCATACATGGAAAGTGAAAAATCCAGTCACTAGAATGTCCCCTTTTCATACCAAGAGGGTTTTTATGTAATACAAGATAAGTATGGGTCTTTTCCCCCATTTATTCATCTACTAAGTGCAAGAATCAAAATTTAATATTCCTATTAACTGCATGCTAATTTTAGTAATATTACATTAAGCCTACCAAGCTCTTTTAGAATGCGA
Source organism: Pinus albicaulis (assembly GCA_034641835.2). NCBI lineage: Eukaryota > Viridiplantae > Streptophyta > Pinopsida > Pinales > Pinaceae > Pinus > Pinus albicaulis. The sequence continues at coordinate 184,705 of JAXQQM020073600.1, forward strand.
ACAAGGATGTCCTGAGATACCTGAGGGGCACATCTCAATATGGCTTGTGGTACAGATGGACAACTGAGGTGAAGTTTCATGGCTTCACGAATGCATATTGGGTGGGTAGCATAATGGACAGAAAGAGCACATCAAGGGGCATATTTAGTATCGGATCTATAGTTTTTTCTTGGTACAACAGTAAAAAAATATATGTGGCACTCAGTTCAGCGGAAGCATAATACATGACAACAAGTCAAGCTGCATGTGAGGCTATCTAGATGACAAAGATATTGGTTGGTTTGTTTAGTTCTCATTTAGATCCTATAGTGATTCATTGTGATAATCAGAGTTGCATTAAACTCTCAATTAATCCTGTGTTTCATGATATGTGTAAGAATATAGATATCCAGTATCAATATATCAAATATTTTGTGTGACGGAATATCATGTTGCTTTAGTACATTCCTACAAAAGATCAAGATGCATATATTCTAACGAATGCGCTCACCAGGAGCAAATTCGAATACCATAGAGACAGGATCTGGGTGAAGGATAATCCCTTTCTTGTTTAGAGGGAGTGTTGAGATTCAACAAGAAGATCCTAGTGAAAATTAAGCACCTACACTACGATGGAGCCTCAGGCTATTTTTAGGTGGAAGTCTATTTTTATAATGGATGAGAAAATTCTATTTATAGATCACATGTCTATTCATAGATACATGTCAACTATTATTATCCCTTAATAATAGTTGGACAATAAATATTAATCTATTCTCATGGAGCACATGGAATTAGTTGACTGAAGTGGAAAACTAGTTAGCTGAAGGAATTTTGAGTTCAAAGGTTGGTTGGTGCGACATGCAAGTGGAATTAGTTGTAACAGAGTGATTTGAAGTTGAAACAGAGTTGGATGTGTAGTTATGTGAGTTATAAAGTAGTTTAGCACAGTTAAGTGAGTTAAACTCATTTGTGCTAGTTGTAACTGAAGATACACTAGTGAGATATTAGTGAATTAAATATTAATTAATTCACAATCAGTGGTCTCACATGCAATTGAATATTTACTATTGTTAACTACATGCATGTCAGATCTAGAGGAGACCCAGTTGACATGTAGGTGAAAGGGACAGTTAACTATTAGTTGTACTATATTGGGTTATGAATATAAGGTTGTATTAGGTTAGGAACATAAGGTTGTATTAGGAAGTCAAGGATATACAATATGGTCACTTTGAGATATTATAAAATGTGGGGAATAACACGTATAGTATCATTGTAATCCTATACATGTGCTTTTACTCAGAGGTGAATGTAGAGAATTTGAATTTTTATCATCTTTTTATGCTACATCAAAAAGAGGAATAAGTCCAACCTTTTGTGGAGGATTTTGTAATATATGTTAAACAAAATTTGAGAGAGGATATAAATTTTCATAAGAGGTTCAAAATTACAAGACAAGGGTAGCATGAAATTTTGTATATTGGGTTCAAAGGATATATTCAAGGAAAGGCTAAATGGTACATATCAAAAAATGTCGAGGGGAAATTTCCTCCCATCATTTCGTAGAAGCTTTTGGGGATCAAAATACTACCAAAATGGGAATGTGTGAATAATATTGGATAATTATATCGTTATAATCCATATTGAATATATTAAAGTGGAAAAAATGGAGAAATCAACTTATAGGACAACTTTCACATATTAGTCTAAGTTTGATAAAGTGGAGTCTACAATATTTTGGGAGAAATTTAAGGCATCAAATGAAAAAAAAATTGGTGTAAAACTTTGATGTGTACCTACCACAAAACAATATTATGTTACACATAGAAATTCCTCTCCTATGACCCAATAATTACCTCAATCAAAGTCTGTGTAGAAAATTCATGTCATTCAAAAGTTGACTTTCCATTTTTTACCACCATAATTTGAGAGGATGCCATGCCACCTCCATTATCTGTATAATTTTGGAGTCTATGTGACCATCACGAATAAGAAAATAGAATATTCCATATTAAAATTCTAGCTAAGAGTTGAAGGAGTAAAACTTAACCACATGTATGTTATCAATTTATTTCATAACCGAGATACTCGGAGGAAAAGGGGTTCCATTCTGCTTTATATAATTTTGTTCCATACACAAGAAGAGTAGTTATGAATGGATTGGGAGAGAGAAAATGAATAGAATTCAAGAATTAGAGATTCGACATTTTATTGGAATTAGATTTTTGTACTTGTTTCCATTTTTTATCTTAATAAACAAAGTGAGGCACGCTCACCTTCTAATCATGTTTTCTCCTAAAGGATTTCATAGATTATATCTTGTGTTAATTTGTGGTTTGTGACTTTTATTTTTTATATATATTTTCGACATAGTTATAGTTTCAACACATGCTCAATAAATATTAAGACATCCATAAATGAAATGAAAAAGAATCCCTCACAGTGTACGTTTCATATTTTATAATATATTTTACTAGATTTGTTGTGACTAGTTATTGAGTTATGGACTGGTTCCTTCTCTCTCTCTTAGCTCCCATCAGAAAATATGTTGCCTCCCATTTCCCTCAAACCGAAGAAGCCGCCCTCCAAATAGCCTTGAAATATGACCTGATCTACGCCCAGTCTGGTTATGTTTATACCATCCTCCCTGACCTCCCCAGGCCCGGTGGCACTAATGCCCCGGGGCATCTCATTCCGCCGACGATATCATTGGAGCCCTTTCCCATTCGTATGCTCAACCTCCTATGGGCTACGGTCTCCCTCACGGAGGAGCCAGCACCTCTAGCACTCTTCCCCCTCGCGGTAGCATGTACCCAGGATACGACATGCCTCCTCCTTTTGCCCAACCTCCTGATTACCTCAATGTTTACCAACCTAACCATTACCCTTATCCGCAGCCTGGTGTGCCAGCTCCTACAGCATATGCGCTTCCACCTCCCTTGCCTCCTCAACCCTAGCAATAGCACCTACAGCCCCCTTCCGGGCAAGTATTTTCACAGCAGGGTGCGACTAATCCCCCTTCTTCTCAAAGAAGGCGGAGAGGCAATCCAAATCAATATGCCCCTCGTACTCGTGGCCCCAATCCTTAAGGTGTTGGCCCTAACACTGCTAACCAGCAACATGGCACTCATCCCAAGCCGGACAAGCCTCTTCGTACCAACAAGCCTTGTTTGTGTTGCGGTGTTTACGGTCATTACACCCACGATTGTCCCCTTTTACCACAGATGCGGCAGATGTGGGAGTCTCAAGCCACATTGCGAGGACAACATGCTTCCCCTCATGCTCCCCCTAATGTAGCCACTACTCAACCAGCTATGTTTACTGATCCTTTCCCTCAGCAAGGATTCGTGACTACCCAACCACCTGACGGGCGGGTCTCCACTCCACCTTCCATTTCTGGTTCCTCCGATTACCAGATCCTCATGATGTACTCTGATCCATCCCCAACCGTCGACCTTCGCCTTCAAACTCGGTCTCGCCAGTACCCCAAGCCTCCTGCTCAGTCTGCCCCCGACCCTCCTTCTTCAGGTTCTACAGAGCCTCTTTCGACATCCAGTGGCCCCTTACATATCCCTCAACCCATAGTTAAGGTTCATACCAAGATTCCTAAGGGACCATTACGTCGAAACGCTGCTTCCGGTCGAGCTGCTCATTCGTATAGCATAGTAGATGATTTGGCGCAATCTCCTGCTGCCATTTCCACACTGGAACTCCTCCAGTCGTGCCCTTCCCAAAATAAGGCTCTACTATCTGCCGTGGGCACTGTAGATCCTGCTGATGACCAAATGATTGTTTTCGACGCCACTCAATCGGACCATCCTCCTCTTCCTCCTTCCGTCGCCTTCCAAATCCCAGTCAAAATCCGGAACGCCAACGTGTCCCGGTGTATCATCGATGAGGGGGCATCCACCTGCGTGATGTCCGCTTCGGTTTGGAAGCAACTCGGATCCCCTGAACTGGCCCCTTCCACGATCACCCTTCGAGCGTGGGACGGTCATGCCTCCCAGCCCATTGGCCTATTTCGTAATTGTCCTATCACCCTCGCCGGTAAGACTGTTTGCGTTGACGTCGAAGTCATAGACGCCCCGCTAGACTACAACATTCTATTGGGACGAAGCTACACCTATGCTATGTCTGCTGTCCCATCCGCGGTTTTCCGCAAGATGTCTTTCCCCCATAATGGAAAGATAGTCACCATTGACCAGTTGACATATCATGAGCCAAAATATCAGACCTCACCTGAGACGACTATCTCTTTTGTAGCCAACAAGCAAACCATTGATTCCTTGACCAGTGTCTCCTCCGGCATTTACAAAGATTCCTCCTTGCTTGGAACTTTTCCCGGTCTCCCCCCTCCTCCTATCACTGATCCCAGCTTATCGAATGTTTGTATGATGCAATCGTCTCAGGCTGCCCTTAAGCGGCCTGCTTCGGCTAGTCAGCAACCTCCCCCTCGCCCTCCACAACCCGGTCCTAGCCATTCATCTCAGCCAGCCGGACCTCCTCCTTCTGGCCCTCCCCCTACAGCTGGTATCCCTGAACCCCTTTATCCTCCTGGATCGGTTCCCCCTAGCCTTAACCATCTCGGAGCCGTCCCTCCTGGTCATTTCCTTGCTGGGAAGATCCCTTTCCTGGCTCCCCCTCCCGGAGTATATTTTGTCCCCGTCATGGCCACTCTCTCTCTCCCTAACCTGACCTTGGGCATACCGGTTTGGTACCTTGATCCCCCAGCTGGCACCCCTCCTGGTCACCCCAAACCCTACATGGATTTGACAACGGTTCAACCGGTCCCCCTCGCTTCCTCCGTTGCCACTGTGCCCCCAGCACCTCCACAAGACCCTTCTCCTATCGTGATGGCTCTCGGGAAGAAAGGCAAAGCCTGCAAGGGGGCACCCAAAGACAAGACCACCATGACTGACCCAGCCCCTCCTCCGCCCACAAAGCCTTGTGCCTTGTGTGATGTCACCGGTCATGCCACCCATGCTTGTCCCGAGTTGCCCCGTATTCAGCCCATGGTTAAAGTCGCGTTCCCCGAGTCTACGGTCCCTGAAGCCTCCATTCCTTCTTCGTCCGTAACCAAGAACCCCAAGACTCTCTGCACCAACAAACCCTGTGCTTTGTGCGGTGTTCATGGCCATTACTCCCACCATTGTCCTCACCTGACGCATTACCGCGCCTCTTTAGAGGTAGTCCGAGAGTATGAGGTTGAACAAAATCAATCCGCCTCTCCCATCCTCGCGCAGTATGCTTCAGGCCAGCCTGAGGATCCCCCCGCTCCCATCGACATTCCCCCCCCTGATGTTCAGATGACGGAGTCTACTACGACCATTCTTTACCTATCCTCCTCTGCGAGACACTTGGAGCCCAGTCCCCCTGCATCCTCCCCTGTTGTTTCGCCTGACCACCTCTTTTCTACCCATACACGAGATCACTCCACCCGTATCTCTGTTGACCTCCACAGCCCGAGTCCTCACCATACTTCCGATAGCCCTCATATACCACCCTCTAGTTTGTATATGAGTCATAGTCATTCTGCTCCTTGCACTCCCTCCCGCAGTTGTCGCTTGATGTCTTCTGTACACTCACGCTACCGTCATTGTCTCTCCTCCCCTCATTTGTTGTCTTGTAACACCATTCCGCAGGACCCCCCGTCCACACCCTTTATCGGTTACGCCGATGGTGCAAGTCATTACTCCCAGAATCTAGCCTCGGCAGGTTGGGCTATCTTCACCCCCTTGCATGCCCTTTTTCTCTCCAACGGGGTCTGCATTGGTTCTGCCACCAACAATCAGGTCGAATATGATGCAGTGCGTGGTCTCTTAGCCAATGCCCTCTTCCATCGCATCCTCCATCTGCACGTTCATTTGGATTCCCTACTTCTTGTCATGCAACTAAATGGTGTTTATCATGTGCATAACCCTGTACTGTTTAGACGCTATTTACGAGTGAAACTCTTGATACGTGCATTTGAAACCATAAATTTCAACCATGTACCTCGAGAACAGAATCACTATGTAGATAGTATTGCAAACCATGTTCTAGATTGGCATTTATCACACGCATTTCATACAAGACAATAACATTCATAATCATTAAAAATGATGCATATCCATAATATGTGTCGCAAAACATGTGTTTAGAGTCCATCTACTCTGATACATATGACATGCCCATAGCATGTTACAAAAAACTCAAAACTGGGGGCACCACCTGCCCCTACATACACACTAGAGGGCACCACATTCCCCACACCTAATCACTATCTGGCGGATCCCGAGCCAATGGCTCTGCCCCTGCAGCCTGTAGATCATGCATCCCCTGACCGGCCATTGCCATGCGCCGCATGGTACCTCGCCATTTCGAGGGAAGACCAATACATGGCTCTATGTACTGGTCGTCTAAGTCCTGCCACCCGTGCTCTGATACTCCAGTCAGCAACCTTTCGCATCTACGGTGGATGTCCTCCAGAAGGGCGGCCGCATCCTCATTTTGCGCTGCTCTCGACCCACTCGGACCTGCAGCTCCAGATGCTGCCCGTCGTCCCATATATCCGGCCGGTTTTATCGGAGCTATATCTGCATACCAAAAGTACATGAATCAGTACCCTATCTACTATTCAAAAACTTTAACATGCCCATACAAGAATAGCAATCTGTCACTTACCATCGGGCCCCCATACTCGACCAGGCGGAAGTGGCAGGTCCGGATCTCCACAATAACTCATCCCACTATAGGGATATTCGTCTATGTATAACCGCATCTGATCCCAATGGGCAAAAAACTCAGGTCGAAACACTTGCCCGACCGCCCCTCCTCCTCCTCTGCACAGTAGCCGCCCCCACCGACGCATCCTGGGCTCTCTCGGGCCCCCATCTGGAAGCTGTATATGAGGCTGCAAGGTCGGGATCTTCTCAAAGAAGAAGGCGCACAATAAAGTCCCATATGAGCAATCGTGGTTCACTTGCCACTTCGTAGCGACAACTGTCGGTTTAACGACACCAGCATCATTTGGGCCCACCCATAGTAGGTCCCACTCAACACACTTTCCACAAGCATCATCTACCCCTCGGTGATGTGATGGAATGCCTGGTTGCCTAGGATATGTAGCACCGCTGCGGCCACTGCACGGGTCTCTAGCCTCTCTAGATCCCCGATCGGTATCCGAGTCCCCTTGACTTGAGACCGGGTCGACAACGTCTCTCCACAAACTCCATGATATGTCGCCCCCGTGGTAATACCGGTCGCTGCATTTCCCATCATCCCTGGTGGGAGACCCGTCGAAATACACATCCCGGACCTGCCGTCCGATCCCGTGCACCCTCGCACTACAAAGACCCTGCGTTCTGCATCCCATGAATCCGGATAATCCCGGCCAACAAAGGCTCTCCAGCTCTCATCAAAGGGTTCTCCAAAAACTTTAGAACCCCAAACCTGGCCAACACATGACGGACACCCTGATCTGCCTGGATCTTTGCCCGTAATGTACCCAGGTCTCTTTCTCTCCAGTTAACCCGTATATCTACCATACCTGCACAAAAAAATCATATTTTTCATCATACAGATAGGGAATACCATATCCAAACACAAAAACCCAACTCTCAGCCATAAAATAGCACTAAAACCCCCTCATCTCCCAGGTCGCAGTTTTCTACCCAATTCTGGGACAGGTCACACTTTTTGACCCAAAAAGTGCGACCCAGCCATAGAGATGAAGGAGGGTCTATTTCTGAGATTTTGGGCCCTAAACTGAACTTTCAATCCATCAAAATGAAAGAGTAAGGTTAGGCCTCTTACCTGCAACTGACAAATCTCGATTCCAACGGCCGGTTTGTCTGCTACGCTCACCGCGAGATTTAGGGCATTCTCTCCTCTCTACATTCACCACAGCAACAATAGCAAATGAGTGAATTTGGAGGGAAAAATGCCTTATTAAAAGAGAACCCCCGTTTCTTCTTTCGACTGCTGCGACCATACCGTAGCCCCGTTCGACAAACCGTTTGCACCGTTGGAAAGCTCTCACCGAGCCCTCAAATGGGTACCTGTTAGTTTTTTGTGATTTGATACTTCACTAGGACACATTTTGTCCAAGAAGGGTCACTTCACCTCTCCTTAAAATCGAATTTCCTCACTTACGACACTTGTACTTGGGGCACCATTTTGTCTCCTTACTTGTCTTTGTTTGTGTCGATTTTTGTCATGAGTTACCATCTTTTACTCATGTTTTCATGGTCCCCCATTGGGCCTTTACTATGTGGCCGCACCATCGAGTCGCCCTTGTTTAGAGCATCCAAGTTGAGTCATCATCGGTTTCATGGAGTCTGTCCCGAGTCCCTTTGTACCCCGCTATAGCCCTCCATCCTTCATTGCTTGGTCTCTCTCTTGTGTCGCACATTCTGACCTTCAGTCCCACTGTCCCCTATCCCTTATGATATTGTGTCAGTTGATTCCATGTCATTCATGCCCTTTATTCTCTAAAAATGGAAGTCGTCCATTCACTACTCAGTCCTTTCCATTTCACTATCATCATTAGTGTCAGTCTGTCCATCGCTCTACTATTTTCTCTCATGCCTTAGTTGAGGATATCTCATTGCCTCACCTATGGCGGACCTCCTTCTGTCGACATCATCTCATTCATTCCAGAAGCAAGGTCTAGAGGGTGGTGTACCTTGGTTCTAGCTTCCACTCTTGTTCGGTGCCTCGGATCAGGCAAAGGGATCTCTCATTTCCCTTTGACTTGATTGTTTCTCCACTCCAGCTCCTTTCAACATGACCAAGATCCGTATACTTGATGGTTCAGTGATACAGCAGCAGCTCTTGATGATTCCCGGGTGTGTGTGAGATGTCTCAACCCTCATGAGGGGTTGGCCCTTCAGGTAGCCCCCCACATGCCCGGGATGACTCCTCCTTGGGTGTACCTTCGATGTGGGCTCCGCATATTTGATGATGTCGGCCTTAGCTTGCAGTGCCCCTTTGATTTGCATGTATCAGTCAGATTTTGTGAGCCCTTCCCCATTTACAGGGGGCATTTGGGTTGTATTTGTATCTCATGTACTCAGATATTATTGTATCAGTCCTGGCTGTTATCCCAGGCACAGCATGTATGTGGGATTCCTCATTGTATTTTTATCCGGCTCATGATTATGCCGGTTGTACATTATGGTTCGGTCCCTTGTTTACTGGACACACTATTCTTTTGTACTTTGTCTCGGTGGGCATAGGTATGCCTCCCCCGCCGCCTTTAGCACAGGTACCCTCTCATAAAAAGAGACTTGTTGCACCTGCAAGTCTCGTCTCCTCAGGGTCTAGTTCTTCAGCACATTAGTCTACCTTACATTTCTCTCTCTGACTTCCCTTTTGATGTCCGGTGATTGAGTTCTTACAACGTACTTCGGTCATACGATTTTCTCCTAACGCTCATACGCTGGGGCGCAATTTGTAATACCATTTTTTGGTCATATAACCTACTATCATTAGATGGACCCAAGTACACCATGTAAGACCAATTTTACCCTAAGTAAAATTTCTTTCACTATGTTAAATAACTTATAAACCACATTTATTAGGTTGTTTATGGTCTAAACAGAAACCCCAAAAGGAAAATATTAAACAAACCTATATTTGTTTGATTTTCTCATGGAATAATTAATTAAACCATAATTTAATTATTATTCCCAAATATGTTTAACTCAAAAACAAAGAAATTAATTAGATAAACCTTTATTTATCTTATTATTTTCTAGAATAATTATTTAAATCTTATTTAGATAATATTCCTTGTTAAATATGACCAAATCACCCACAAATAATTAAATAAATCATTATTTATTTGATTATCTTCTCAACCACTTCCTTAAAAAGATAAATAAATCATTTATTTATTTATTTTTGACAAATAAAGGGATTTGACCCAAGTTAAATACTTTTTCCCTCCAACAAATATAATAAAATATTCCATAAAGGTGGTTCTAGAATTTGGTTAATAATATTTTATTCATGCACCAAGTTCTAGACTACCCTAATATTTTGTTATAAATAGAAGGGTTTTTCCTACCATTCATGACCTTTTGTTGCCTATTATATCACTGATCTATACAATTGGTCACCTTTTTCCATCATTTATCGTGTGAGCTCCCATTGAGCTCTATTCTTTGCATTGGGTTTTCTATACCAACAAGAGAGAGAGATCTTAGATCGGAAGTGATGAGGACTTCCAAGAACCCATCCCACTAAGGAGAATTGGATACGCCTTCTTGTTTTCCTCCCAGGTGCCCTTAATACAAAAATTCTTTCAAAATTTTTTCTTGTCTTGTCTATTGGTATATGGAGCAAACCCTTGTTTTTACTGCTTAATGTCTTTCCATGCATAGATCTGGTTTTTTGCAGCTCTTTTCTTGTCCAACTAACCGCAGATCTGAAGATATTGGCAGCCACTTTGTTGTTAGGGCTATTAGTTATGCGTAGCTAAAGTGGTCCTTTTTCGTACACTTCGACAAATCTATACACTTGGTCACCTTTTTCCATTATTTGTTGTGTGAGCTCCCTTTGAGCTCTATTATTTGCATTGGGTTTTCTACACCAACAAGAGAGAGAAATCTTAGATCTGAAGTGCTGAGGACTTCCAAGAACCCATCCCACTGAGGAGAATTGGATACGCCTTCTTTTTTTCCTCCCAAGTGCCCAATTAATATAAAAATTCTTTCAAAAATTGTTCTTGTCTTGTCTATTGGTATATGGAGCAAACCCTTGTTTTTACTGCTTAATGTCTTTCCATGCATAGATCTGGTTTTTTGCATCTCTTTTCTTGTTCAACTAACCGCAGATCTGAAGATATTGGCAGCCACTTTTGTTGTTAGGGCTATTAGTTATGCGTAGCTAAGTGGTCCTTTTTCGTACACTTCGACAAAGGATTCATACTAACAATAACCATCATAATTTATGATCATTCCAAGGCATAGTTATTTTTTTTTAAGGAATTTCAAAGTGTTTTAAATGAAAATGTAAAGATTTAGACATAATTTCATAATAAAACCCTTTTGAGACAGCAATGGAGTAGCATAAAAGGCGTTGATCTATCTACAGTACATTTTATTGCTTTGTGAAATATATATAAATTGAGAATTAGCTTTCTTTAACTTTAGTTTACTAAAATTGGTATCTTCTTAGCTTTCTCCTTAAAGTGCCTAATTCAAACTTGTGGTAACAATAATTTATACAAGAGTAAAAAAGTCTTATGAGAAGTAATTACTAGTGGTTTTTCCATAAGATATAAATTAATTACATATATTATGGACACACATATTTTGAAACAATTATGAATGTTCATCCCATTTATGAGTCCTTTATTACCATCTAAGGAGATGAATCTTCTCAGTAAACTATAAATGGACCTAACACATTTGTATTGTCTAGCTCTAGTATTTAGTGGAAAATTATAGTGTATTCATGTCATAATGTTGAATCCTTCACAAAATAGCTAGTTGATGTTATGTATGTATAAATACGATCCCATTCTACTATTTTTCAGGCATTAACCAAGAAATTAATATTATTCATGACTTATGGAATTGAAAATAAGGTCATAAAATGGCACATTGGAGTACTTTTACTGAAAAAGTAATCTCAAATATGCAGTAAGATGTTAGATTCTATTCATATCGAATTTTCATGATGCTAGTAGGCCTTTTCCACAAGTGTTTCATGCCAATGTTTGAGAGAATTGTTTATGCATTACTTTGGGCTTGTTAGAAGGCCCAAATCAAATAGATTAAGGTATTTAATGCATTCCTAATATTTTAAGTTGGCATGGGGTAAGAGTTATATCTTAAAATGGAATTTAATTTGTGTCAAATACACTATTCACTATTTAGAAAGGGAGAAAACTTCAAAGCTTGCCCTATGAAACAATATATGTTTCAATACACAAGATGTGAATAAATGGTGGAAATATATGTTTCTTATGTAAAATAATTAGTAGAATGGAATAAATTTTTCATCCTTCCTCCTTATAAAATTATTATTAAAATGAATGGGTGTTTTTGTTTCTCAAGAAAAATTTAAAATATTTGGAAATTGATGTGTTTGCAAGTAGGAAACAAATAAGAGGGAGCTATAATAATCCATGTAAAGAGGATGACAAGTCCCATGACCAATTTCTTAAGGTCAAGGTGTCATGTATTATTTTTGTAATTTCTTAACAGCTTGAGAAGAGGATAACTTGGACTGAAACCTGATGTAGGACCATTAGCACTCAAATTAAATTTAAATTGTTGATGAGACCAAGGAGGTGTCAAGTTGTTAAAATTGTAATATTATCTTGTAATTATTAGAAATAATAGGTGACGAATATGCTTAGCTGTTAGGTGCCAATGAGTGATGATTTAATGTAACAAATACCCTTAACAAATGGGATATTAGAGAGAATATTTTTTGTTTATGCTGAAAAGATAGGAGAGTCATAAATTAGGATTTCCTTAGAATAGGAATCCGTTACAAGTTTATAGGAGTTGAGTAAGGGCCGGATATGCTCTGAATTGAATTATAAATCAAATTCTAAGATTCAAAGAAATAGAGTCCAATTTAAAATAAATAATAGTAGGCCTAGAGAGAGAGGTGAGAGCTGAGAGGAAGAGGCCAAATAAAGAATGAAGATTAGGCCACGAGAGAAAGCCAAGAGTTGAGAGACAGAGAGGGCTCTGTACGAAGAGAAGGACATGCAAGGAGAGCATTAGCCAAAGATAAGTTGTAAGAAGGTTTTATTGTATCTGTAAATTTATTGTTTAATGAGAAATTGAATTTCATTGGACTATGTGTCATTTCTGTTATGTGTTGAGTGATCCATAATGGAACAAATTCCTTTTGCATGATGAGTGATCCATAACTAAGAAATTATGGTTTCTGTGTAATAAACCACTGTTGTATGAATTTTGATGAATGCTTAATAACTGAATGAGTCTTATTGTGTGAATGAAACTTAATGGCTGGGTAGAATCTATATGATTGTATTCTAGGAGTTAATTTGTTGATATTGTGTGAGAGTAAATGAAGTGCAGATAATAATTGTGTGTAGGCTGAGAAGAGAAGAAATTCAAATTCGAGATTTGGAGAAGCAAATACAGAGGGTGTTCTATATTTGGCTTAAAGTAGTGTGCTAAAGTATGGAGCGAGCATGAAAGCTAAGGATATGAGCGAAAATAGAAGTTAAGTATCACGAGGAGTAGTGAGTGGACATTTCAAAGTAAATAGAGAAAATACTAAGGTAGAAAATCATTTAGAAGATTTCCAAAGGAAGGGAAACAAACAGCGAGGATTAAATCGCAAATATCTGAGCCAGATAGATGGTCTAAATTTAGTTTTCAAGTTAATTTGGCGACGTTTCGAAGTGGACATGTGTCAATGGATTAGCCAAGTGCACATCACAATTCGAAGATTTTAAAGTTTAGCATTACGACTTGGTAGGAAAGCTATTTGTGGTGTGATGCAAAGCCGATCAAAAAGAGTACAGTTGAACCATTAGATCTAGACACAGATTAACGGTGGAGATTAAATCACACTTAGACTGATTTAGCAAATCAATGATTTTAACATTTAAGTTTAAGACATCACGTGGTAAGTTGTTTTATTTTCGATGCAGTGAAGGGGAGCCACTAGCATAGCACTCCAGCACATATCACACATTGCATATTTCTGTGGTTATTGTTAAGAGTTCGCACGGTAAGTTATTTTTGGTGTGATGCGATGTGATCGCATGTCGCATAAGACAAGGGTTACATTTATTGTTAAAATCTAAGCTTTGCGACTTGCAATAAGTTAAAAAAGGTGTGATTTAGTGTGATTGATCACTGTTTGGGTGGTCCATAACCCACAGGGTTATATTGTGAACGTGATGCCATGTATGTGATACAATTTAAATAAAAAATGAGATATGGTTCGTAATATCATATTCGATGCCACTAGTAATGTAAAGATTCAACCATGATATAAATGTAAAGTTTATTTTGGGCATAAATTTAAGTGAATACTATTTTACAAGTATTGACTCTTGGGAATATTGAGGCTTGATTAAAAATTTTGCGTATGTGGCTAAAGCAGCCTTTTGGCTGCATCAAAACCACTTATAGTAACCCAAATAGTTTGGTTCTTGTTGGGATTCAACAAGAAGATCCTAGTGAAAATTAAGCACCTACACTACGATGGAACCTTAGGCTATTTTTAGGTGGAAGTCTATTTTTAGAGTGGATGAGAAAATTCTATGTATACATCTCATGTCTATTTATAGATGCATGTTGACTATTATTATCCCTTAATAATAGTTGGACAATAAATATTAAGATATTCTCATGGAGCACATGGAATCAGTTAACTGAAGTGACAAACTAGTTAGCTGAAGGAATTTTTAGTTCAAAGGTTGTTTGGGGGACATGCAAGTGGACTTAGTTGTAATTCAGTGATTCAAAGCTGTAACAAACTTGGATGTGTATTTATGTGAATTGTAAAGAAGTTTAACTCAGTTAACAGAGTTAAACTCATTTTTGCTAGTTGTAACTGAAGATACATTAGTGAGAGATCAATGAGTTAAATATTAATTAATTCACAATCAGTGGTATCACATGCAACTAAATATTTTCTACTGTTAACTACATGCATGTCAGATCCAGTGGAGACCCATTTGAGATGTAGGTGAAAGGGACTATTGACTATCACTAGTACTATATTGGGTTGCACTCATGCGAGCCAAACACACATTGGATATGCTCATGGGGATTGTGCAATCAAGGAGGTTTTGATTGCATCAAATTGGTATTTTTAACAACCTTGGATTGCACAGTGGAGGGAGGTTGTTGTGAGGCAGAAATTTGACTAAGGCATTTGTCAATTCCTGCGAGACAGTGTGAGATGATTGTATATTGTACTGAGAGCTCTTGGATTAGAGTTTTGTATGAGATTGTTTCATGATCCATGATATATACATAATATATGATACTGGGGTTTTTAGCTTTATTCTTTCCCGGTAAAAAAATCCGTTTTATGTGTGAATGATCTTTCTTCTTGATATTGCAATTGGCAATCATGTTTTAAATTTCCACAACAATTTTTGCAGAAGAGATTTTGTATTTAACAGTGGCATATAATTTTTATATCGGGAGAGTGTAGGCAATAGATATTTTTTATTAAATTTTGACACAGTATTAGAGCATTGAAGATTGCAATTTCAAAGCAAGAGCTGAGTTTGTTGGTGGAAACAATTAAAACTTGTTGCAAGAATTTTTTGGTGCTATAGTTGAATAAACATCGAAATGGATTTCAATGGCTTGTGGTTAGAGTATGCACTGGAGGGAAGCTCGAACTACATTGCCGATAAGGATAAGATGGAGGTGGTGCTTGAATATAATGCCTTGAAGGAACTCGTCGACAATGATATTCCGAAGCCCACTTCGATGAATGTTGCATTACTTGATGCATGGAAAAAGAAAGTGGCGAAGGAAACAAGGATTTTGCCACATTGTCTCAAGCCTTAATGGGAAATCCACACTATATGCTATGTGGAAGGCTTTGATAGATCTTTTCTAAAGAAAGAGCGACCATACGAAATTGGCGCCGAAAGATAAGCTTAGAAATATAAATATGGAAAAGGGTAACAATATTCCAAAGTATCTCACAAAGTTTGTCCAATGTTGGGATGACCTGGGGAGTGTGGGAATAATTGTTGTTGATGATGATTTGGTGAGATTGGCTCGCTTTGGACTTCCTAATAGTTGGCACAATTATGAAGACTCTCAATAGACGGGAAAAAATGTTGGATTGGGAATGACTGTGGTCAGATCTAGTGTAGGAGGAGCTCAGGCGGAACACTAGAGATGGCTCTTCATCAAAGCATGATGATGAAGAGGATTGTGCTTTGGCTGCCAAGGAAAGGAAAGGGAAGGGGAATAAATTCCATTCAAAACTTGAGTCTAAATTCAAGAAGCTAAATTTTTCTAAGATGAAGTGTTTTAACTGTCACGAACATGGGCATCTCACTACTAACTATCCATAGAAGAAGAAGAATAAGAAGGATGTTGGGCTGCAGCTGTTGCACAGATTAGTCATTTTTGCAGACAATATAGACCTCCCATGTGTCCAATGAACAAATAGAAACAAACAGACAAACAAAGATATCTTTCTCTAAATATATTGCGATTTATAACTAAATTCTATAAAGGTTTAACGATCCTACCTTTGATCCAACGCTTGTTTGTAGTAGTAGTCCTTCAATTTCTCGAAAGAGTTCCCCTCGAAGATTTGCAATCATAAACAAGAAAAAATCAAATAGCACCTACATAGCATATATTCATAAATCATATCCATTATGGTGATCAAGGAATCCATAAAATAAACAATCAATTGATATTTTATTGAGAAAAACAGATTTATTTGTATTAACTTAGATAAAGAATAGCCTTACAACCGCATTTGCCTTGATGTTGTACAAGTCTTCCTGGGGTCCAGAAGTAGGGGTTTCCTCTAATTTGACCAGCCTTGCACTCTTCCAACCAAGATACATACAGGTATGTGATCTTTCCCACATAAAATCTTAGCTAAAAGTGTTTAATTCTCAGCAGCACTTCGCCTCTAACAATACTAAAACTTCAACTCAACTATCTTCTAAATTTTTAACCCCTTTGAGGCTGCCCTATGCCTCTTTTTATAGTGGAAGAGAGGAGGTTACAGCTCCAATCAAGAAGCGATAGAATCCTCCTTCAAAGGGATTAGTTCCTTACATCAAGGGGTTAGCTCCTTATTGGATGGGATGCATGAACATGAAAGGAGCGATCTTTCCACCACAGGAATGTTTCTAGAAGCTTCCAAAAACGACTTAAACTGAGCTTCTAGATTTTACTTGCACCTTTTTAATATTTTACAGGGGTCTGCACTTTTAATAAACAGACAATGTGTTTGGCTCCGCAGGATTTATAGCCAAAAAGTGTGGGACTGCGGGCAAAACTAGGAGAAAGTGTTGTACCAGAGCTTTAAGGCTTTTATGGACTTTTCTCTTAGTTTTAAGGCTTGACTTTGGGAATTATGATATTGCAGACTTCCAAGGGAGTACTAAAATGTCATGGTGACAAATTTCAGTGTAACAAATTGCCCCCTAAAGTGATAATTCTGAGAATATTCGAAGAGTGATGTGATTTATCATTTCAAGGATTAGCCTGTTGACACCCTAGTTAGAAACTTGTAAAAACATTCAATGCAACATCTATCTATCTATATATATATATATATATATATACATATAGAGAGAGAGAGAGAGAGAGAGAGAGAGATATCATCGTTGAGGTAGGAGTTCCCATACTCAGATCAAAACTAATTAAACTTGTTCTGATACAGAAATGATTTTAATATTACATCAACAGTGTAAACACAACATGGATGTAGCCATATGTAATGAATTGGCTACTGCATAATGAATAATAAAACTCCTCATAGCCTAGATGGTGGAAACTATATCCAGGGTGTTGATTTCCGCTTCCCAAACTACTACAATTTTGTCCATGTGATTAAATGTGCTGAAGTCGAACATGGTAGAAACCACTTGATTACAAATAAATGATGTGAACTGTTAACAAGTGTGAGAGAAACCACCAATAATGACAATGTCTCTCCATAAAATGTGAATAAGTGATCTGAAGTCGAACATTTCACAGAATCGTTTGATCAAAGGTCAATGATACAACCTGTCGTCGAAGGTGAGAAGCCTGCCATTAAGGCATGCAGATTCCAAGGTACTCGCGGATTCTAGATCAACTTCCTAGATGATGAGCTATCTTCGATAGAAAGTGATCCATCGTAAGCAAGCTCACGACATGAAACCATAGATCAAGTGTTGAAGAAATTTTTTGCAAGGACTGACTTAGGGATGGTCAACACGAATGGAGACAAGTGTTTGCAGATGAATGGTTTATTTGAATGATCTCTTGAACACATAAAGTCACTTCAGATGGATTGGTGACAGTTTCCCTAAGCTAATACCCAAAAACCGGCTGAAGACTTTCAATGTGGTTTGATTAAATCATAGACAAAGAATTTCCCAACCCAGGTGGAAGTGTGACAAAAAGTGTCATGTTCAAGAGTGTTGTAATGCTTTTACAAATCAAAGTGTGACAAGAAAATATATTTTTCTCTCTTTCCCCCCACCATTTCTAGCAAGTACCTCTTAATTTTTGACAAGCTTGAGGAGGATAACATTTGCTTGTTTATAAGCTCATCCTTCCGATGAGTCCAACTTAGTTTAAAATCGAACTCTAAGAAGGAGTGGTATGTTCCTGTTTGTAATCGACAGCTCCTTTACTGTTAAATTTTAACGAGTCCAGTATAGTATAAACTCGGTGTTTTTCAGTTTTAGGGAGGTAGAAGAAAAAACTTAAGAAATCTCCATGGGTGTACTTTTTCGTAAATTTAGTCTCTTAGGCCCAAAAAAGGATAAAATAATGCAAGAGAGAACTCTATTGACCATGATTAGTCAATGTATACCTTTTTCGTAAATAGTCCATTTCAGTCTGGAAAAGGGGTAAACTTATACTGAAGGGACGACTGTTCATTTCCTTTAATGAGTTCTAATAGTCAAGTACTCGGTAATATTTTCATTTTTAGAGAGTCTGGAAAGGGCTTAAAAGAGGACTCTATGATTTCGCTTTTTCATAAAATTTAAAGAGCCCAAAAAAGTGATAAAAGTTTACTCTTTGTCAGAAATGACCATTTTCCCTGAAAAGTCCATTATTCCGCACAAAAACTTAAAAATTTAAACATGCATGTTTTAATAATAAAGATATTTTGAAAAAATAATTTTTAAAGTGAAAATTAAACAAATTTAAAATTCATCTACTTGAAAAAACTTATAAAAAGGATTTTTTCAAGTTCATTTTTACCGTTTGAATTTGGAGTGAAGTTTTTAGAGCTCTGGGAAAAAAACTCTTTGGAGAATATTCTGAGAAAACTGACCATCGGATTTGAAAACCGTCTGTTTCAGGTAATCCACAACCTCCTTATCTTGCATTTCATCCATTCAATTTTTTAATTTTGGGTCAAAATTCCATTTTTTGGAGGAAAATATGCCGAAAAATCCGCCCTCGGGGGTCCGCACCTAATGCATTAGGTACCTGCAGACCTCAACATTCTTCTACAAAGAAAAATGATGGGGCCCCACACTTTTAACACATACCCCATGGAGATATACACACTGTATCTGAGTGTAAAGTGTGAAGGCACTGTGGCAAATTTAAAAACATATTTCCTTTCTAAATTACCCAAAAAAAATTCATGAAAATGATTCTAATCCTTCATTTGAATTGTTGTAGGATATCTACAATGCTCATTTGGTGAGAATAGGAGCATGAAGATGTAGATGAAGAAGAAATTCTCCATCAACGAACTTTGCAACCTTTAAGAGCATGCGGGCTTTACAAATTTTGGGTTATCAATGGCATGAGTGCTCAAGTGGATCTTCTTACTTGGCTGGTAAGTAAATGGGATGTGCAGGACCAGTGTTTTGTGATCGGAGGTCACCGGCTCGAGATTGAGCTAGAAGACATCTACTTTTCGACTGGTTTTTCCAGGAGAGGTGCACCATTATCTCTATTTGGGGCTAGGCTCGGTGGCCAGTCTGTCGCTAGCCTACAATTATAGTTTTGCAATGATGAGGCAACCCCCGGGATAAACGGATTGACATAAAAACTATGATCCGTCCAAAGCTGAAAGTGATCGCCTTTACCATTTTAAAGCTGTGTGGAAGTGCAGCGTTGCATGTAGCCACTGGATCTCAGATGTGCATAGCAGTAGATTGCTTTCAAGGCACCATATTCAACTGGTGCGAGGCAATGTTGGCAAATGTGAAAGGCCAACTTACCAGATCAAAGAATGGGAAGCTAAGAAACTTTGGATATGGTTCCATTGTAGTCACCTTTTCTCTAGAGAGGATCCCCATGTTAGCCCCACAGCATATTCATGTCGATGTTGGTCAACCTCGAGAGCCCAGGATGGTTCATTGGGTTGCTTTGATGGCCTGCCATGGTGAGGGTGGGGAGATTGTTGATTTTCCCTCTACATATTTTTGTTGGCTGGAGCGCCAACCTTTTGTTATAGAGGATTTTCCTTATGCTGGCATGGATTTTCGTGGTGACCGGGAGATACCCCTTCTTCTAGGAGCTCAGTGTGACGAGTGAAGTAAAAAATCTCTTTTGACATGTTCTAATTTCTAATTTTTATTTTGTTTCTAATCATCCAAAACTGATAACAAAAATTTTGAAATGCATATGTGGGTCCAACTCAACCAACCATTCTCCACACCTTTGATCGGAGGCAAAGGGATGTAGCAGCAGCAACACCACCCCCACAGGATCAGACTAGAGAGATCCTAACTGACGTAGAGCACCATCTGGAGCGACTCACTGTAGATATTCCTGAGACTACTATAGATGATATTCCGCTCCGTCTATGGAGATATGTCATAGGTGTTCCTGAACCATTCAGGAGGTTTTTTACTAGGGTGGCATGAGTAGTGGTGTATTATCGTGATCATCACCATGGATAGTGGCTGATTGACTTGTAGACTCATTTTTGTATCACTTTTTTCCAATCATAAGGCGTTTTGAGCCTATGATCGAAGATGATGTACTATTTTTCGAACAATACATTTATACTATGATATACTATTACTTATAGTTTACCTGCTCAATCATGTTATGGAATGTTTGATTTGTTACTTTCTTATCGCAAATGTCTATTTATAAAATTATAAGCAATTGCATCTGCTAGTGTATTTAAATTTCTTGAAATGTGTTGATATTCAATATAATCGAACTCTCATTCCAAGACATGAACCCTTAAAAATAATATCAATAATACTGGATTCCTAATGGCATATGCTCAGTTTAACTATAATACAAGTTCAGAATCTAACTTAATGGTCAAACTCCGAATTCCAAATGAAATGGATTCCGATAATAATTCAATAACTGCAATATATTCGGCAATATTGTTCGTTTTTTGACCGATACTTACCCCATGCATTGATACTAACTCGTTAGTGGGTGAGTAAATAACCCAAGCTATGGAAGAGATGTTCTGTGTACTACGACAAGCGCCATCAACAAAACCAATATACATTTGAGAGGACGTCGACATCTACGATAAAAGTATCCAGATAAGTAGGAATAATAGTAAGAGCACACTTACGCTAGGCACACATTTCTAATCTATATCACACCAACTAAAAAGTAACTAATATACAAAGAAGATCTCCACATGAAGTCAAGCATAATATCTCTTTAGATAAATTCCATTTATGGGCTTACCTAAAGAGACTCTATCAAAATCAATCAATTCATAGGCCCCTTTTGCAAGCTTTCGCTTGACAATATAGGGACCATGCCACATGGGTTCAAATTTCCTAGCCCCTATTTTATCGTTAGCTTGATCATAAATCAAAACTAGGTCTCCTTCTGAAATATTAAGAGGGGTAACACTTCTATCATACTGAGCTTTCATTCTTTTCGCATGAGCCTCAGTAGCTAATGCAGCGGTGCGCCGATTCTCATCTAATTGAGCCAAGTATAAAAAATGTTTCTCCTCTTCAGAAGTGGCTGGTAGTAACTCTATGGTTAGTTGGAGTGACGGTATCTCACATTCAATGGGTAATACCACTTCTAAACTGTAAACTAGTTGAAAAGGGGAAAAACCTGTCGATGTTTTGGTGAGGTTTGATATGCCCAAAGCGCTGAAAAGAGCATGGTGTGCTAATTCTACTTATGAATGCCAATGATTCATTTGATCATGGTGACTAAAACTTTATTAATTGCTTCAACTAAACCATTGGCCTGCGGATAATATGGTGTAGAACTATCATGGCACAAGCCAAGTTGGTTTGTCAACTCAGTCATCATGATATTTTGAAAATGGCTCCCGTGATCCGTAATGATCACTTGGGGTACACCGAAACGAGCAATCACATGATTGAATACGAAAGTTGCTGCAGTTTTTCCATCTTCCGCAAATGTAGGAATTGCCTTGGCCCATTTGGTAAAATAATATACTGGTTGAATAATATACCCATGCCCCTCGGCCGAGTGAGGGTTACACATAATGAAATCAATGCCCCATTTTTCAAAAGGATCGACAACAATAATAGGGTGAAGAGGAGCAGGTGGTGCACACATTTTCCGATTGAATATTTCACAATTATGACATTTCCTAACCGCTTAAATACAATCTTTAAACAAAGACGGCCAGAAATAACCTGCATGCAATATCTTTTAGGGTGTGGCGTACCCAGACATATGATCACCACATGCTCTGGAGTGACAGTCATTTAAAACCTTTTCGGCTTCCTCATGTGTTATACAATGTCGAAAAACCCAGTCTGCACCACGACGATATAGCGTGTCACCAACAATATGATATTGTTGAGATTGGAACCGAATTTTCCATCGCTGTGACCATGAAAGCTCAGGACGAAAATATTGGATTTGAATATATACAATAATATCTCCATACCAAGGATCAATGGTACTGATAAGAAACAAGGATTTATCCGAAATTGGTTGTTCCGTCACAGTTTCTGGTTCAGTATGCGAGAAATCACACATAAGTTCAACAAAAATCAATGATTTCTTGGACTTGGATTTTTCAAATTCCAAATCAAAATCCTACAGGATAACAATCCATTTAGATTATTTCCCCCCTAGCAATTCTTTAGTCAAGATGTACATCATAGGGTTGCAATCAGAGATCACTATTGTTTTGCGTAAAAGTATGTAGCGACGAAAACGTTGGACAGCTTGAACAGCTACCAAGGCCAATTTATCCACATGTGAATATTGATCTCAGTGGGATGCAAATTCTGAGTAAGATAATAAATCACATGTTCACTATGGAATTCATCTTCCTGAACAAAAACCATCCCTATCGTGGAATCGAAAGCGGCGAGGTACAAAAAGTAATCTTGGTTGTAGTTGGGAGGATGCAGTAATGGTGCATGGGTCAACGTGTTTTTTTAAAACATAAAAATATCTATTAGCGACCTCGTCCCAAAAGAAAGGAATGTTTTGTTTCAACAACCTAGTGAAACCTTTCGTTAACTCGGCGTAGTTAGGAGTGAATCGACGTAAAAAAATTTCTTTCCCTTGCAAACTTTGGAGTTGGCGAAGAGTAGAAGGAGGAGGTAATTTGATGATTTCCTCAACCTTCGATGGATCGACATGAATGCCTGCCTTTGAGACAATAAATCCCAATAATCGTCCGGATTCTACGCAAAAAACACATTTGTGAGGATTCAAACGAATCTTATAGTTTCTACATTGCATAAAGATGGCTCGTAAATGAGTAATATGATCTGATCTGCATAAAGAATGAGTAGGAAAATAGAGGTAGGGTTTCACAATGTGCTTAATGTCGTGAAATGCATAAGACATGGCCCTTTGAAAAGTGGCGCCAGTGTTCTTAAGGCCAAAAGCTAATTTGCGATAAGCAAAAGTTCCCCGTGGACAAATGAAATTTGTTTTTAGTTGATCTGCAGGGAGTATGTTTATTTTATTGTAACCAAAAAATCCATCCATGAATGAGAACATTTCACTTCCAGCACAATCATCAATAATTTGATTGATGTAAGGGGTTGGATAATTGTCTTTTTGACAAGCGCAATCTATATCCCTATAATCGATACATACTCTTATTGCTCCTTGATTTTTATTGACCAGAACAATATTAGATACCCAGTTTGTTAATGGGATCGGATAAAGAAAACCTTCACAAAGTAATTTTTCAACTTCTGCTTTGATTGCGGTAGCTTTTCTTGGATGAATCTGACGTAATTTCTATCTAACGGGTTTAGCATCTGGGTATTTCTTATTTTCATGTACAACGATTGATGGATCGAATCCTGGCATTTATTCATATGTCTAGGCAAAGATGTCACCGAATTCCTAAAACAGGGCCTTATATGCTTGAATTTCTTCAGGCGTACAAGAAGCACCTATGTGAATGTTTTCAATAATTCCAGGCTTGACTGAAATGTCAAGAGGAACCATCGTATAAATATTTTCTAAATTCAGTTCAGAATCGGCATGTGAAAGAGGATTCTGAGGTTCTTTGACGTAATCAATGGTAAAAATAGAGGAAAAATCATTTTCAAAATTATCGAGATTAGGTAAAAACGAAGATCGATGATGTAGATCTTCCCATGGTAATTCAACTATCGACAAGAATTCACGAACATGTTCATAAGTATGGAAAACTTGTTGAGAAAAATTTGGAATTGGTGTGGAAGCTAAACTCAATATATAAAATGACTCCCAATTCATCACATTCACTGGATCAGAGTCGGTTTAAGGAGTATTGAAAAATGATTGTACTTGCTGATATGCTAGTTCAAAAGGACTCAAAGGCATCGGGCCCTCGAAAGAATCCAATTCTGATTCTGAAGGTACTATCCAAGGATCATCAAAGGAAATAGTACTTGATGTAATCATATTGATATTAGCAATAGGAGTTTGTACAAGGAGGAGATAGGGAAAAAGTTCCCAATAAAGTTGAATATTTAACCAAACCAACTCCGACATCCTTATAAGGGATAGTTGATTTTCTAATATGTTGTATACTATCAATAGAAGCTAGGTCATATGAATAGTATGAACTCTGATCTACTTTAACGATCTTTCCTTTATGAGGAAACATGATGAGACGAAAGATCGATGATACAAGAGAAGTCATGGCGTAAGACCAACTACGACCTAGGAGAACGTTATAATCCAAAGGGGCATCAACCACTTCCAAATATAGATTAACCACTTTTCCTTCGACCTCTATTGGTAGATCTTGTAAAATACCATATAGTTGAAAACCCCTTCCATCAAAAGCCTTGAGAATAGTTGGTGATTGGTTAATAGTCAGAGAACCAAGTGATTTCCAACATTTTAATGACATTATGAATGAAGAATCCCTTCATCAACAATAGTACGAAAGATATGCTTGTTTTTTACTTACCAGAATCTGAAAAGCCATTTGATGAGGTAGGCATCGTGTAAAATTTTCTAAATCGAATATCATGAGGTTCGAATCCTGGAGATCTACAGCTCCTAAGGCTGACAAAAGTAATTTTCTTTGGGCTGGGCATGATTGCAACACTTCCAAAGACGACATTGCTAAAGGGAAGATTGCTAAATCTTCAACAATATCGTAATTCTGAGTAGCTCTCGCATGTGGATTGAAAGCTGATTTACAAAGTATGCCATTTTCTGGCGGTTTAATTACTAAATCGGGATTTTGTTTCTCGATCTGTAATAGATCAAAAACTGAAGGAGATGTAGTTGATTCAGAATTGGATGTTTCTGTGTCCTTACCAGTATTTTTACTACCATAATCCTACGATCGCGTCGCAACCATTAAAATATCGTCAACTGGATTGGAGGAAGATCCAACCATGTTACTATCTTGAGTGGGAAAGGGATCCTTCAAGACAGTAGGTATAGGCGAACCTTTAACGAATTTTTATACTTCAGCTCTATGTGGGCACTCTTTTGTAAAATGATCCTCGTCACAGATGAGACACGGATAGCGAGGTTTGCGTTTTTCGTCAGTCGGTTCAGTTGTATATTTTTTCTCTTTTGAAGACATCTTCTTTCTATTCTTACCTTTTTTCTTACTACCGTTTTTTGATTTGGTCGTAGATGTTTCTACAACATGAATATTGGCAGAAGTTTCTAGGGAAGAATCTCCTTTGGGTGAATCAGGTAAAGTGATAATGGGTGAAGTATTCTTGGAAGACTTCTTCTTACTCTTACCAGTACTAAGAGAATCAATTACACCATCAGCGGCATGAGAGCCAAAAGGAGTTGCAGTTAACTAACCAGGTCTCGATAGATCTGGGATTTTATCATACAAAGTACCTGACTGAGTATAGACAAGGTCAAGGTACTGAGCCTGAGCAATAACTTGCTCTTCGGTAACAACGCCTCCTTTGGCCACATCTTCAGTAATTTTGGGCAATAATGATTTAATAAACCATTCAGCCAAAATTTGATCAGGAATAAAGACTTTCACTAAACACCTTCTACCTCTCCATTCATGAATGTGACCAGATATGTACGTAGACGTAGACTGTATTAAGGAACTCGGTAATTCTGTGTCATTGTCGTATCTGACAGGCAACTAGAAATGGGTTAAGAAAGTATTAGCTAGCGCGTTAAAATTATTAAAAGAGCTGCGCGGTAACTCAATGGACCATTTGGCAGCTAGGCCAATGAGAGTTCTCTGAAAAAGATGTAATTGAATTGAATCATTGACTAGTGAATTAGATGCGCACTGGTGGTGATAAGTCGTAACGTGATTAGATGGTTCCTCTCCCAACTTTCCTTCAAATTTCATAATATCACTGGGCAACTTGTTAGGCATTGGCGGCCAATATGGAAGATAAAAAATGGGATCATTCATAAGGCGCAACAGATCCGGTAAATCTAAAGTTGCTATGAATGGTAACCGATGGCTAGGGTCTTGATAACCTTGAGTGATCAAAACAGTACCAGGAGGAGGATAGCTAGGATATCCTGGTATCAGATGTACATTTGGAATCGCAAAACCTCCTAGGTAACCAGGACTAACTGGACCATACTGGGGTTATTGAGGTATTTGATAAGTATACCCAGGGTACGGCTGATACTGATATGTTGGATTTTGTGTAGCTTGACCAATTTGATACTATCCCTGGTAAGGTTCATGGGTAAATTGTGGTTGAATAGAGAGAATCATACTAGAACCAGCTTGTCCCGTAGGCATCTAGACCATAGTTTGAATTGTAGGTCCTGACTGTGGTACAGAGGCTTGAGGAATCTGCACTGATGCAGGGATAGAAGAAACCAGAGTTACAGATACTCCAAAAACAGGTGTCGTAGGTTGAACAGAAGTTGTAGTAGTTGCAGTAATCTGAGGCGGAGTCTGAGGCATACTAGGCCTAGGCTATTGAACAGAACCAGGTGCAGGGATTTGAATAGTAGGCTGAACAGGTTGCTAGGTTGGACCAGAAATGAAAATTTTTCCAGGTTGATTAGGTAACTGCACATTAGGTTGCATAGTCTATTGAACTTGCGATCGATTCCACACCATGTTCATTCTGGGGTATTGACCTGTAGAAGGTTGTGCATATGAAGGACCATAGCTTGATTGAACGTAGGGTTGATAATTAAGCAGTAAATTTCCAGTTCCCTGTAAAAATGATTGACCGGAAGGTGGTTGGAAACCTTTAGTTGGGTACTGACCTTGAGGTTGATAACCCTGAGGCATGTACTGAATCTGGGGTTGATAAGGACCCTGAGGAATATACTGATTCTGGGGTTTACCTTGGGTTATGTACTATCCTTGAGGTTGATAACCTTGAGGTATGTATTGTCCTTGAGGTTGTTCTCCACGTAAATAATATTGTCCTATAGTTTGTCCTAGTAAAAAATTACCTTGAGGTTGCCCCCCAGGCGGTAACTGACTACCTTGAGGTTGCCCCCCAGGCAGTAATTGACTACCTTGAGATTTCCCCCCTAGTGGTAACTGACTACCTTGAGGTTGAGGATTTGGAATATTACCAGACATCATAAAAATTTGCTCTGCATTCAACGCTTCAGTTTTAGTACCATTTGTTCCAGATGATAACACTTTTTTAGCTGGTCGAGGGGTTACTCCTGAGAAAGTACCAGAGAGTGACTGGTACCCCGAAAGAATATAAGGACCACCATATAAAAATGTTTCCAGTGATTGGGAAAACATAGATGACTCACCTGACATATTTGATGAAGGATAATAACCTCTTGGTGTAGGATGAAAAGGAATTCGAGGTGGTGAAAAACTAAGACCTAGGTTTTCTAAGAAATATGTCAATGACAAATACCAAGCGTCACTCCTAAAAGGTCTGTAGAATATAGAATATAGAATACGGGTTACAGGAAGAGTTACTTCTTCATTTGGACCGTCAAGTTCTTCAATGGAAATGAGGTCAGAAGGAATATTTTCAGTAATAATATTTCTTACCCTAGGTGAACCAGGATCACTAGAATTTGGAGTAATAAATCCTGAAGATGGTTCCAAAAAAGCAGGTTCAGTGTCAGGTTTAGAAATTTCAGGTTCTTTAGCAAATTCACTGCAAGGAGAAATACTACCAATAACTTCAGAAACTGAAATCAGCTCTTGAATATGTTATGTTGTTTGTAATTGATAATCAGGATGAACAACTATAGATGACTCTTCTAATTTTGTTGATCCATTTTACTGTCAGTAGGAGATACTAGAGCTCACAGCCCTTCATGTTGGCTTGGTGTATATTTAGCGGGCTTCCCCTGAAGTCTCCGCGATTGTCTCGGTAAATCAACCACGATTAAAAACTTTAATCACACGTAATCAAATAAAAATTTCAATGAAAAATCCTAGAGTCACTAAGGAAACAAAAAAATGAATCACATGCCTAAAAATCTAGGAGTTCAATCCACACACAAACAGTAACTTCCCACGCTAAAACACTAGTTGGTGATGAAATCCAACATTGTAGTATTTAATGTAGAAAGGGCAGTTGAAACAATTACCCTAACAACCTACTTAATGAAATAGACCGGTGCAAGTTTCTCCACTTAAACCATCTCGAATGAAGATAACCCTCCGGAGATTCCAAGTGAGTCTAGTCGACGTCTGCTCCAGGTACAGTGGGATCTTTCCTCCACCGTCACCTTAGAAGAAAATCGTAAGATTATAGTCACTATGGTTACCAACAAGAACTAATATACCTAGGGGAACTATTAGATTTTTTCCTACCGCAATATTAACTACTTGTTTGTTTTAACGGTCTTGGATATTTTATTACTCCCTACTCCAAGACACTAGCCTAAGCTATACTGGTGAAAAGAGCCCTAGAAATAAAAAGTTACTAGATTAATTTTAATTAAGCGTTGATTTTAAGAGCTATTTCTTAAGACAATAGGTACAAGAGTGAAATGAATGTTGTATATTGACCCGACTCAAAACATACTAAAAATGCATCTAATAATGAGAAACAATCTGTTTTCTTTCAATGAATTCAAGCTAAGGAAGATTTGAGAAATGCAATTTCCGAAAAAACAAATATTTCCTTTAAGCAAGAATAAATGAAAAGAAATCTAATTTCAATGAGAACACAAACTGATCTATGCTCAATAAAAATTCCTTTTATTCAAGATCAGAACTACAAAGCAAGTTTTTCTTCAAAAGACACTACAATTTCTAAAAAGCACTCAAAACTAAAAAACATTAAGACAAAGAAAGATAAAGAAAAACTTATTAAAATAATCTTTGAGCAGAATAAAGACAAAGAAAAAATTATTAAAATATGCAAATCTTTCAAAAAATCAATCAAAACCAAAAGTGTTGAAATAGACTCTTAATCAAGGCTTCCTGATAGAAGACACAGGTCAGAGAAATCACTGAGAACTTAAAAACCTAATCTAAAACAGAGGATTTTGGGATTTTTCAAAATTTTGACAGGGTCCGTAGGCTTCAGTGCAATCCAGTGTGGTCATGCACTGTGGGTATAATAAAATTGTGGTACTGCCCACACTCTCTCAAAAGGAAAAGAGCGGACACAAGAAAACAAGAGAAAAAACTAAAAATTCTCAAAAACTTCTCAGGGATTCTAAAGGGATAAACCACCCAAGTCAGTATAATTCAATTAAAACCAGGAAACATAAATTCAAAGTCAAAATTAAAAGAAATCAAAGCTCCAAATCTCTCCCTAGTGGAGTCACCATTTTATTGGACGGATTAGTCGTTCTTGCGAACAAGACAGACCTCCCAAGTGTCCTACGGATAGCTAGCAATAAACGGACAAACAAAGCTATATTTCTCTAGATATATTACGATTTATATCTAAATGATATAAAGGTTTAACGATCCTACCTTTGATCCAACGCTTGTTTGTAGTGTTAGTCCTTCAATCGCTCGAAAGAGTTCCCCTCGAAGATATGCAATAATAAACAAGCAAACATCAAATAGCACATGCATAGCATATATTCATAAATCATATCCATTATGGTGATCAAGGAATCCATAAAATAAAAAATCAATTGACAGCTTATTGAGAAAAATAGATTTATTTGTATTAACTTAAATAAATAAGAGCCTTACAACTACGTTCGCCTTGATGTTGTATAGGTCTTCTTGGGATCCGGAAGCAGGAATTTCCTCTACTTTGACCAGCCTTGCACTCTTCCAACCAAGATACATATAGGTATGTGATATTTCCCACATGAAATCTTAGCTAAAAGGGTCTAAGTCTCAGCAGCACTTCGCCTCTAACAATACTAAAACTTCAACTCAATTGTCTTCTAAATTGTTAACCCCTTTGAGGCTGCCCTATGCCTCTTTTTATAGTGGAAGAGAGGAGGTTACAACTCCAAGCAAGAAGGGATAGAATCCTCGTTCAAAGGGATTATTTCCTTACATTAAGGGGTTAGCTCCTTATTGGATGGGATGCATGAATATGAAAGGAGCGATCTTTCCACTACAGGAATGTTTGTAGAAGCTTCCAAATATGAATTAAACTGAGCTTCAAGATTCTACTTGCACATTTTTCATATTTTGCAGGGGTCCGCACTTTTAATAAACAGACAGTGCGTTTGGCTCCATAGGATTTATAGCCAAAAAGTGCGGGACCTCAGGAAAAACTAGGAGAAAGTGAGGTACCAGAGTTTTAAGGCTTTTATGAGCTTTTCTCTTAGTTTCAAGTTTTGAATTTGGGAATTATGATATTGCAGACTTCCAAGGGAGTACTAAAATTTCATGGTCACAATTTCAGTGTAATAGCAGCTAGTGAGGCCCTTTCCTTGCAATTTGAACTTGATTTTTCTTCTATCACATGCATGGTGTCAAGTGCATTGGGATCGATGTGGTGTCTAGATAGTGGCGCTTCCTTCCACATGGCGGGAGATAAGGAGCTTTTCAATCACTTGGAGGAGAAAGATCTCAAAATTCATATATAGACGGGTGACGATGGATGATACTGTGTGACTGGAATTGGTACTATTACCTTTGATATGGATTCAAGTAAACCATTTCAATTGAAAGATGTTATGCATGTTCCAGGTCTGAAGAAAAACTTGGTCTCAGTCACGATGTTCGAGGACATAGTCTATGATGTTGTTTTCAGTGATGGAAAATATTTCCTGCAACATAAAACCACGGTTCAAACCAAGAGGATAGGGATTTGAGTTAAAAATATATACATGCGAGAGGTAGATGGTTGTGCTACCATGATGGGCAAGGCAGAAAAAGTGGTGAGCCAGGATGAGGGTGAATTATGGCACAGGTGATTGGGCCATCTTCTTCATGGAGCCTTGAAAGTCATGCACCAAATATCTATTGGACTTCTAATGGGAACACTTGCTTAGTTAGATAATTTCAAGGGTTGTACCATGGGGAAGTATGTAAAGTCCACCTTTCATTAAAAGGAAAACCATGCTTCGGTGATCCTAGAGAGAGTTGACACAAACGTGTGTGGACCACTCTCAGTTGCTTCAACATCAAAACACATGTATTATGTTATTTGTGTTGATGATTTTTCTCGTAAATGCTGGATCTTCTTCATGCAGAAGAAGGATCAAACATTCCAAAAGTTCTGTGAGTTTAAAGAATTGGTGGAGAAAGAGTTAGGGAATCAAGTGAAGGATCTGAGGAGAAATAATGGTGGAGAATACATATCTAACAAATTCAAATAATTCTGCAGCAAAGTAGGAATTCGAAGAGAAATCATCGCGCCTCATAACCCACAACAAAATGGGTTCATGGAGAGGAAGAACATAACGATCGTGGGTGTAGCAAAAGAAATGATGCATGATCATGGCGTAACAATGCATTTGTGGGCCGAAGCATGCAACACTCTGGTTTATGTGAAAAATCATTACCCTCATAGAGTACTTAGCATGAGTACACCTGAATAAACTTTCATTGGTAAGAAACCATATGTTTCTCACTTTAAGATTTTTGGCTTATCTATTTATACGCATGTGACCAAGAATTCCAGGAAGAAGCTGGAGCTAACTGCTGAATTTGGGATATTTGTGGGGTACACAGAAACATCCCATAATTATCATGCGTGTTTCCCAAATAGTAAGATGATTGTTATGCAAACTGATATAAAATTCGATGAGGGGAAAGACATGTGGTTGTCGCTTGAGAGGGATATTGACTTGCATGCGGAGGAGTAACTCTTGGTTCCCAAAGATAAGCCTCTAGATGTTGATCATCCATAGGAGGAGGTTCATGGAGTGGAGGATTCCAGTCACGCATAGCCAAACATCAGAACTAGAAGAAGGCATACCACATAAGCTGATAGGCTAAGGCTTCACGCTTCACAAATGTAGGAGCCCCTACTTCACAGTGGAGACAAATACAGTATTTTGACCAATTTACTGGATACATGGCTCTCATGAGAAAATGTATCATGACTGAGACATCTTCCTTTTAGGAAGAAGTGTAGGAGCCCACATGGGTAGATGCAAAGGTGGAGAAGTATGACTCCATTTTCAGAAACAGTACTTGGGAAATTGTTCCAAGGCCGGTTCATAAATCAATGGTAGGTTCAAGATGGATCTACAAGGTAAATCAAGCTTTTGATGGGAGTGTTGATAAATACAAGGCCAAATTTGTGGCCCGGGATTTCTCACAGATCGAATGTATTGATTATGAAGAAAGCTTTGCACCTCTCGCATGGTACTCTTCGATAAGGACCTTGCTCTCTCAGCACAGATGGGTTGGCGCATTCATCAGATCGATGTGAAGACTACGTTTCTCAATGGGATCATTGAGGAAGAGGTTTACATTGAGTAGCCTGAAGGATTTGAGATCTTCAGTAGTGAGTCACATGTGTGCAGACCCAAAAGAGTGTTGTATGGGGTGAAGTAAGAACCTCGTGCTTGCTACACTCAAATAGACAACTATTTCACCAGACTTGGCTTCACCAAGAGTGAGGCATATGAAAACCTATAAAAAACTATGGTGGAGGGTAAGATTTTAAGCATTCCTCTTTATGTTGATGATTTGATAATGACTGGTGATGAGAAGCTGATACACTCTGTTAAATTAGCACAGCGGAAAAACAATAAACACACAGAGAAATCAAACATGAAGACAACAGATTTAACGTGGTTCACCCAACCAATTTGGGCTACGTCCACCTAACAGGCATCAGCAATCTCATTCATCAACTAGAGAAATACAATAGCATAGTTTCTCATCTTCTCAGCTCTTCCACTCACTACACATTCCTCATCATGCTCACTTGCCTCTACGAGCTTACATTTTATAGCTGTGAATGAAAACAAACTCATAAATTATCTCACAACAAATATAGGATGCATTAACTCCTCATCATAAATTGATGGAGCCAATTAAGCAACAAATCCTATTGTTGTCACCTACATGAGATTTTCTCCAAAAATAATAAAAAAGAAATCTCAACAATCTCCACCTTGACAACAATTAGCCTGATACCCTATTCCATTATTATTTTTATCTTTTCTGCAAGCCAAGAGAAGCCAGACACCATCGTAGCTTCTCTAACAAAACTGGTTTCGTGAACATGTCTGCACAGTTTTTCTTTGTATGCACCTTTTCAAGAGAGACTCCCCTTTCAGTGATAACCTGTCTTACAAAATGGTATTTGATAGGTATATGCTTTGATTTACTATGATAGGCGGGATTTTTAGCCAAGTGAATTGCACTTTGACTATCACAAAATAACTTGATGTTGTCCTGCAACCTACCAAACTCACCAAACAAACCTTTCAACCAAACCGCTTCTTTGCAAGCATGTAAAGCAGCTATGTATTCTGCTTCAGTAGTGGATAAAGCAACAATTTTCTATAGCTTTGACATCTAGCTAATAGCTCCACCTGCAAGAGTAAATACATACCCTGAAGTTGACCTTCTCTTATCCAAATCACCTACAAAATCTGAATCAACATATCCGCAAACAAATTCACTACTCCTGTTATAAGTGATACAGTAATCACTTGTGCCTCTCAGATATCGAAGCACCCATTTCACTGCTGACCAGTGTTCTTTTCCTGGATTTTCCATATACCTGCTCACAACCCCAACTGCATGTGAAATATCTGGTCGAGTACAAACCATTGCATACATAAAACAACCTACTACATTGGCATATGGAATTCGAGACATATATTCCTTTTCTTCATTAGTGTTAGGACATAAACTTGAAGAAATCTTAAAATGGGAAGCTAAAGGGAATGAAACAGGCTTCACATTGTTCATACCAAACCTCAAGAGTATTTTCTCAATATACTTCTGTTGTGATAGTCACAGCTTACCATTGCTCCTATCTCTGAAAATCTCCATGCCCAAAATCTATCTTGCTACTCCTAGATCTTTCATATCAAACGTCCTAGCCATCTAAGCCTTTAACCTGTTGATCTCTGTTATGTTTTTTCTTGCTAAAATCATATCGTCAACATACAACACTAAGATAATGAACATGCCAATACTTAATTTCTTAAATTAAACACAATGATCATATTCACTTCTTATATAATTTTGACTCATCATGAAAGAATCAAATTTTTTGTACCATTGTCGAGGCGACTGCTTCAGACCATACAATGATTTCTTGAGCCTGCAGACAAATTTCTTGTTACGATTTTGAAAAAACCCTTCTGGTTGTTCCATGTAAATCTCCTCATCTAAATCTCCATGTAGAAATGAAGTTTTAACATCTAGTTGTTGTAATTCTAAATCAAGTAAAGCAACTAATGCTAACACAATCCGAATTGAAACAATTTTTACAACTGGTGAAAAAATCTCATGAAATTCAATTCCTGCTTTTTGAGAAAAACCTTTCACGACTAGCCTCACTTTGTACCTGTCTTATGTATCATCAACACCCTTCTTCAACTTGTAAACCCACTTACATCCCACAGTTTTCCTGTCTTTAGGAAGTTCTACCAGATCCCATGTGTTATTCTTGTCTAATGCCTTCATCTTGTCCTTCATAGCCTCTTTCCACTTACCACTGTTTGAACCTTCTATAGCTTCCTGATAGCACAATGGTTCATCATCGTTAGCAGTTAAAGAAACTGAAGTAACATAATCATCATACCTTCTAGGAAAACGTCTGATTCTTGTAGACCTCCTTAAAGATGTTTCTGGTACTTCTCCAATTTGCTGATTATTATCTGTAGGAACTTCTTCATGATCAGCATCTGAAACACGTTCATGATCTGCATCTGAAACTTGTTCATGACCTGAATCTGAAACTTGTTCATCTAGACTATTATTAGTATTTGAACTGGTTTCAAATTGAATGTGTTGAAGCTTAGGTTCATTATCCTGTTTCAATTCATCATCTACATCTGGGTTTTCAAGTGAAGATTCATTAAATTTAACATCTCTGTAAATGATGATCTTGTGATGATCCAGGTGGAGGAATGATCCAGGTGGATTAAACAGGTACAGGTACAGGTACAAGGCTCATAAATCAAAGTGTTTGAAAATCTCTCGAACCAAGCTCAAGTTGTAGATCTCAAAATTCTGAATCCAACGGCGCAGACGGCACTCAATTCCGAGTCCGAATGAAGGAGTTAGGAGCAGTCAAAGTTCAGAGGTTGACTTGGTGATGTGGCAGACTAAGGAGGCAACAATTTTGCTGAAACCCGGCCACCGGATTCTGACCAACCTGGCCAGATTCCGGGCGAATTTTTGGGACCGTTAAATGCACTCCTTCGGTAAAAAATTCGAAGGTTTAAAAAGCAACAGTTTGTTTTATTAACAATAAAAAACAAAAAATATATATATTATGGGTGGCGGGCCACCAACCCCGCCACCCCATCCGCACGGAACTACAATATATATATTAAACAAAGGTTGTTGGGGGGGCGGGTGGTCAACCCCACCACCCCCGTGGTCCACATTATACGGCCGTTATACAATGATACAGGCCACCGCCACCATACGTGGCGCAGTTTATATGTGGGGCGGGCCACCCAACATGGGTCCGGCCCCCCCATCCACATCAACGTCAAACAGATTTCAAAAAATATCAAACGGTGGGTTAAATATGTAAAACGGTTCATACGGGTTTTTAAATATGTAATGCAGTTAAATCAAAATAATGCGGTCGGCCTTTTCATGGCGGGGTCGGGATTTGACCACCCGACCTCCGCCCAAACAATGAGGCTCTCAACCAATTCGGCTAAGGGCCGATTTGAAGAATCCGCCCACGCCATATTATTTAAACCTTCATTCATTTGTGCGCCCAAGGAAGGACGGACAGGAGCGGACACGGAAAACGAGGTAGTGGAACCTTGAGCAGTGTGCTGGAGGGGGCAGAACCATGATCTGAGCCATTTTTCCAGAGGGGCCAGATTTTCACTTTGTCCGATTGGGGCAAGTTTTATATGGATTTAGCACTACTCGATGCCAAAAATCCAACGGTGCTGCCCATTTTGTCATCAGAGTTCTGCAATTTTCGGCCATTTCCAGATTGGGCAGGTATAAGGGTGTAATTCCTCATTTTGTACTTGTACTTTCATTTTTCCATTTAATGAAAGCAGGGCCTCCCCACTATTAGAGCAGGGCCCGGAGACGTATTCCCTCCTGGACGAACTCCGATATCAACTCTTGTGTCTTCGTGCATGATGTTAATTGCTTCTCTCTTTTTCCACTTATGCCTTTAAAGTTTCTTGTTTAAAAGCTACAATTTTCACATGTTAATTCTTTTATACATCTCAAACAAAAGATTTTGGATCATGTGAGTAGTAGGATCCCACAACCTGTATCCCTTAGTCCCATCACCATATCCAATAAAGATATATCTTTTTGATTTAGGATCTAATTTAGAACGCTGATGTTTCGGAACTAGAGTATATGCATCACAACCAAAAACTTTCAGTTTAGAATAATCACATGGATAACCTTTCCATACCTCTTGAGGAATTTTTCATCCTATTGCAGTTGATGGTGATCGATTTACCAAGTAACAAGGCTGTAGAAACCGCTTCTGTCCACAATTCCTTCTGCAAATTGGCGTTACTAAGCATACTTCTTGCTCTCTCTAAAAGAGTCATGTTCATGCGTTCAGCAACTCCGTTTTGCTGAGGAGTATATACAGTGGTTTTATGTCTTTCAATCCCAGCATCCTTGCAATAATTATCAAATTCCTTTAAAGTAAACTCACCACCATTGTCAGTTCTTAAACATTTAATGGTTCTTCTAGTGATGTTTTCAACTAATGCTCTAAACTGTTTGAAAACTGTGAATACATCAGACTTCTTCTTTAGCATGTAGACCCACACTTTTCTAGAGAAATCATCAATAAAAGATACAAAATATGATGATCCTCCATATGAGGTTGTAGGAGATGGACCCCAAACATCAGAATGGATATAATCAAGGATTCCCTTACTAGTATGTTTTCCAGTTTTAAACTTCTTCTTGCTTTGTTTCCCAAACAGACAATGTTTGTAGAAATATAACTTAGAATATTTTAAACTATGAAGTAACTTATGATCAGACAAAAATTTTAAACCTCTTTCGCTCATATGGCCCAACCTTTGATGCCATAAACGAATAGAATTATTGTCATTTTCAGATACTGTAGAAGCATGATCTGACTCTGTTCTTCCTTCTAACTGATAAAGATTTCCAACCTTCTTTGCTTTCATTACTAGTAAAATTCCTTTATAAACTTTCATTACTCCACCTTGAATAAAGATTTTATATCCATTAGTGTTTAGTACTCCTAGTGAAATGAGGTTTTTTCTTAGTTCAGGTACGTGTCTTACATCAGTTATAATTTTATTTGTCCCATCAAACATTTTAATCTGGATGCTTCCAATTCCAACAATATTACACGAGACATCATTTCCCATGTAAACAACTCCATCATTGATTGATTTATAAGTTTTAAACCACTCTCTATGAATGCACATGTGATTTGACGCACCAGAATCTAACAGCCAATGTTGATCATGATTAGACAAACTAACTGATAACACTTCATCACTCATACCTGAAATGGATGCCGAACCTGTATCTGTCGTGTTAGCTTCTTTCTTTTATGTCGAAGAATCTCCTTTGGATGTTTCCTGTCTCTTCCAACAGTCCTTCTTCAAGTGTCCTGATTTGCCACAAAACCAGCACTTTACCTTACTCTTTTTTCCATTTGATTTTGAACGCGAGTTGTTTTTCTTATTGAAGCATCTTTCTTTAGAACGACCTCTGACCATCATTGCTTCTGATGTAGAGGTTTCTGAATTTGACCTCTTCCTTGTTTCTTCGGACAACAAAGCTCCAAAAACATCATCAAATTCAAGGGTTTTTGATGAACTAAGACTTATAGAAGTAACAAAATGATCCCATGACTCGGGCAACGAGCATAATAAAGTTACAGCTTTATATTCTGATTCAAATTTTACTTCTATACTTTCTAACTGCACCAGGAGAGTATTAAAGGTATTCAGATGATCAGTTATCATCGTACCTTCCTTCATGCGCAAGCTGTATAACTGTCGCTTCAGAAGAATCCTATTGGTTAAGGATTTTTTCATGTACAACTTTTCAAGCTTTGTCCACAAACCAACAGCAGTTTTTTCTGACACGATGTTAAACAAAACATCATCTGCCAAACACAGTCGAATGCTGCTCAGTGCTCTTTCATCCAAGTCGCTCCATTCATCATCTGTCATGGTATAAGGTTGTTTGGCTTTTCCGAATAGTGCCTTCACCACGCCTTGTTGCACAAGTAGATCATACATCTTCACTTTCTAGATCTCGAAGTTGTTTTTGCCATTGAACTTCTCGATCTCAAACCGGGCACTTTGAGTTTTTGCCATGTTGTGTCACAAAAACAATCTCCAGTTGCAACTTTTAATGAATGAAGTTTTCTTCTTTTTATTTTTATTTTTGAATGCCCTTGCCTTATAAAAAAATGCTCGACCCCTAATACCATAGCATATAATAAAACACAACAAATCGATTTAACACAAATCGATTTTAAATGGATTAACCAAATCGATTTATTTAAAAAACTTCAAATCCATTTTATGTCATATAAAACACCTCTTTAAATTAATAAAAATGCCACCTTTTAAACTCCATTTAAAACGATTATAAAATATGGAGTTACCATATTTTAAAAAAAAAGTGAACTCTAAAATATGGAGTCATAAATCGTTTTTAAAAAAAAGTTCAAATCATTTTGATTTAAGAAAAGGGAATATCAGAAAATCGATGGCATATTTATAAAAAACGATTTGATTGGCATATTTGTAAAACCGATGGCATAAAATTGACTCACGGAATTCTGCATTCTGTTAATGGCTTCACGGCCTCGCTGTCAAAGTTCAACGCACAGCTCACCTCCAGTTCAACCGAGTCAAGACTTCAGCTTTGTGTTCAACTTCTATTCTCTGTGCTTTCCATTCTCAATCGCTGCTCGGGAATCAATACACCCAATCTGCACGTTGTCATGGGTCACAGACTACTCAACCATAGCTTCGCTCAACTCTGGGCTTGAATTCGCTTCTCGTGCAAGTCTCCATAACTTAATACGCAGCAAATCTCCACCTTCAATTTATGTGCACATCACTCCTGTATGCACATACAACTTTCCACATCTAACCACTGATCAGCGCAGACAGCTTTCCACGCACAGCAAACCTACAGATAAATCCACGCAAAGAAATGAACTTGGCACTCACAGCTTACAGATTTACTCAACTACAAACGCAACTGCAAATAGCAGCTACCACGGCTTAAGGTAGACAACAAGTGCACACAGCCACGCGATCAATGGCTACAAGGCTCTGATACCAATTGTTAAATTAGCACAGCGGAAAAACAATAAACACACATAGCAATCAAACATGAAGACATCAAATTTAATGTGGTTCACCCAACCAATCTGGGCTACGTCCACCTAACAGGCATCGGAAATCTCATTCATCAACTGGAGAAATACAATAGCAGAGTTTCTCATCTGCTCAACTCTTCCACTCACTACACATTCCTCATCATGCTCACTTACCTCTACGAGCTTACATTTTATAGCTGTGAATGAAAAAAAACTCATAAATTCTCTCACAAAAAATATAGGATGCATTAACTCCTCATCAGAAATTGATGGAGCCAAAGCAACAAATCCTATTGTTGTCACCTACATGATATTTTCTCCAAAAATAATAAAAAAGAAATCTCAACACACTCATGTGAGGAGGACCTTGAAAAGGAGTTCGAGATGAACAATATGGGCCTCCTTCATTATTTCCTTGGATTGTAACTATGGAAGTGAGATGGTGAACTTTTTGTGTCTCAAGGCAAGTATGCAAGGGAGATACTGGGTAACTTTCACATGGAGGGTTGCAAACCCATGGATACTCCTCTTCCAGGAAACAGGAGGAAAGACGACTCTACATCTTGAGAGGTAGCGGATGCTACTGTCTATCAAATATTAGTAGGTTCGCTAATGTATTTAGGAAATACAAGACCAGACATATGTTATGCGATTAACCAGCTAAGTCAAGCGATGGTTAAGTGTAATATCCCAAAATGGGAAATTTATACAACAATAAGAATATCTTAAGATATTCTTCAGTTGGAGCTTCAGAAAAACATGAGCATGGCAATGTAAATCAGCTCATAATATTTAAGAGAAAATCCCACTAGTAGATGAAGGAACAACAGCAAGAATATGGCCTATACACTCCTTCCACAGTGGGGAAATGCAGCAATATAGGGCATAAAATAGTTGTCTTCAGAAAATAACACTATACCTATGAGAATGGGACTTGGATCCCTTAGAATAGACTACATGCAACTCACATCCAGAATTGGAGCTGAAACAAATCATTCTAGCCAACATAAACAGATCTCCCCAAGTAAATATGTCTCAAATAAGCCCAAACCCCGTGACTTTTCTCAAAAGGAATTATTGAAGCATGAAACAATGTTATTTCAGTGAGGGTTTATGCAGTAAATAATGAGCATTAATAGATCAAGATTTTACAATCATCCAATGTCTAAGAAAATCGAGATTCCCTCCTTTTTATACACAACAAGAATAACCCGATAAGGGTTTCAAGAAAATACAATGTATAAAAGATAAAATATGGAGATCTAGATCTAGAAAACACACTATAGTGCAGATTTGTATATATATAGCTGGAAATGTATAAGAAAGAGAAGAAGAATGATGTACAAAGCTTTTCGAGAGAAGGGTTGGCCCTCCCTCCAAGGAATAAGCTCACAAGCAAGGGTTAAAACCCTGCTACTGCATCACTCTGGAAAAAGACGCATTTTCTGCAAATAACTGCACTGAAGAAGATGGTAAATTATTTGGCCACATGCTAAGATGTAAAATATCCTCTGGAATCTCCTATACAGATCTTGCAAAGCAAGGTGAGCTCCCTCCTCTGAAAGATAAGCTCAGGAGCTGGTGTTGTAAGTATCCCACTACAACACCCTACAACACAACGTTCCCTGCTATAGGAATAATCTTGTAGCTGAAGGAGGATGCTTGGCATCAAGCCTAAATATGGGAAAATGAAGAACAATTCTCCTCCAAGAGATCACTCAAGGAAGGAGAAGGAATCCCTGAGTAGGAAGGCCTTGTGCTAAACAACACTTCATACTCAACCCAATAGCTGAAGAATGCTCAATATTCTAAGTAGACAAAAATCAATAATCCATAAGATAACCTCAAATGTCTTCTATCTTCCCCCTATGTTTGTGAGCCTCCTCACCTTGGGTTCCACCCATTAGGGTTTCCAACAACACATGGTCACTTTCCCTCCAAAACTTCGTTGTAGCTCCATCAAGGCTACTCCTCCATACTGCATTGTTGACTTAGTCAACTTGACTGATTCAACATGATTATCTTCCTGTTCATTCATGGAAAGTGCAAAATCCAGCCACTAGAATGTCCCCTTTTCATACCAAGAGGGTGTTTATGTAATACAAGATAAGTATGGGTCTTTTTCCCTATTTATTCATCTAGTAAGTGCAAGAATCAAAATTTAATATTCCTATTAACTGCATGCTAATTTTAGTAATATTACATTAAGCCTACCAAGCTCTTTTAGAATGCGAACAAGGATGTCCTGAGATACCTGAGGGGCACATCTCAGTATGGCTTGTGGTACAGATGGACAGCTAAGGTGAAGTTTCATGGCTTCACAAATGCATATTGGGCGGGTAGCATAATGGACAGAAAGAGCACATCAAGGGGCATATTTAGTATCGGATCTATAGTTTTTTCTTGGTACAATGGTAAACAAAGATCTGTGGCACTCAGTTCAGCGGAAGCAGAATACATGACAGCAAGTCAAGCTGCATGTGAGGCTATCTGGATGACAAAGATCATGGTTGGTTTGTTTGGTTCTCATTTAGATCCTATAGTGATTCATTGTGATAATCAGAGTTGCATTAAACTCTCAATTAATCCTGTGTTTCATGATATGTGTAAGAATATAGATATCCAGTATCAATATATCAAATATTTTGTGTAACGGAAGATCATGTTGCTTTAGTACATTCCTACAAAAGATCAAGATGCAGATATTCTAACGAATGTGCTCACCAGGAGCAAATTCGAATACCATAGAGACATGATCTGGGTGAAGGATAATCCCTTTCTTGTTGAGAGGGAGTGTTGAGATTCAACAAGAAGATCCTAGTGAAAATTAAGCACCTACACTATGATGGAGCCTCAAGCTATTTTTAGGTGGAAATCTATTTTTATAATGGATGAGCAAATTCTATATATAGATCA